>OY804596.1:71027838-71578765 GCA_963680895.1 Fragum sueziense | reverse complement strand
GGACCACGCGATTCCCAGCCGCACATAAAGAGATTTGTTCAAAGCTCTGAACTTGTGCCATTTTCTCAGGTACGAATCGAGCTCAGTAAACTAGCAATTTTCTCTACATCTTGCTGGGTGTCAAGTTTTTAACACAATCATTGACGAGTTTCTGAAATTATTGTGCTACAACAAGATTCCCCGCCGCGATTATGGACTTTTGTTCAAAGCTCTTTACTTGTTGTGCTATTTTCTCATGTATAAATGGACCTCGGTACAGTCATTCACTTCTGATAATACTGTGACGTTATTTCGGACTAGCAATAGTATTTTGTAGGTGTTGTTATAAAATCACGTAACTACGGCTTGAATCAAGCCGTATTTACGTGATTTCATTACAACACCGACGGTTTATCAAAACATAACGGTAAATCAAGTCTATTTTCAACAAAAAATTAACTGCCACTGCCCATGTCCGTGTTGCAATAAAACACACATTCAAATCTAATATATCTTTTTAATCGAGCTCTAAAATCGAGGTCAATTGTGTATGTAGAAGAAGAAGAAGGAGAAGAAGAAGAAGGAGAAGAAGAAGAAGAAGAAGAAGAAGAAGACGGAGGAAAAGAAGAAGAAGAAGGAGAAGACGACGGAGGAGACAGAGTGAAAGAAAGTCCGACAAAACGAAAATAAAGAAGTCTACAGCTCCCGGATTTACCAGGCGGTCACCCATCCAAGCACTAACCGTGATGGACGTTGCTTAACTTAGGCAAAATGGTATGCACCAGTGTGGTCAATGGGATATAGCTGTATACTGAAGAATTGCAATTTTTAGAGTTTATAAATTTTAACTTCCATTATGTTCTATTTTTAGACTAGATAAAAATATGTATATCGTCACTTTTCGACAAAAACCTCGTAACTGCAGCTTGTTTAAGATCCAATTACGAGGTTTTCGTTGAAATCGCCGACGACTTTCCGCTTTCAGACTTTTAGTTTCGTAGTTCTTGCAAAAACATGTCTCTCATCACGAGTTTGATAGATTTAATGAAGGAGTGTCAACCCAGACCGCCAAATCTGTCGCCAAAACTCGCCAATTCTAAATATTTATTTTTTTCACCATGGCCACTTCGAAAATACCATGACGTCACAACCCCACACACACACACGGAGACCAAATCGCTTATTAAATCCGTCAAAATTACTCTATGTTGTTGCCATTCCGGGTAGAAAACATCGTGGAAAATGAAGAAACTGCTTGACCAGCATCATAGCAAGGATACCGCCGCTTGTCTTCCAAAACCTCGTAACTACAGCTTTCAACAAGTTGTAGTTACGAGATTTTTAAAGAAAAGCGACGACATCGACTAACCGAAACTAAGGGCTAGGGGTTAAATAAACAAGAAAGAGTATTTGATGCTGAAGACCCGGTCACATTGTAATTCCGCGTCCACAAAAAATACAAAGCATGAATTACGGCATATCTCGTCTGTTTCAATATGTTGAGAGGCCAGAACTATCCGAGATATTCTCCGAATGGCCTCACGGGTGACGCCATTTTTGGACGTAGTTAAGACGTGATGTGGACGCGAAATTGTGTATGTGACCGTGCCTTTTTATTAGGGTCGTTTATTCGGTTAAGGCATTCAAATCAAACAAACGGGGAATTTCAATAAACCGCCACATTTCCTTTAGTTTAGCAACCAGTTGAAGTTTGCTTGTATGTCCATATTAGCTTGACGGAACAAACTCAAACATCGTACGAAAAGAGACAATGTGTAAATCAGAAAGAAAAGAAACAACAACATAACAATAAAACGTTCGACCCAGGTCAGTCTGCACAATCAGAACAGACCGGCCAGTGTCAAAGTACTTTTGGTCGATTTCTGTTTGATATGATATGAAACGCGATATAGAAAACCGACGACCGCATGCTATTTGAGAGCAACATGGATCCTGATCAGCCTGCGTATACACGCAGTCTGATCAGGAACCCATTTTGTTCTCTGATAGGATCTTTATTATTTCATTACCTGTAGCAACTGCCAAAGAACAACATAGATCCTGATCGAATAGCATTTAAGCTTCCGCTGATCTGGATCCATGCTGGTCCCAAATGTCTAAGGGTCCCCCTTTTCCAAATCCCAGTTCATATTTGTGACCCGTCACGCCGAAAAGTCCCGTCTGTAAAAAAAACCCAATTTTGAGAGTCTGACCATTTAATGTGTTTTTGACTTACTGGTGTCTTAAATATCGCTTAAAACAACAACCGCATAACGCAGGTTTTGATAGATAGGCGATATTAAAGGCGTTTCTTGTCCGGATTTGTCGTATGTCATCGGTAAGTCAAAAATACGTCTTTAATATTTTGATGAAATTGGCCCCTGGCTTTGCAGGAGCAAACCAGGTGTCGCATTTGCAAAAAGAAAATAATTAAAGCAATATACATGTAGATTAAAAAACCCAAACAAATTTATTGATACAGAAAATTACCCTAAAGTGAAAAGATTCGATCATTTTCGACAAAAGGTCCATTATTTGCGTTCCTCCCAGAATGTCCCTTTTAGCGTGGCGGGTCACATTTTTCTACCTTACGAGACAGCTTCTTTAAGTAGAATCATTCAAAATCTCCCAAATTTTGTTGAATTGATTTTGCTGCAACGTTCACGCAGTGATTATCTTACATTTAATCGCTTTTCAACAAAAACCTCACAACTAAAGCTCGTTTTAGCTATATTTACGAGTTCTTTGTTGAAAAGCAGCATTTTTTTATTTAGTCAAGGATAAGAGATCCCCCGCGCGTCCCGGCAAAATCAAAGCCCCGAACGACAGGGAATCATGTGACACACCATTTTCAGAAAACCTAAAATAATTGTGTTAATAATAGACTCCTTTCATCTTTCGTTGTAGTCCGTACCCACAGAACACCGGTAATCCGAGTCTTCTCTGATGAAAATTCGCTCGTTGATCATATTTGTATGTCGCTATTTACAACAGAGCACTGTCCCATTCAAAAACAAAATAAAAGTCCGACACAGCGACATAACTAGTGTCGAAATTTTCTTTAATTTTTGAATGGGACAGCGCTCTGATGTAGGCTAAATAGCGACATCCAAATATCAAGGAGCGAATTTTCATCAGAGGAGATTTGGATTAACTTCCGGTGGCAAACAATGGGTTTATGGGAAATTATCATTGTATACATGAGAATTGCTACAGAAAATACTAACAAATCGACATTATCAAAACGAGGCTCCCAAAAATGCGGAGAAAACAATGACGACGCACGCGCATTCAATATACAGCGATAAAGCGCACGTGCATTTAATATACAGCGATAAAGCGAAGCGATTTCGTTAATAGCCGGGTAGATGGTTATTTTATTGGATTTACAGTCAACCGTTCCCCTTTTAAAAAAAATCGACTTTTTCCTCTAAGGACGACTTCCGGTGGTTGTTGTGTGTGTTGGGGGTCTTAGTGGAAACTTGTCTTTTGGCCAATTTTTTATTCGGTTGAACCAGAAAAAGCGGGAAAACGCGAATAATAAGCAAGATAGATCTTTTTAAATATCAGTCGATAAAACGTTAATGACGAGTAACCAAAATTTTGATTGGTCATCTCTGATTTTAAGGTAGAATACCCGTAATGCGGCCATTTTGTGATTCATAAAACATAGGGTTTTTTTTTTTTTCGAGCGGCATCGTTACCTTTCCGTTTTCTCGATTTTTCGATTATCAAACTGGTCATTTATTAACATTAATTTAAAAAACAATTTCGACAATTTTGTTTCACACTTTATTTCCTACATGAACCCCGTTTGTCTGAAAGAAGTCATCTAGTGTAGGGGGGTATCTTCGTATAGCTGGCCTATTAAAGCCGAGTATTGAGCAACTCGGGACCGCCCAGTTTCGATACATGTAAAAGGTTCCGAGTTCACTGATTCAATTACATATACAGCTGCACTGTTGGTTGAGAGGTCAAGATTCACGGCCAGGAATTTTTCCCCACCCGGAATATTAATTTCCCATCTGTGTTTAACCATAGGGTCCAAAGGATCATCATTGATACGGATTTTCGACAGAAGGTCCTTTCTGAAAATGCATTTGATATTATCAATATCGAAGTCATCGGGAACATTAAATTTGTAGTAGTTGGCCCAACTTTTAATGGGCAGGCATTCGGCCATTGAATGATCATATTCTTCAATGTTAATCGAGGCGGCCGTGGTACTGAACTGATAAACGATGCAGGGTTTGTTGCTTTTCAAAATGATGGTCCCGTTATTGAAAACGTCGTAATTTAACGCTTTACGTTTGGGACGGATTTCGCTAAGAAGTACATTACCGGTATACCCGTCAACACCACCATTATCACCACCTATACAACAACAACAACAACAACAACAACAACAACAACAACAACAACAACAACAACATAGTTTTTTGGCATAACATTAAACTCGTTGCTTTTCAATGTAAACCTCGTAACTGCAGCTTTATACAAGCTGCAGTTACGAGGTTTACATTGAAAAGCCGCGATATTTTAAATATTCGATTTTCTCTACAACCGCTCCAACGATTTCCCTGATTTTTACAGAAATGTTAGCTGAAACCTCCATTTAGAACTTAACATTGAAGTTATAACTGTAAAAAGTTTTTGCTCGTCATAATTATTTCCGAGAGTACATGTACCGAACAGGTTCATATATCGTATGCTAAAACAATATGTTTAATACGATGGTGATATATGCTTTGCCATGTTTAGGAAAATATTGAAATCAACAACAACAACAACAACAACAACAACAACAACAACAACAACAACATAGACATAAACAACAGCAAGATAAGCATTTTGCATAATATTCATATCGTCGCTTTTCAATGTAAACCTCGTAACTGCAGCTTTATACAGGCTGCAGTTACGAGGTTTACATTGAAAAGCAGCGATATTTTAAATATTCGATTTTCTCTACAACCGCTCCAACGATTTTCCTGATTTTTACAGAAATGTTAGCTGAAACCTCCATTTAGAACTTAACATAGACGTTATAACTGTAAAAATTTTTTGCTCGTCATAATTATTTCCGAGAGTACATGTACCGAACAGGCTCAAATATCGTATGCTAAATCAATATGTTTAATATGATGGTGATATATCGAGGGCTTGGTGCAAAACTATTGTAACTCCATTTTATAAAACCACATCAAATTTCCCACCATCAAAACAACATCATTATCACCACCTATCTATCAACAACAACAACAACAACAACAACAACAACAACAACAACAACAACAACAACAACAGGAAGCAGAAACAGAAAGCAGCAGCAGCAACAACAACAACAACAGACGCTGCAACAAGAGCAACAACAACAACAGCAGCGACAACAACAACAACAGAAACATCAGCAGCAGGAACAACAACAAAAGCGACATCAGCAATATCAACAGGAACAACATAAACAACAACAACAACAGCTTTTTCTCGCACAAGTTCCATCAAGTAACGACGAACTTGATTGAACTCCTGCAAGATTCACAATACACGATTTCATACTGATCAGACAGCACTCAGTTACTGGCAGATCTTGATCCACGGCGTCAAAATCAGATGAAACTTTACAACGCTTTTTCGTAGAGAAGGGATGAAAAGGATACAGTATCGCTGAAAATGACGTCATATGGCTTGCGATGACGTAATAGACAAAGGGAGAGTAATCCCGCACAGATTTTGTTGTTACAGTTCTTTCCCTTAGACCATTTTTAAAAATTGCGAAAAGCCACACGTTATATTTTTAGTTGCAGCAGCAACAACAATAGCAGCAGCAGCAAAAACAACAACAACAACACCAGCTGCTGCAGCAGGAACAACAACAACAACAACAACAACAAGCAACAGAAACAGAAAACAGCAGAAACAGCAAAAAACAGCAACAGACGATGCAGCAACAGCAGCAGCAACAACAACAACAACAGCAACAACAACAACAACAGAAACATCAGCAGCAGGAACAAACAAAAAAAATGACATCAGCAATATCAACAGGAACAACAGAAACAACAACAACAACAACAACAAAACATCAGCAGCAGGAACAACAACAAAAATGACATCAGCAATATCAACAGGAACAACATAAACAACAACAACAACAACAAAACATCAGCAGCAGGAACAACAACAAAAATGACATCAGCAATATCAACAGGAACAACAACAACAACAACAACAAAACATCAGCAGCAGGAACAACAACAAAAATGACATCAGCAATATCAACAGGAACAACAGAAACAACAACAACAAAACATCAGCAGCAGGAACAACAACAAAAATGACATCAGCAATATCAACAGGAACAGCATAAACAACAACAACAACATAAACAACAATAACAACAGCAATATCGACACCACCAACAACAACACCAACAATAGCAGCAGCAATATCAACAACAACAACAAACACAACAACAACAACATCAGCAGCAGGAACAACAACAAAAATGACATCAGCAATATCAACAGGAACAACAGAAACAGAAATAACAACAACAACAAAACATCAGCAGTAGGAACAACAACAAAAATGACATCAGCAATATCAACAGGAACAACATAAACAACAACAACATAAACAACAATAACAACAGCAATATCAACAACAACAACAAACACAACAACAACAACAACATCAGCAGGAACAACAACTACAGCGACATCAGCAATGTCAACAGGAACAACAGAAACAACAATAACAACAACATCAGCAGCAACAACAACAACAACAACAGTAACAACAACAAAACAACAACAATTGCAACAACACCAACAATAGCAGCAATAACAACAACAGCAACAACAACAAAAACAGCCACACCAACAGCAGGAACAACAACAAAAGAAGCAAAAACAACAGCCGCAACAACTGCTTAACTGTGGTGACTGGACGAGAACCAGTGTATTCTGACGAATATGACTGGACTAATAGTTATTAATAACATGTATTATTACAAATTAGAAATTATTGTGTCACGCGATTCCCCGCCGCAAACATGGAATTTTTGTTCAAAAGCCTGTACCTGCTGTGCTATATATTTCCTCATGTATAAATAGAGCTCAGTAAAGTAGCAATTTTCCCTACATTTAGCTGGATGTTAAGTTTTAACAAAACAATTGACGAATAACTGAAATTATTGTGCCACGTGATTCTCCGCCGCGAAAATGGTCATTTGTTCAAAGCTCTGTACTTGTTGTGGTATTTTGTCATGTATGAATGGAGCTCAATATAGCAGCAATTTTATCTACATTTGGCTGGGCGTTAAGTTTAAAGAAAACCATAAACGATTTTCTGAAATAATTGTGCCACGTGATTCCCCGCCGGGAACATGGACTTTTGTTAAAAGCCCTGTACTTATTGCGCTATTTTCTAATGTTTGAATGGAGCTCAGTACATTAGCAATTTTCTCTACAATTTTGGCTTGATATTTAAAAGTTTTAACACAACCATTGACGAGTTTCTGAAATTATTGTACTACGTGATTCCCCGCATTCGCTCATACTCTGTACCTGTTGTGCTATTTCTTTTATGTACGAATGGGGCTTAGTATACTCCGTAAATATTGACCTGAACCTTTTGAATATGTAATGAGTAATTGTAATGCGAAATAAACACTCTCTCTAGCATTATGTTGACACGAGAAGCATGGGCAAAATACAAAGTCACAATGCCTATGGAAACTATCGACTCTGCTCGACGGTAAGGACTGCTGATGTGTATTGATAATTCCGTGTCACAATTTCTCATTATATATTCATCGGATCCAGGTCAATATTTACAGAGTATACAGTAGCCATTTTCTCTACTTTTTAGCTGGGTGTAAAGTTTTAACAGAATCATTGACGCTTTTCCGAGACTTTTGTGCCACGTGATTCCCCGCCGCGAAGAAGGCCTTTTTCTTGTTGTGCTATTTACTCACGTATGAATAGAGCTCAGTACAGCAGCAATTTTCTCTACATTCGGCTGGGTGTCAAGTGTTGACCAAACCATTGACGAGTTTCTGAAATCATAGGACCACGCGGTTCCCAGCCGCACATAAAGAGATTTGTTCAAAGCTCTGAACTTGTGCCATTTTCTCAGGTACGAATCGAGCTCAGTAAACTAGCAATTTTCTCTACATCTTGCTGGGTGTCAAGTTTTTAACACAATCATTGACGAGTTTCTGAAATTATTGTGCTACAACAAGATTCCCCGCCGCGATTATGGACTTTTGTTCAAAGCTCTTTACTTGTTGTGCTATTTTCTCATGTATAAATGGACCTCGGTACAGTCATTCACTTCTGATAATACTGTGACGTTATTTCGGACTAGCAATAGTATTTTGTAGGTGTTGTTATAAAATCACGTAACTACGGCTTGAATCAAGCCGTATTTACGTGATTTCATTACAACACCGACGGTTTATCAAAACATAACGGTAAATCAAGTCTATTTTCAACAAAAAATTAACTGCCACTGCCCATGTCCGTGTTGCAATAAAACACACATTCAAATCTAATATATCTTTTTAATCGAGCTCTAAAATCGAGGTCAATTGTGTATGTAGAAGAAGAAGAAGGAGAAGAAGAAGAAGGAGAAGAAGAAGAAGAAGAAGAAGACGGAGGAAAAGAAGAAGAAGAAGGAGAAGACGACGGAGGAGACAGAGTGAAAGAAAGTCCGACAAAACGAAAATAAAGAAGTCTACAGCTCCCGGATTTACCAGGCGGTCACCCATCCAAGCACTAACCGTGATGGACGTTGCTTAACTTAGGCAAAATGGTATGCACCAGTGTGGTCAATGGGATATAGCTGTATACTGAAGAATTGCAATTTTTAGAGTTTATAAATTTTAACTTCCATTATGTTCTATTTTTAGACTAGATAAAAATATGTATATCGTCACTTTTCGACAAAAACCTCGTAACTGCAGCTTGTTTAAGATCCAATTACGAGGTTTTCGTTGAAATCGCCGACGACTTTCCGCTTTCAGACTTTTAGTTTCGTAGTTCTTGCAAAAACATGTCTCTCATCACGAGTTTGATAGATTTAATGAAGGAGTGTCAACCCAGACCGCCAAATCTGTCGCCAAAACTCGCCAATTCTAAATATTTATTTTTTTCACCATGGCCACTTCGAAAATACCATGACGTCACAACCCCACACACACACACGGAGACCAAATCGCTTATTAAATCCGTCAAAATTACTCTATGTTGTTGCCATTCCGGGTAGAAAACATCGTGGAAAATGAAGAAACTGCTTGACCAGCATCATAGCAAGGATACCGCCGCTTGTCTTCCAAAACCTCGTAACTACAGCTTTCAACAAGTTGTAGTTACGAGATTTTTAAAGAAAAGCGACGACATCGACTAACCGAAACTAAGGGCTAGGGGTTAAATAAACAAGAAAGAGTATTTGATGCTGAAGACCCGGTCACATTGTAATTCCGCGTCCACAAAAAATACAAAGCATGAATTACGGCATATCTCGTCTGTTTCAATATGTTGAGAGGCCAGAACTATCCGAGATATTCTCCGAATGGCCTCACGGGTGACGCCATTTTTGGACGTAGTTAAGACGTGATGTGGACGCGAAATTGTGTATGTGACCGTGCCTTTTTATTAGGGTCGTTTATTCGGTTAAGGCATTCAAATCAAACAAACGGGGAATTTCAATAAACCGCCACATTTCCTTTAGTTTAGCAACCAGTTGAAGTTTGCTTGTATGTCCATATTAGCTTGACGGAACAAACTCAAACATCGTACGAAAAGAGACAATGTGTAAATCAGAAAGAAAAGAAACAACAACATAACAATAAAACGTTCGACCCAGGTCAGTCTGCACAATCAGAACAGACCGGCCAGTGTCAAAGTACTTTTGGTCGATTTCTGTTTGATATGATATGAAACGCGATATAGAAAACCGACGACCGCATGCTATTTGAGAGCAACATGGATCCTGATCAGCCTGCGTATACACGCAGTCTGATCAGGAACCCATTTTGTTCTCTGATAGGATCTTTATTATTTCATTACCTGTAGCAACTGCCAAAGAACAACATAGATCCTGATCGAATAGCATTTAAGCTTCCGCTGATCTGGATCCATGCTGGTCCCAAATGTCTAAGGGTCCCCCTTTTCCAAATCCCAGTTCATATTTGTGACCCGTCACGCCGAAAAGTCCCGTCTGTAAAAAAAACCCAATTTTGAGAGTCTGACCATTTAATGTGTTTTTGACTTACTGGTGTCTTAAATATCGCTTAAAACAACAACCGCATAACGCAGGTTTTGATAGATAGGCGATATTAAAGGCGTTTCTTGTCCGGATTTGTCGTATGTCATCGGTAAGTCAAAAATACGTCTTTAATATTTTGATGAAATTGGCCCCTGGCTTTGCAGGAGCAAACCAGGTGTCGCATTTGCAAAAAGAAAATAATTAAAGCAATATACATGTAGATTAAAAAACCCAAACAAATTTATTGATACAGAAAATTACCCTAAAGTGAAAAGATTCGATCATTTTCGACAAAAGGTCCATTATTTGCGTTCCTCCCAGAATGTCCCTTTTAGCGTGGCGGGTCACATTTTTCTACCTTACGAGACAGCTTCTTTAAGTAGAATCATTCAAAATCTCCCAAATTTTGTTGAATTGATTTTGCTGCAACGTTCACGCAGTGATTATCTTACATTTAATCGCTTTTCAACAAAAACCTCACAACTAAAGCTCGTTTTAGCTATATTTACGAGTTCTTTGTTGAAAAGCAGCATTTTTTTATTTAGTCAAGGATAAGAGATCCCCCGCGCGTCCCGGCAAAATCAAAGCCCCGAACGACAGGGAATCATGTGACACACCATTTTCAGAAAACCTAAAATAATTGTGTTAATAATAGACTCCTTTCATCTTTCGTTGTAGTCCGTACCCACAGAACACCGGTAATCCGAGTCTTCTCTGATGAAAATTCGCTCGTTGATCATATTTGTATGTCGCTATTTACAACAGAGCACTGTCCCATTCAAAAACAAAATAAAAGTCCGACACAGCGACATAACTAGTGTCGAAATTTTCTTTAATTTTTGAATGGGACAGCGCTCTGATGTAGGCTAAATAGCGACATCCAAATATCAAGGAGCGAATTTTCATCAGAGGAGATTTGGATTAACTTCCGGTGGCAAACAATGGGTTTATGGGAAATTATCATTGTATACATGAGAATTGCTACAGAAAATACTAACAAATCGACATTATCAAAACGAGGCTCCCAAAAATGCGGAGAAAACAATGACGACGCACGCGCATTCAATATACAGCGATAAAGCGCACGTGCATTTAATATACAGCGATAAAGCGAAGCGATTTCGTTAATAGCCGGGTAGATGGTTATTTTATTGGATTTACAGTCAACCGTTCCCCTTTTAAAAAAATTCGACTTTTTCCTCTAAGGACGACTTCCGGTGGTTGTTGTGTGTGTTGGGGGTCTTAGTGGAAACTTGTCTTTTGGCCAATTTTTTATTCGGTTGAACCAGAAAAAGCGGGAAAACGCGAATAATAAGCAAGATAGATCTTTTTAAATATCAGTCGATAAAACGTTAATGACGAGTAACCAAAATTTTGATTGGTCATCTCTGATTTTAAGGTAGAATACCCGTAATGCGGCCATTTTGTGATTCATAAAACATAGGGTTTTTTTTTTTTTCGAGCGGCATCGTTACCTTTCCGTTTTCTCGATTTTTCGATTATCAAACTGGTCATTTATTAACATTAATTTAAAAAACAATTTCGACAATTTTGTTTCACACTTTATTTCCTACATGAACCCCGTTTGTCTGAAAGAAGTCATCTAGTGTAGGGGGGTATCTTCGTATAGCTGGCCTATTAAAGCCGAGTATTGAGCAACTCGGGACCGCCCAGTTTCGATACATGTAAAAGGTTCCGAGTTCACTGATTCAATTACATATACAGCTGCACTGTTGGTTGAGAGGTCAAGATTCACGGCCAGGAATTTTTCCCCACCCGGAATATTAATTTCCCATCTGTGTTTAACCATAGGGTCCAAAGGATCATCATTGATACGGATTTTCGACAGAAGGTCCTTTCTGAAAATGCATTTGATATTATCAATATCGAAGTCATCGGGAACATTAAATTTGTAGTAGTTGGCCCAACTTTTAATGGGCAGGCATTCGGCCATTGAATGATCATATTCTTCAATGTTAATCGAGGCGGCCGTGGTACTGAACTGATAAACGATGCAGGGTTTGTTGCTTTTCAAAATGATGGTCCCGTTATTGAAAACGTCGTAATTTAACGCTTTACGTTTGGGACGGATTTCGCTAAGAAGTACATTACCGGTATACCCGTCAACACCACCATTATCACCACCTATACAACAACAACAACAACAACAACAACAACAACAACAACAACAACAACAACATAGTTTTTTGGCATAACATTAAACTCGTTGCTTTTCAATGTAAACCTCGTAACTGCAGCTTTATACAAGCTGCAGTTACGAGGTTTACATTGAAAAGCCGCGATATTTTAAATATTCGATTTTCTCTACAACCGCTCCAACGATTTCCCTGATTTTTACAGAAATGTTAGCTGAAACCTCCATTTAGAACTTAACATTGAAGTTATAACTGTAAAAAGTTTTTGCTCGTCATAATTATTTCCGAGAGTACATGTACCGAACAGGTTCATATATCGTATGCTAAAACAATATGTTTAATACGATGGTGATATATGCTTTGCCATGTTTAGGAAAATATTGAAATCAACAACAACAACAACAACAACAACAACAACAACATAAACATAAACAACAGCAAGATAAGCATTTTGCATAATATTCATATCGTCGCTTTTCAATGTAAACCTCGTAACTGCAGCTTTATACAGGCTGCAGTTACGAGGTTTACATTGAAAAGCAGCGATATTTTAAATATTCGATTTTCTCTACAACCGCTCCAACGATTTTCCTGATTTTTACAGAAATGTTAGCTGAAACCTCCATTTAGAACTTAACATTGAAGTTATAACTGTAAAAAGTTTTTGCTCGTCATAATTATTTCCGAGAGTACATGTACCGAACAGGTTCATATATCGTATGCTAAAACAATATGTTTAATACGATGGTGATATATGCTTTGCCATGTTTAGGAAAATATTGAAATCAACAACAACAACAACAACAACAACAACAACATAAACATAAACATAAACAACAGCAAGATAAGCATTTTGCATAATATTCATATCGTCGCTTTTCAATGTAAACCTCGTAACTGCAGCTTTATACAGGCTGCAGTTACGAGGTTTACATTGAAAAGCAGCGATATTTTAAATATTCGATTTTCTCTACAACCGCTCCAACGATTTTCCTGATTTTTACAGAAATGTTAGCTGAAACCTCCATTTAGAACTTAACATAGACGTTATAACTGTAAAAATTTTTTGCTCGTCATAATTATTTCCGAGAGTACATGTACCGAACAGGCTCAAATATCGTATGCTAAATCAATATGTTTAATATGATGGTGATATATCGAGGGCTTGGTGCAAAACTATTGTAACTCCATTTTATAAAACCACATCAAATTTCCCACCATCAAAACAACATCATTATCACCACCTATCTAACAACAACAACAACAACAACAACAACAACAACAACAACAACAGGAAGCAGAAACAGAAAGCAGCAGCAGCAACAACAACAACAACAGACGCTGCAACAAGAGCAACAACAACAACAGCAGCGACAACAACAACAACAGAAACATCAGCAGCAGGAACAACAACAAAAGCGACATCAGCAATATCAACAGGAACAACATAAACAACAACAACAGCTTTTTCTCGCACAAGTTCCATCAAGTAACGACGAACTTGATCGAACTCCTGCAAGATTCACAATACACGATTTCATACTGATCAGACAGCACTCAGTTACTGGCAGATCTTGATCCACGGCGTCAAAATCAGATGAAACTTTACAACGCTTTTTCGTAGAGAAGGGATGAAAAGGATACAGTATCGCTGAAAATGACGTCATATGGCTTGCGATGACGTAATAGACAAAGGGAGAGTAATCCCGCACAGATTTTGTTGTTACAGTTCTTTCCCTTAGACCATTTTTAAAAATTGCGAAAAGCCACACGTTATATTTTTAGTTGCAGCAGCAACAACAATAGCAGCAGCAGCAAAAAGAACAACAAGAACAACTGCTGCTGCAGCAGGAACAACAACAACAACAACAACAACAACAACAACAACAACAAGCAACAGAAACAGAAAACAGTAGAAACAGCAAAAAACAGCAACAGACGATGCAGCAACAGCAGCAGCAACAACAACAACAACAGCAACAACAACAACAACTGAAACATCAGCAGCAGGAACAACAACAAAAATGACATCAGCAATATCAACAGGAACAACAGAAACAACAACAACAACAACAACAAAACATCAGCAGCAGGAACAACAACAAAAATGACATCAGCATTATCAACAGGAACAACATAAACAACAACAACAACAAAACATCAGCAGCAGGAACAACAACAAAAATGACATCAGCAATATCAACAGGAACAACAGAAACAACAACAACAACAACAAAACATCAGCAGCAGGAACAACAACAAAAATGACATCAGCAATATCAACAGGAACAACAGAAACAACAACAACAAAACATCAGCAGCAGGAACAACAACAACAAAAATGACATCAGCAATATCAACAGGAACAGCATAAACAACAACAACATAAACAACAATAACAACAGTAATATCGACACCACCAACAACAACACCAACAATAGCAGCAGCAATATCAACAACAACAACAAACACAACAACAACAACAACAACATCAGCAGCAGGAACAACAACTACAGCGACATCAGCAATGTCAACAGGAACAACAGTAACAACAACAAAACAACAACAATTGAAACAACACCATCAATAGCAGCAATAACAACAACAGCAACAACAACAAAACATCAGCAGCAGGAACAACAACAAAAATGACATCAGCAATATCAACAGGAACAACAGAAACAGAAATAACAACAACAACAAAACATCAGCAGTAGGAACAACAACAAAAATGACATCAGCAATATCAACAGGAACAACATAAACAACAACAACATAAACAACAATAACAACAGCAATATCAACAACAACAACAAACACAACAACAACAACAACATCAGCAGGAACAACAACTACAGCGACATCAGCAATGTCAACAGGAACAACAGAAACAACAATAACAACAACAGCAGCAGCAACAACAACAACAACAACAGTAACAACAACAAAACAACAACAATTGCAACAACACCAACAATAGCAGCAATAACAACAACAGCAACAACAACAAAAACAGCCACACCAACAGCAGGAACAACAACAAAAGAAGCAAAAACAACAGCCGCAACAACTGCTTAACTGTGGTGACTGGACGAGAACCAGTGTATTCTGACGAATATGACTGGACTAATAGTTATTAATAACATGTATTATTACAAATTAGAAATTATTGTGTCACGCGATTCCCCGCCGCAAACATGGAATTTTTGTTCAAAAGCCTGTACCTGCTGTGCTATATATTTCCTCATGTATAAATAGAGCTCAGTAAAGTAGCAATTTTCCCTACATTTAGCTGGATGTTAAGTTTTAACAAAACAATTGACGAATAACTGAAATTATTGTGCCACGTGATTCTCCGCCGCGAAAATGGTCATTTGTTCAAAGCTCTGTACTTGTTGTGGTATTTTGTCATGTATGAATGGAGCTCAATATAGCAGCAATTTTATCTACATTTGGCTGGGCGTTAAGTTTAAAGAAAACCATTAACGATTTTCTGAAATAATTGTGCCACGTGATTCCCCGCCGGGAACATGGACTTTTGTTAAAAGCCCTGTACTTATTGCGCTATTTTCTAATGTTTGAATGGAGCTCAGTACATTAGCAATTTTCTCTACAATTTTGGCTTGATATTTAAAAGTTTTAACACAACCATTGACGAGTTTCTGAAATTATTGTACTACGTGATTCCCCGCATTCGCTCATACTCTGTACCTGTTGTGCTATTTCTTTTATGTACGAATGGGGCTTAGTATACTCCGTAAATATTGACCTGAACCTTTTGAATATGTAATGAGTAATTGTAATGCGAAATAAACACTCTCCAGCATTATGTTGACACGAGAAGCATGGGCAAAATACAAAGTCACAATGCCTATGGAAACTATCGACTCTGCTCGACGGTAAGGACTGCTGATGTGTATTGATAATTCCGTGTCACAATTTCTCATTATATATTCATCGGATCCAGGTCAATATTTACAGAGTATACAGTAGCCATTTTCTCTACTTTTTAGCTGGGTGTAAAGTTTTAACAGAATCATTGACGCTTTTCCGAGACTTTTGTGCCACGTGATTCCCCGCCGCGAAGAAGGCCTTTTTCTTGTTGTGCTATTTACTCACGTATGAATAGAGCTCAGTACAGCAGCAATTTTCTCTACATTCGGCTGGGTGTCAAGTGTTGACCAAACCATTGACGAGTTTCTGAAATCATAGGACCACGCGATTCCCAGCCGCACATAAAGAGATTTGTTCAAAGCTCTGAACTTGTGCCATTTTCTCAGGTACGAATCGAGCTCAGTAAACTAGCAATTTTCTCTACATCTTGCTGGGTGTCAAGTTTTTAACACAATCATTGACGAGTTTCTGAAATTATTGTGCTACAACAAGATTCCCCGCCGCGATTATGGACTTTTGTTCAAAGCTCTTTACTTGTTGTGCTATTTTCTCATGTATAAATGGACCTCGGTACAGTCATTCACTTCTGATAATACTGTGACGTTATTTCGGACTAGCAATAGTATTTTGTAGGTGTTGTTATAAAATCACGTAACTACGGCTTGAATCAAGCCGTATTTACGTGATTTCATTACAACACCGACGGTTTATCAAAACATAACGGTAAATCAAGTCTATTTTCAACAAAAAATTAACTGCCACTGCCCATGTCCGTGTTGCAATAAAACACACATTCAAATCTAATATATCTTTTTAATCGAGCTCTAAAATCGAGGTCAATTGTGTATGTAGAAGAAGAAGAAGGAGAAGAAGAAGAAGGAGAAGAAGAAGAAGAAGAAGAAGAAGAAGACGGAGGAAAAGAAGAAGAAGAAGGAGAAGACGACGGAGGAGACAGAGTGAAAGAAAGTCCGACAAAACGAAAATAAAGAAGTCTACAGCTCCCGGATTTACCAGGCGGTCACCCATCCAAGCACTAACCGTGATGGACGTTGCTTAACTTAGGCAAAATGGTATGCACCAGTGTGGTCAATGGGATATAGCTGTATACTGAAGAATTGCAATTTTTAGAGTTTATAAATTTTAACTTCCATTATGTTCTATTTTTAGACTAGATAAAAATATGTATATCGTCACTTTTCGACAAAAACCTCGTAACTGCAGCTTGTTTAAGATCCAATTACGAGGTTTTCGTTGAAATCGCCGACGACTTTCCGCTTTCAGACTTTTAGTTTCGTAGTTCTTGCAAAAACATGTCTCTCATCACGAGTTTGATAGATTTAATGAAGGAGTGTCAACCCAGACCGCCAAATCTGTCGCCAAAACTCGCCAATTCTAAATATTTATTTTTTTCACCATGGCCACTTCGAAAATACCATGACGTCACAACCCCACACACACACACGGAGACCAAATCGCTTATTAAATCCGTCAAAATTACTCTATGTTGTTGCCATTCCGGGTAGAAAACATCGTGGAAAATGAAGAAACTGCTTGACCAGCATCATAGCAAGGATACCGCCGCTTGTCTTCCAAAACCTCGTAACTACAGCTTTCAACAAGTTGTAGTTACGAGATTTTTAAAGAAAAGCGACGACATCGACTAACCGAAACTAAGGGCTAGGGGTTAAATAAACAAGAAAGAGTATTTGATGCTGAAGACCCGGTCACATTGTAATTCCGCGTCCACAAAAAATACAAAGCATGAATTACGGCATATCTCGTCTGTTTCAATATGTTGAGAGGCCAGAACTATCCGAGATATTCTCCGAATGGCCTCACGGGTGACGCCATTTTTGGACGTAGTTAAGACGTGATGTGGACGCGAAATTGTGTATGTGACCGTGCCTTTTTATTAGGGTCGTTTATTCGGTTAAGGCATTCAAATCAAACAAACGGGGAATTTCAATAAACCGCCACATTTCCTTTAGTTTAGCAACCAGTTGAAGTTTGCTTGTATGTCCATATTAGCTTGACGGAACAAACTCAAACATCGTACGAAAAGAGACAATGTGTAAATCAGAAAGAAAAGAAACAACAACATAACAATAAAACGTTCGACCCAGGTCAGTCTGCACAATCAGAACAGACCGGCCAGTGTCAAAGTACTTTTGGTCGATTTCTGTTTGATATGATATGAAACGCGATATAGAAAACCGACGACCGCATGCTATTTGAGAGCAACATGGATCCTGATCAGCCTGCGTATACACGCAGTCTGATCAGGAACCCATTTTGTTCTCTGATAGGATCTTTATTATTTCATTACCTGTAGCAACTGCCAAAGAACAACATAGATCCTGATCGAATAGCATTTAAGCTTCCGCTGATCTGGATCCATGCTGGTCCCAAATGTCTAAGGGTCCCCCTTTTCCAAATCCCAGTTCATATTTGTGACCCGTCACGCCGAAAAGTCCCGTCTGTAAAAAAAACCCAATTTTGAGAGTCTGACCATTTAATGTGTTTTTGACTTACTGGTGTCTTAAATATCGCTTAAAACAACAACCGCATAACGCAGGTTTTGATAGATAGGCGATATTAAAGGCGTTTCTTGTCCGGATTTGTCGTATGTCATCGGTAAGTCAAAAATACGTCTTTAATATTTTGATGAAATTGGCCCCTGGCTTTGCAGGAGCAAACCAGGTGTCGCATTTGCAAAAAGAAAATAATTAAAGCAATATACATGTAGATTAAAAAACCCAAACAAATTTATTGATACAGAAAATTACCCTAAAGTGAAAAGATTCGATCATTTTCGACAAAAGGTCCATTATTTGCGTTCCTCCCAGAATGTCCCTTTTAGCGTGGCGGGTCACATTTTTCTACCTTACGAGACAGCTTCTTTAAGTAGAATCATTCAAAATCTCCCAAATTTTGTTGAATTGATTTTGCTGCAACGTTCACGCAGTGATTATCTTACATTTAATCGCTTTTCAACAAAAACCTCACAACTAAAGCTCGTTTTAGCTATATTTACGAGTTCTTTGTTGAAAAGCAGCATTTTTTTATTTAGTCAAGGATAAGAGATCCCCCGCGCGTCCCGGCAAAATCAAAGCCCCGAACGACAGGGAATCATGTGACACACCATTTTCAGAAAACCTAAAATAATTGTGTTAATAATAGACTCCTTTCATCTTTCGTTGTAGTCCGTACCCACAGAACACCGGTAATCCGAGTCTTCTCTGATGAAAATTCGCTCGTTGATCATATTTGTATGTCGCTATTTACAACAGAGCACTGTCCCATTCAAAAACAAAATAAAAGTCCGACACAGCGACATAACTAGTGTCGAAATTTTCTTTAATTTTTGAATGGGACAGCGCTCTGATGTAGGCTAAATAGCGACATCCAAATATCAAGGAGCGAATTTTCATCAGAGGAGATTTGGATTAACTTCCGGTGGCAAACAATGGGTTTATGGGAAATTATCATTGTATACATGAGAATTGCTACAGAAAATACTAACAAATCGACATTATCAAAACGAGGCTCCCAAAAATGCGGAGAAAACAATGACGACGCACGCGCATTCAATATACAGCGATAAAGCGCACGTGCATTTAATATACAGCGATAAAGCGAAGCGATTTCGTTAATAGCCGGGTAGATGGTTATTTTATTGGATTTACAGTCAACCGTTCCCCTTTTAAAAAAAATCGACTTTTTCCTCTAAGGACGACTTCCGGTGGTTGTTGTGTGTGTTGGGGGTCTTAGTGGAAACTTGTCTTTTGGCCAATTTTTTATTCGGTTGAACCAGAAAAAGCGGGAAAACGCGAATAATAAGCAAGATAGATCTTTTTAAATATCAGTCGATAAAACGTTAATGACGAGTAACCAAAATTTTGATTGGTCATCTCTGATTTTAAGGTAGAATACCCGTAATGCGGCCATTTTGTGATTCATAAAACATAGGGTTTTTTTTTTTTTCGAGCGGCATCGTTACCTTTCCGTTTTCTCGATTTTTCGATTATCAAACTGGTCATTTATTAACATTAATTTAAAAAACAATTTCGACAATTTTGTTTCACACTTTATTTCCTACATGAACCCCGTTTGTCTGAAAGAAGTCATCTAGTGTAGGGGGGTATCTTCGTATAGCTGGCCTATTAAAGCCGAGTATTGAGCAACTCGGGACCGCCCAGTTTCGATACATGTAAAAGGTTCCGAGTTCACTGATTCAATTACATATACAGCTGCACTGTTGGTTGAGAGGTCAAGATTCACGGCCAGGAATTTTTCCCCACCCGGAATATTAATTTCCCATCTGTGTTTAACCATAGGGTCCAAAGGATCATCATTGATACGGATTTTCGACAGAAGGTCCTTTCTGAAAATGCATTTGATATTATCAATATCGAAGTCATCGGGAACATTAAATTTGTAGTAGTTGGCCCAACTTTTAATGGGCAGGCATTCGGCCATTGAATGATCATATTCTTCAATGTTAATCGAGGCGGCCGTGGTACTGAACTGATAAACGATGCAGGGTTTGTTGCTTTTCAAAATGATGGTCCCGTTATTGAAAACGTCGTAATTTAACGCTTTACGTTTGGGACGGATTTCGCTAAGAAGTACATTACCGGTATACCCGTCAACACCACCATTATCACCACCTATACAACAACAACAACAACAACAACAACAACAACAACAACAACAACAACAACAACATAGTTTTTTGGCATAACATTAAACTCGTTGCTTTTCAATGTAAACCTCGTAACTGCAGCTTTATACAAGCTGCAGTTACGAGGTTTACATTGAAAAGCCGCGATATTTTAAATATTCGATTTTCTCTACAACCGCTCCAACGATTTCCCTGATTTTTACAGAAATGTTAGCTGAAACCTCCATTTAGAACTTAACATTGAAGTTATAACTGTAAAAAGTTTTTGCTCGTCATAATTATTTCCGAGAGTACATGTACCGAACAGGTTCATATATCGTATGCTAAAACAATATGTTTAATACGATGGTGATATATGCTTTGCCATGTTTAGGAAAATATTGAAATCAACAACAACAACAACAACAACAACAACAACAACAACAACAACAACATAGACATAAACAACAGCAAGATAAGCATTTTGCATAATATTCATATCGTCGCTTTTCAATGTAAACCTCGTAACTGCAGCTTTATACAGGCTGCAGTTACGAGGTTTACATTGAAAAGCAGCGATATTTTAAATATTCGATTTTCTCTACAACCGCTCCAACGATTTTCCTGATTTTTACAGAAATGTTAGCTGAAACCTCCATTTAGAACTTAACATAGACGTTATAACTGTAAAAATTTTTTGCTCGTCATAATTATTTCCGAGAGTACATGTACCGAACAGGCTCAAATATCGTATGCTAAATCAATATGTTTAATATGATGGTGATATATCGAGGGCTTGGTGCAAAACTATTGTAACTCCATTTTATAAAACCACATCAAATTTCCCACCATCAAAACAACATCATTATCACCACCTATCTATCAACAACAACAACAACAACAACAACAACAACAACAACAACAACAACAACAACAACAGGAAGCAGAAACAGAAAGCAGCAGCAGCAACAACAACAACAACAGACGCTGCAACAAGAGCAACAACAACAACAGCAGCGACAACAACAACAACAGAAACATCAGCAGCAGGAACAACAACAAAAGCGACATCAGCAATATCAACAGGAACAACATAAACAACAACAACAACAGCTTTTTCTCGCACAAGTTCCATCAAGTAACGACGAACTTGATTGAACTCCTGCAAGATTCACAATACACGATTTCATACTGATCAGACAGCACTCAGTTACTGGCAGATCTTGATCCACGGCGTCAAAATCAGATGAAACTTTACAACGCTTTTTCGTAGAGAAGGGATGAAAAGGATACAGTATCGCTGAAAATGACGTCATATGGCTTGCGATGACGTAATAGACAAAGGGAGAGTAATCCCGCACAGATTTTGTTGTTACAGTTCTTTCCCTTAGACCATTTTTAAAAATTGCGAAAAGCCACACGTTATATTTTTAGTTGCAGCAGCAACAACAATAGCAGCAGCAGCAAAAACAACAACAACAACACCAGCTGCTGCAGCAGGAACAACAACAACAACAACAACAACAAGCAACAGAAACAGAAAACAGCAGAAACAGCAAAAAACAGCAACAGACGATGCAGCAACAGCAGCAGCAACAACAACAACAACAGCAACAACAACAACAACAGAAACATCAGCAGCAGGAACAAACAAAAAAAATGACATCAGCAATATCAACAGGAACAACAGAAACAACAACAACAACAACAACAAAACATCAGCAGCAGGAACAACAACAAAAATGACATCAGCAATATCAACAGGAACAACATAAACAACAACAACAACAACAAAACATCAGCAGCAGGAACAACAACAAAAATGACATCAGCAATATCAACAGGAACAACAACAACAACAACAACAAAACATCAGCAGCAGGAACAACAACAAAAATGACATCAGCAATATCAACAGGAACAACAGAAACAACAACAACAAAACATCAGCAGCAGGAACAACAACAAAAATGACATCAGCAATATCAACAGGAACAGCATAAACAACAACAACAACATAAACAACAATAACAACAGCAATATCGACACCACCAACAACAACACCAACAATAGCAGCAGCAATATCAACAACAACAACAAACACAACAACAACAACATCAGCAGCAGGAACAACAACAAAAATGACATCAGCAATATCAACAGGAACAACAGAAACAGAAATAACAACAACAACAAAACATCAGCAGTAGGAACAACAACAAAAATGACATCAGCAATATCAACAGGAACAACATAAACAACAACAACATAAACAACAATAACAACAGCAATATCAACAACAACAACAAACACAACAACAACAACAACATCAGCAGGAACAACAACTACAGCGACATCAGCAATGTCAACAGGAACAACAGAAACAACAATAACAACAACATCAGCAGCAACAACAACAACAACAACAGTAACAACAACAAAACAACAACAATTGCAACAACACCAACAATAGCAGCAATAACAACAACAGCAACAACAACAAAAACAGCCACACCAACAGCAGGAACAACAACAAAAGAAGCAAAAACAACAGCCGCAACAACTGCTTAACTGTGGTGACTGGACGAGAACCAGTGTATTCTGACGAATATGACTGGACTAATAGTTATTAATAACATGTATTATTACAAATTAGAAATTATTGTGTCACGCGATTCCCCGCCGCAAACATGGAATTTTTGTTCAAAAGCCTGTACCTGCTGTGCTATATATTTCCTCATGTATAAATAGAGCTCAGTAAAGTAGCAATTTTCCCTACATTTAGCTGGATGTTAAGTTTTAACAAAACAATTGACGAATAACTGAAATTATTGTGCCACGTGATTCTCCGCCGCGAAAATGGTCATTTGTTCAAAGCTCTGTACTTGTTGTGGTATTTTGTCATGTATGAATGGAGCTCAATATAGCAGCAATTTTATCTACATTTGGCTGGGCGTTAAGTTTAAAGAAAACCATAAACGATTTTCTGAAATAATTGTGCCACGTGATTCCCCGCCGGGAACATGGACTTTTGTTAAAAGCCCTGTACTTATTGCGCTATTTTCTAATGTTTGAATGGAGCTCAGTACATTAGCAATTTTCTCTACAATTTTGGCTTGATATTTAAAAGTTTTAACACAACCATTGACGAGTTTCTGAAATTATTGTACTACGTGATTCCCCGCATTCGCTCATACTCTGTACCTGTTGTGCTATTTCTTTTATGTACGAATGGGGCTTAGTATACTCCGTAAATATTGACCTGAACCTTTTGAATATGTAATGAGTAATTGTAATGCGAAATAAACACTCTCTCTAGCATTATGTTGACACGAGAAGCATGGGCAAAATACAAAGTCACAATGCCTATGGAAACTATCGACTCTGCTCGACGGTAAGGACTGCTGATGTGTATTGATAATTCCGTGTCACAATTTCTCATTATATATTCATCGGATCCAGGTCAATATTTACAGAGTATACAGTAGCCATTTTCTCTACTTTTTAGCTGGGTGTAAAGTTTTAACAGAATCATTGACGCTTTTCCGAGACTTTTGTGCCACGTGATTCCCCGCCGCGAAGAAGGCCTTTTTCTTGTTGTGCTATTTACTCACGTATGAATAGAGCTCAGTACAGCAGCAATTTTCTCTACATTCGGCTGGGTGTCAAGTGTTGACCAAACCATTGACGAGTTTCTGAAATCATAGGACCACGCGGTTCCCAGCCGCACATAAAGAGATTTGTTCAAAGCTCTGAACTTGTGCCATTTTCTCAGGTACGAATCGAGCTCAGTAAACTAGCAATTTTCTCTACATCTTGCTGGGTGTCAAGTTTTTAACACAATCATTGACGAGTTTCTGAAATTATTGTGCTACAACAAGATTCCCCGCCGCGATTATGGACTTTTGTTCAAAGCTCTTTACTTGTTGTGCTATTTTCTCATGTATAAATGGACCTCGGTACAGTCATTCACTTCTGATAATACTGTGACGTTATTTCGGACTAGCAATAGTATTTTGTAGGTGTTGTTATAAAATCACGTAACTACGGCTTGAATCAAGCCGTATTTACGTGATTTCATTACAACACCGACGGTTTATCAAAACATAACGGTAAATCAAGTCTATTTTCAACAAAAAATTAACTGCCACTGCCCATGTCCGTGTTGCAATAAAACACACATTCAAATCTAATATATCTTTTTAATCGAGCTCTAAAATCGAGGTCAATTGTGTATGTAGAAGAAGAAGAAGGAGAAGAAGAAGAAGGAGAAGAAGAAGAAGAAGAAGAAGACGGAGGAAAAGAAGAAGAAGAAGGAGAAGACGACGGAGGAGACAGAGTGAAAGAAAGTCCGACAAAACGAAAATAAAGAAGTCTACAGCTCCCGGATTTACCAGGCGGTCACCCATCCAAGCACTAACCGTGATGGACGTTGCTTAACTTAGGCAAAATGGTATGCACCAGTGTGGTCAATGGGATATAGCTGTATACTGAAGAATTGCAATTTTTAGAGTTTATAAATTTTAACTTCCATTATGTTCTATTTTTAGACTAGATAAAAATATGTATATCGTCACTTTTCGACAAAAACCTCGTAACTGCAGCTTGTTTAAGATCCAATTACGAGGTTTTCGTTGAAATCGCCGACGACTTTCCGCTTTCAGACTTTTAGTTTCGTAGTTCTTGCAAAAACATGTCTCTCATCACGAGTTTGATAGATTTAATGAAGGAGTGTCAACCCAGACCGCCAAATCTGTCGCCAAAACTCGCCAATTCTAAATATTTATTTTTTTCACCATGGCCACTTCGAAAATACCATGACGTCACAACCCCACACACACACACGGAGACCAAATCGCTTATTAAATCCGTCAAAATTACTCTATGTTGTTGCCATTCCGGGTAGAAAACATCGTGGAAAATGAAGAAACTGCTTGACCAGCATCATAGCAAGGATACCGCCGCTTGTCTTCCAAAACCTCGTAACTACAGCTTTCAACAAGTTGTAGTTACGAGATTTTTAAAGAAAAGCGACGACATCGACTAACCGAAACTAAGGGCTAGGGGTTAAATAAACAAGAAAGAGTATTTGATGCTGAAGACCCGGTCACATTGTAATTCCGCGTCCACAAAAAATACAAAGCATGAATTACGGCATATCTCGTCTGTTTCAATATGTTGAGAGGCCAGAACTATCCGAGATATTCTCCGAATGGCCTCACGGGTGACGCCATTTTTGGACGTAGTTAAGACGTGATGTGGACGCGAAATTGTGTATGTGACCGTGCCTTTTTTTATTAGGGTCGTTTATTCGGTTAAGGCATTCAAATCAAACAAACGGGGAATTTCAATAAACCGCCACATTTCCTTTAGTTTAGCAACCAGTTGAAGTTTGCTTGTATGTCCATATTAGCTTGACGGAACAAACTCAAACATCGTACGAAAAGAGACAATGTGTAAATCAGAAAGAAAAGAAACAACAACATAACAATAAAACGTTCGACCCAGGTCAGTCTGCACAATCAGAACAGACCGGCCAGTGTCAAAGTACTTTTGGTCGATTTCTGTTTGATATATTATGAAACGCGATATAGAAAACCGACGACCGCATGCTATTTGAGAGCAACATGGATCCTGATCAGCCTGCGTATACACGCAGTCTGATCAGGAACCCATTTTGTTCTCTGATAGGATCTTTATTATTTCATTACCTGTAGCAACTGCCAAAGAACAACATAGATCCTGATCGAATAGCATTTAAGCTTCCGCTGATCTGGATCCATGCTGGTCCCAAATGTCTAAGGGTCCCCCTTTTCCAAATCCCAGTTCATATTTGTGACCCGTCACGCCGAAAAGTCCCGTCTGTAAAAAACCCCCAATTTTGAGAGTCTGACCATTTAATGTGTTTTTGACTTACTGGTGTCTTAAATATCGCTTAAAACAACAACCGCATAACGCAGGTTTTGATAGATAGGCGATATTAAAGGCGTTTCTTGTCCGGATTTGTCGTATGTCATCGGTAAGTCAAAAATACGTCTTTAATATTTTGATGAAATTGGCCCCTGGCTTTGCAGGAGCAAACCAGGTGTCGCATTTGCAAAAAGAAAATAATTAAAGCAATATACATGTAGATTAAAAAACCCAAACAAATTTATTGATACAGAAAATTACCCTAAAGTGAAAAGATTCGATCATTTTCGACAAAAGGTCCATTATTTGCGTTCCTCCCAGAATGTCCCTTTTAGCGTGGCGGGTCACATTTTTCTACCTTACGAGACAGCTTCTTTAAGTAGAATCATTCAAAATCTCCCAAATTTTGTTGAATTGATTTTGCTGCAACGTTCACGCAGTGATTATCTTACATTTAATCGCTTTTCAACAAAAACCTCGCAACTAAAGCTCGTTTTAGCTATATTTACGAGTTCTTTGTTGAAAAGCAGCATTTTTTTTATTTAGTCAAGGATAAGAGATCCCCCGCGTCCCGGCAAAATCAAAGCCCCGAACGACAGGGAATCATGTGACACACCATTTTCAGAAAACCTAAAATAATTGTGTTAATAATAGACTCCTTTCATCTTTCGTTGTAGTCCGTACCCACAGAACACCGGTAATCCGAGTCTTCTCTGATGAAAATTCGCTCGTTGATCATATTTGTATGTCGCTATTTACAACAGAGCACTGTCCCATTCAAAAACAAAATAAAGGTCCGACACAGCGACATAACTAGTGTCGAAATTTTCTTTAATTTTTGAATGGGACAGCGCTCTGATGTAGGCTAAATAGCGACATCCAAATATCAAGGAGCGAATTTTCATCATAGAAGATTTGGATTAACTTCCGGTGGCAAACAATGGGTTTATGGGAAATTATCATTGTATACATGAGAATTGCTACAGAAAATACTAACAAATCGACATTATCAAAACGAGGCTCCAAAAAGAATGCGGAGAAAACAATCGGGATGACGACGCACGCGCATTTAATACAGCAATAAAGCGAAGTTTTAAGTGGAACAAAAACTATGAAATTGAATGATTTCGTTAATAGCCGGGTAGATGGTTATTTTATTGGATTAACAGTCAACCGTTCCCCTTTTAAAAATTTAGACTTTTTCCTCTAAGGACGACTTCCGGTGGTTGTTGTGTGTGTTGGGGGTCTTAGTGGAAACTTGTCTTTTAACAATTTTTTTATTCGGTTGAACCAGAAAAAGCGGGAAAACGCGAATAATAAGCAAGATAGATCTTTTTAACCCAATACCACACAACTCTTTTTGACTCCCCACAAAATAATGGCCATGGAAAACATCATGGAAAATGAAGAAATTGCTTGTGACAAGCAATTTCTTCATTTCCCACAATGTTTTCCATACAAAAAGTCCTAAAAATCAAGAATTTCATTCATTCGAAATTGTCGTCTGCAGGATCTTTCAATTTAGACCACCCTAAAATTTTATCGTTTGGTAATGGGTTAAATATCAGTCGATAAAACGTTAATGACGAGTAACCAAAATTTTGATTGGTCATCTCTGATTTTAAGGTAGAATACCCGTAATGCGGCCATTTTGTGATTCATAAAACATCGGCTTTTTCCGAGCGGCATCGTTACCTTTCCGTTTTCTCGATTATCAAACTGGTCATTTATTAACATTTATTTAAAAAAAGAGATTTCGACAATTTTGTTTCATACTTTATTTCCTACAAGAACCCCGTTTGTCTGAAAGAAATCATCTAGTGTAGGGGGGTATCTTCGTATACCTGGCCTATTAAAGCCGAGTATTGAGCAACTCGGGACCGCCCAGTTTCGATACATGTAAAAGGTTCCGAGTTCACTGATTCAATTACATATACAGCTGCACTGTTGGTTGAGAGGTTAAGATTCACGGCCAGGAATTCTTCCCCACCCGGAATATTAATTTCCCATCTTTGTTTAACCATAGGCTCCAAAGGATTACCATTGATTTTGATTTTCGACAGAAGTTCCTTTCTGAAAATGCATTTGAGATTATCAATATCGAAGTCATCGGGAACTTTAAATTTGTAGTAGTTGCCCCAACGTTTAATGGGTAGGCATTCGGCCATTGAATGATCAGATTCTTCAATGTTAAGCGAGGCGGACGTGGTACTGAACTGATAAACGATGCAGGGTTTGTTGCTTTTCAAAATGATGGTCCCGTTATTGAAAACGTCGTAATTTAACGCTTTACGTCTGGGACGGATTTCGCTAAGAAGTACATTACCGTTATACCCGTCCAAAATTTCGAAAAGAGTATCATCCTCGAGGCATATAGATTTGATAGAATATAAATCAACCGAAAAGGGAGCGCATACGCTTAACTTACTATACTCGCAATCGGTGGCAGCGTGACTATGTGCTGCATCTCGACTTCCACCATCATAAATATCTGAGTTACGAGTAAAGGTCGCTCCTGCAACAACCGTGACTAGTTTGTTACATACTACGCGATAACCAGTGATATCTTTAAGACCGTAATTAAATCTAAAATTGTTATATACCTGTTTTTTCAGCAGGTCAAACTCTGCGTGTGCTTTACCGTTACGTTTATAAATGCCACATGACGTGTTTCCTTCTTCCGTTGCTACAACGTACACTTGGGTTGTGTTTGTACCCGACACAATATTGTATTTTTTATCTAAGGCTCTGAAAGGCCTGAGTGCCCATTTACTGGACGCGATATGTGCGCCGGTTTTTCGATAGACCATCGCCCAACATGTGCTTTTTTTATCTGCTTCGACCCAGACAGTCCTGTTAGATATACCGTTTTCCTTAAGAATCATTATTGGATCGAAAGATACTGTTAATGAATCAGGAACATTATGTACTTGTTCCGTCCCGTCATAATTGTTGGTCAACTTTATCGTGGTTGGTTCATCCACCGTGCAGGATAGCTCGACAATCATTAGGTCAGAGGGGTTTGTTGTAACGTGTGTGTGTCTAGTAACTAGTTGGAATGCGGCTACAAACTTCTTACCGGCTAGCTCTGAAAAACACGACATGGAATCACGTGACTACAATAGCGATTAATTTTGTGCTAAAAATAGACTGGGTCTACCGGTATGTTTTGATAAACCATCGGTGTTGTTATAAAATCTTGTAACTACGGCTTAAATCAAGCCGTAGTTACGAGATTCTATAACAACATCTTCGAAATTATTTTGTTTGTCCGAATGTATGCTACGTTAAACTAGATCAGATCGTTCCCTATTTGCAATAATTCTGTTAATTAAACTTTTCCTAAACAAGACCTGGTTTTCAGGTTCGTAGGCCTAATAGTAATGTTTTGGGAAAACATTGGGACAAAATAAGAAAATGCTATTTCCATTTACTACCATGTTGTTGTCTCTAGCACCTTCAAAATATGGAATTATTTCGTCCTTTGAGCCTTGGCGCAATTTCGGTCGTTTGCGTCGTTACTTGTAAGCTATCGTAACTACGGCTTGATCCAAACCGTAGTTACGAGACTTTATAACACACCGACGATTTATCAAACACAGCGGCAAACCCAGTCTATTTTAGCGCAAAAAATGTTATTGGAGCCCCCTAACATTTCGCAGTTTTATACAGGGTTGATACACACTGGTGGTGAACTAGGCCAAAGCGAGGGACGTGTTTCGCTACCAGAAGGTACAGATATTTTGCGTTTAAATGTGAGTTTAAAGATCTGATTGGATAGTTTTTCTAATAACAATGAATTTGTTCTAAAAACAGACCTGGTGTAGCTACATGTATTGACAAACCGTCTGTGTTGTTATAAAATCTCGTAACCACGGCTTAATCGAAGCCGTAGTTACGATATTTAATAACAAAACCGGCGGAATACTATGATCGCGAAAAAACGTTCAACGCTTTAGCCGAGTTCACCACCAGTGATACATGACCGACTTAAAATTTGCCCAAAGAAGACGAGAAAATTCCAGAGAATTGCTAATTTCAAATGATCTTTTAAACTGCACATTATAATATATTATTGACGAATTACAACCACGTAAAACTTTGTTAGGTCTTACACATTTAGAACATTCATGACTTTTTTCCGCTTGAAACCCTTTTGAATCAAGCCGTAGTTACGAGATTTCATAGCATCATGAACAGTTTCAGTATATCGTCGCTTCTCAACGAACACCTCGTAACTACAGCTTGTTTTCAGCTGCATTTACGAGACTTTCGTTGAAAAGCAGCGAAATGAGCGATATAACGGGTAAACCCAGTCTATTTTTAGTACAAAATTCATTGATATTTGTTAGTTTTAACCCAACATTTTACATGTATAGCCCCGCAACATTAACCAAGCCCAAGATTTTTTCCAGGGGGGTCCAAGCCCAAATTATGGTTTAAATGTAGTAAATACCGGTATGTAACATTACACTAAATATATAGTCAAAAAATTTTTTTGGACAGTGCCAGGGGGGGGGGGGGGGTCCGGACCCCCTACCCCTCTAGATCCGCCCATGGTTAACAATGTTGAGTTATACAAATTTTGGTTGAGGCAGAGAAGGCGTAAACACGGTGGATAATCACGTGACGTAGACTTTCAGGAAACATCAATATTTTTGTTAATACTTGACCAGTTTGCGTTCGGTATAAAGCAGAGAAGGTGAAAGGTGGCATTTGCCAGGAATACACTGGACTTTGTGATTCTTGAAAAATCTATTGATAAAAATGTTGTTGAAGGTCTTCAACAACATTTTTATCATTTCAAAAAGCTACTACGTCCATCTAACACATGACGTCTGTCTACCTTTTCTGAAATTGTTGTGTCACGTGATTTATCCACCGTGGTAAATACGTCAGCGATTAGATCAGATGGCCGTGATAGATCTTTTGCAAATAAGTTGATGAAAACGTAATTAAAGTTTACGAACTGAAAATAAAATGCAGAGCCAGAGGCGAAATTTGAAAAGTGCCAGTAATTCATAAACTGTGTTACATTTCCATTCCAAATACAGACAAAAGCATTCTGTATGGTTAAGAATTTTGAATTAATGCATACTTATGGAAATATTTGACAAAAATGTTCAAAATTACCTTCCTTGCATATGAATACAGATTAAAATAATATTTGTTAATTATTTTCTTCTTGAAGCATAATCTTGAAATCAGACACGGTGAATTAACTTATGTGAAGTGTATTTACAAGTGTGTGTAATTTGATGTACTTCGTATGGCTAGAAAGTGGTGTTTTCATTCTCAGTTCGTAAACCTTAACGTTTATACATGAAAGATACTTCGAAATTTAATATCTGGTATTTCTTCGCCTTCTCTGCATCAAAACTTGTTAAAAATTGGTAATATAGATTATAAAGAGATTGTTTTTAACAATATCAATGTTGTCACGTGATGTGGAACAATTCTATCCATTTACAATGACGTAATTTCGGACAAAAAATAGTATTTCGTAGGTGTTGTTAAAGAATCGCGTAACTACAGCTTCATACAAGCCGTTGCTACGAGATTTTATAACAATACCGACGGTTTATCAAAACATAACAGTAAACCCAGTCTATTTTTAGTACAAAAGTCATTGCTATTCCCCACCGTGTATCATAAAATTATATTGACCCCGGAATGACCTACCTCATTTAAATAATTGCATATTTCAAAACAGGTAAATCAGGTTAAACACGTAAGTATAGAAGAACGTTATGTTAAATATTTGTAATGTAACATGTAGGCCCTACTTCCGCCAGTCTGGTTAGCTCAATAGGGTGCGCGTTGGATTCGAAACCTGATGGATCCAGGTTCGAATTCCAAGCAGAATCATTTCTTTTATCCGAAGAATTTCTATTTTACCTTTCTTATGCACATTACCGTATTCGAACCATAAGGATCAGAATTTGTTTATGCTTTTTCCAAATTAAGTAAGCATAATTAATAAATGATGATATTGTCAGTGGTAGATAGACGTGTAAAGAACCCCCGCGGACGACTAATGTCACAAACAAGCCATAGGCCTTTGGACCAAGAGCAAAAGAAATAGTTTTGAATGAACCAAGTTAATTTGTGAAGTAGCAGCAGAACTACAACAGAAATCATTCTTCCACATATGTAGACCAAATATTGTCCAGAAGCCACTGGGGTCAGTAAAATTATGACCTAACATAAAATAAGAAAGGAGCTCGATCGCCAATGGCGTCTTTATGTCACCAACGAGGGATAGGAGATGAACAGAGTTGTAGATCTAATGAAAAAAAGATAATAAAATATAGGCGTAGTAGTTCTGTGGGGATTCGAACCCCGTACTTTCGTACTTCTTAACTGACGACTCTACCAGTTGAGCTATTAAGCAGTCGACTTTGAAGGCACACCTTAAGAGTAGAGAATCTCGTGCAAGTTATCTGAAAAATCCCGACATACCTTTTATCGGATAAACTCGTCCAAGTGAGTATACAAATGAAGCAGGTCATTCCGCGGTCAAATTAAAAAAAATCAATAATATAAAGGGAGACAACTCACCCGATCGACATCGACCACAAGGGTATGTCCATTCTCCGTCACATGAACAGTAGATTATTGACTCAGAAGGATAGGGTTTGTAGTTCGGGCAACATTTAAGCTGAGCGTAGAATCCATAGTACGAGGGTTTCACAGTATATCCTCCACCGAATACACCTGGCACTGGGCCGCATTCTGAAGAAAAGGGGTAAAACATATTTAAGCCAGGATCTGGAAAAAATACCTTAATGTATGCAACCCATCATAAGCACCAAAGAGTCAGAGGCGAAATTTGAAAAGTGCCAGTTATTTCCAAATTGTGTTACGTGTCCATTCCAAATACAAACATTAGCATTTTGAACCAATAAAAAATTTGAATTAATGCATCTCATGGAAATATTTGACAAAAAATGTTGAAAGGGGGACTCACTCTATCAGAAATTCCCATAAGGTTGTTCCCACGCTCCGAATTTCATGAAATTTGGTATGAAGTTAGTAGTCCGTATTACGGCGTTATTCCCGAAATATTTTCCAAAAATCTATTCTGGAAAATGTTTTTTTTATATGTGACCCGTCGCGCTAAAAGGGACCTTATCGGGTGTGTGAAAAATATCGACCCTAGCCTGTCTGCGCAGTCCGCGCAGCCAGACTAGGGCCGACACTTTTCACTTTTATGTAATTTTCTTAATCCGGAAAGGTTTCCCTATCTAACTATATGTTCATTGTTCGCGCACGGGATCTGGTTTACCTGTGCTGACTCTGACAAGTTTGTCAAAATTTGGATTTTTGGAGTTCGGATAAGGTCCCTTTTAGCGTGACGGGTCACAATTATTTAAGATTTTTTGCTTTAATCCTAACTAAAAGAGGGCATATACTCGTGTTTGTTGTATTCGAGCCAAATTGTCCCCCAAAATAACGTCTAATAATTTCTCTTCGTGTATAAATAAAACCAGAATAGTATATATACATGTATAATTATGTATTACTCAACAAAAACCAATTTGCTAAAAGATTTTGTAAGATCTAATCGCCAAAGTTTTTAGTGTTTAAATATTTTGACCAAATTCAGGTCTTAATTTCACCTAGTTCCAGTTTTTGCCTACCTATGGAATTTACATTAAAATTGTCCCCATATATGCCCATGCTTATGGTAAAATATGATGAAAAAATAAAACCGATAACAGTGTTGTTTATGAATTTAAGTTTAAAGGGTCCAGGGGTCCGTATTACTAACGATCGTACGTTTAATTTTTGCATAATTACTTGTAATAACGGTCCTGATTGGCTCAGTCGGATTTCTCGTGCAATCAGATGTCTTGTTACACAGTTTACACAAAAACTTGATCGTAAGATGTTTAGTAATACGGGGCCCAGATTTCTAAGAATGTAAAATCTAATATTTTACTAAATACCTTTTATATAGATTTGTAAATAGCTCATTATGCTTCGTTGTGTCTTTATTTAACATAACTAACTTATACATGGCATGATTTTAAAGAATAAATGGCACCTTGTTGTACCCCATCCACCAATGGCATAATGGGGTTAATGTGGGGATGAAAAATAAATGAGTAATGTTACACATTTTACCTATCAGCACTTAGACAACTTTATTATAAATACAAACTTATTTCTTTACTACGCTGCTCGAGATGACAAAAAGAACTCAAAAGCAGCTTTTATTGTACATTAATTGTGCCTTTCAATGCAAAATTGCTAATATTTCTGTTGTGATGATGAACTAGCCACTGTTTTGTTGACATATTACTTTTGTTAATATTCTCAGATTTGTGAAGAACATGCATCATTTTCTCATATTGGTATCATCAACAATATTGATACAAAAATATTGTACAGTGACTTCTTTTGCTATTTTGATTTAAAATTGGGGACTTGTATCAAAAAAAAAAAAAAAAAAAAAAAAAAAAAAAAGGTTGGCAACATTGAGCTTTTGCTAGATGGGTACCACTGAAATCCGTAGTCTAGTAGTTATTTTCTGGCAGAGGCCTAGAAATCGAAAGTGGGAGGCCGGAATGTGTATGCAAAGTTTAATACTGGAAGTTGTTCAGGAACTTCTGCTGTATTAGAAATGCCCTGTCTGCAAGTCAGCAATTGACCTTTGGGTGAGTTACAGGGATCAAAGGTCACTGAGTGCAAAATTGTAGAAATTCGCTATTTTGTTATATTTCGAATCCTTGAACAAAGAAGCTGTCTTGTGAATGAATAAAAGTTGTGTTTTCTTGTTTGTCAGATTGTTGGCTACATTTGTTGCCCATGTCTGCAGATTCATTGTCGGTTCTATGAGGTCAGAAAAGGGGTCAAAGGTCACTGAGTGCACAAATTCTTAAATTTCATTTATGTCGATTCAAAGACTTCCAGGCATGGAACTTTGAGTTATGAATAAACAATATTTATGTTTTCTAATTACCGAATATATTGGGGATTTTTTTGTTCCTGTCTGCAGATTCCCAGCCAGTCTTTAAGGTCAGAAAATGGGGTCAAAGTTTAATGAGTGCAAAAGGGTTATTTGAAATTATTCCTGGTTAAAATTAAATGCTTTAAAGAAATGGTGTTGGCTTTTAAAGAGACACAAGTTGTATTTTATGTTTGTCAGATATGTAGATGTACCTGTCTGCAGATTCAAAAATAAAAGTAAGGACGTAAAGACAAGGGGTCAAAGGTCATTGAGTGCAAAAGTCATTAAATGTCATAATTATATTATATGTTCATTCCGAGACTTCAAGACATGGAAGGACGAGTTACGAATAGGCAATATCTGTTTTCCAGTAACCAAATATGCTGGGGAGCTTTTTGTTCCACTGTCTGCAGATGCCTATCTCGCTTTTAAGGTCAGAAAATGTGCCAAAGGTCAATGAGTGCTGAATGCTCTATTTGACATTATTCCAAATTCAAAATAATGATTTTAACCTTTAAAGTTGGCTAATGATTGGACAAGAGTTGTATTAAATGTTTGTTTAATATGATAAATATGTAGATGACATATTTGTCTTTGTCTTCAGATTCAAATTTAAGATTTAGAGATAGCAAAATGGAGATCAAATGTCAGAAAGTGCAAACATTTAAAAAGCGATAAATACTTGAAAATATGGATATTAACTCAAAAACAGTTATGAAACATTGAAATTTCAATGATACTTACTCTGTTAATAATTTTGATTCGAAAATAATTATCCATAGATATGATTAAAATAATCAATGGCAATTTGTCCATTCTGAGAAGTAAATTGTTTAAATCTAAGTAGATATATTGTTTCATGTGAAATATAGCATTTTATATATTATTTCTCGTGGGTTTTCTTATATAAAATGCCCACTTATATGTTTTATATGCATTTGAGGATAACTTATGGTCAAGCTATTATTTGTTTTTGTGATTAAGATGTGGTCTTATAACCAAAATCTCCGAAAAGCCTTACACGATATATAGATAGCTATCAAACCATCTAGAATACCAAGCTGTTAATTTCATTTTTCATTGAAATTACAACAGGGGCGATAACCATTTTCGATAATTGCGCACTCCTCTTTTCAATAGATTTATTCGGTTTATTAGTACAAAACACAAAGACTGCAGTTCTGATATTTTTTGTTTTAAATGACAACACAGAATAAGCAAGTTACAAACCAAACTCTACTGGTATGTGATCTCCTTGTTAAAAGCTGTCCCAAAGAAGACCAGGTGTCTTTCGTAACTCTGTTGATTCTGTTTGTTAAATATTGCTTACAAAGCTATGACTGAATTGAATTATACCATCCCAATTTACAAATTGACAACCAAGGATACATTTTAAAATATTTGTATTTTTCTTGAAAATATTTTTGAATGCAATTAGACTCTTCGTTACATTTACGCATCAATCATAAACACATCTATGACTTTTGAATCCACATATCATTATGCTGGGTTATTCATAAAGACATACATGTATATACTCATTCTTATTGTAGATTATGTTAAATCTTCACGAGCAGAATAGAATGCTTATAATACATGTCCATGAGACTCATGTTAAAAAATGTACACACATTGAAAGAGCTTGTGTAAACCTATTTCGAAATTCATCCATACTGTAGGAATTGTAGTCAGGAGGAACAGACACATGCATGCATGCCTGTACCCACACCAAAGTCTTCTTATTGTACATTTCGTTAGACACAGAAGGGAGTCTTTTACAATGCCCCTTCTGAAATCAAAGAATAAACACGAGTAGATCTATTTACTGACATGTCATGTGAATGCAAGATACATATCCCTTTTTCAATTCTTGAGCTGAACAAGGCTTTGGAACAGTTCTTGCTTTATGAATTAGATTCTGATATGAACCTAGGGATGTACTTACAAATGAGGATTCGATTTTTGGCTTTAATCAAAATTGTATAGATAACATACTCATTTATTGAAGAGAGTGGTTTTGCCAAACTAATTTGACATCCATTTGCCAATATACAGATCATGGGCTGGACAAAAATGGACACTTGCATGATGCATCTATACCAAAATTAAGTTGTGGTAGGTACTTGATTATAGACTTTGTCTCAATACCCCAAAATGGGTTGGATAACAAACAATTTATATGACAAATGCATAATTTGACATGTACTCCGTCAATACTGAAATTAAGATAAGAAATAGTACAGTATTTACATAAAAATAAACATGTTGGTCATTGCAACAATGACCCCGCTATTTTTAACAATATTTATATAGATCGATGAAAAACGAAGCCAAAATCCAATTACTAGCTACATGTATGAAGATACATTGTTGGACAAAAGTCATCACTAAATGTATGGTATTGTAATGAAAATATTAAGACACTGCTAAATGACTTGATTTCAGTTTTCATTTTTTTCTCTTTTTAGTCTGCCTGGATCATTGTAATAAGATCACACATGCATTTAATTTTCGAAGTTTAGATAACATTATTCAATACTTTCATCATTTGATGTTGGTCTTATTAATCTCTACTGTGATTACTTGAATTGTGTCTTCGAATCAAAGTTATTGTCAGGTTTTAGTGTCATCGAAACCTCAATTTTGCACATCTTTTTTATGCACAGCACATTTTCAGGGAATTTGTTTTATATTTTGGTAAATTTTTACACTCTTTGACCTTCGACCTCTATTTTGTATACCCGATATTTTCAATTTTGATTCTGCAAACAGGGCTAAACATGACATCTTCACATAGGGGAAGCATAAGATATAACTATTATCCACCAATTAACATATACAAATGTCTTGAAACATATAATGGACAAGGATTAATTTGATATAGCGTTATTGTACTCATTGACCTTTGGCTTCCTTTTCTGACCATAAAAACTAACCAATGATATGCAGACAGGAATCAAAAGATTCAAACATATATAGCGACTGGAAAACATAAATACTATCTATTCATTACTCTCGTTTCATGCTTGGAAGTCTTGGAATCGACATATATGAAATTTAAAAACATTTGCACTCTATGACCTTTGACCCCTTTGTATACACTCTTGATTCTAATTTTGAATCTACGGATAGGGGCAAACATGTATTTTCCGCATTTAGCAGACATAAAATACAACTTACGTTCTTAAATTAGCAAACAGCAGCATTTAAAACGTTAAAATTATATCAGGAATAATTTCAAATAGTGTGTTTGCACTCGGTGACCTTTGACCCTATTTTCTGACCTTCATACCTAGCTAGGAATCTGCAGACAGGATCCAAAAATTTCCCCATTATATTTCATTATTGGAAAACATAGATATTGGATATTCCTAACTCAAACTTTCATGTCTGGAAGTCTTGAAATGGACATATATGAATTTTAAGGATGTTTGCACTTAGTGACCTTTGACCCCTTTTCTGGCCTTATAGAACCAAAATTGAATCTGCAGACTTTGCAAAGTTTGTAGCTAACAATCAGGCCAAATAGAGAACACAACTTTCGACCATCCAAGATTTAACTTCCTGGTTCGAGGATTAGAGATCTAGAAAAATAGCGACATTTGGCATTTTTGCACTCAGTGACCTTTGACCCCTGTTTTGACCTTAAAAGTCAAATTTGAATCTGCAGACAGGCCAAACTATGATACCCACATGTTGGGCTATCAGAAAAACACAACTTTCGTCCATACACATTCCGGCCTCCCACTTCTGAAATATTGGGTTTCGACTACCAGACTACCGGGAGCATTATTTGACAACGTTACCGGTTTCAAATTTTCACCAAATTTTGCATGCGACTAGGAGACATGTGGCTAACCATTCGATCAATTTCATAGGTTGACAAAGACGGAAACATACAAATAAAATTGATGAAATGTAACGTTTCGAAAATTAATGGGCTGTTTTTTTTTCTGACAATTTCTGACTTAATACATTCCCGAGAAATTATTTGTGCATGTTGCTATAAACAATATCGGTCTCAAAATGTTCTACAAGGACTATCTTCTTGCTATTCTGATTTACAACTTGGGACTGATACCAAAATAAGTTTTGCAGAATAAGTCACTTTGAAGTCTCGTATTACAAGAATTATGTTAGATTTTCGGTAATCATTGTTATCCCTTCCCAAACAAGACGTTGACGTCCCGAATAGAAAAGGCTTGGGAAAACATTGGAACAAAAGAAGAGAATGCTGATTATCTACATTTCCCCTTTTGCCTCAATATTATTATATACTTAAATATAAACATATGATTTTTCTACAAACAATCGTTTTGTTGTGTTTAGAAGCTTTGATATTTGACCACCCTAATATCGTCACTTTTCAACGAAAATCTCGTAACTGCAGCTTACGAGGTTTTTGATGAAAAACAGCGATATATATCCGTTTTGGGAAGGGTTATCAAATCAAAATAATTTCATTGTTGGCATCATGTACAAAATGATACACGAACAATTCACACATAAACAACACACATACACTTCAAACGATGACGGTCATATCAATATTACAGTTCTGTTATAAAATCCTTATGGATGTCTAACGACGAAACTAGTAAAGAGATTTTAGAGATGAAGATATAGGATGGGGGCCATAACCGAGGGCTACATATTGAAAAAGACTATATAATACTATGATAGCAATTGATCGGGTCTGTGGGCATTGATTTCATTGGCCAGCTGCTTTTACACGGTGACGTAATTTTCATTAATAAGAATCCATTCATATAAGAACATGTATTCCAGTTATGTAATTGAGAAAGAAGTCGCATGACTTCATTAAACGGAAACATGCGAGGTAACCATTCGATCAACTGTTTACTTCATCAATTTTGTACATGTTTTGGATTGATTTTTTCTGTGTCGGATAATATTAATAACTAAAATGTAAGTAGACTATTATTTAACCCATTCCCAAACAACAAAATTTTAGACTGGTCCAAATTCAAAAACGTTGCAGACCACAATTTAGAGTCAATGAATTTTAAACTTATTTGGTCATTTTGTGTAGAAAACATTGTGGGAAATGAAGAAATTGCTTGTCACAAGCAATTTCTTCATTTTCCACAATGTTTTCCAAAGCCATTATCTCATTGGGAGTCAAAAGGAGTCATTGTGTGGTAATGGGTTAAACGTCTCACAAGTATACTAAACGTCGTGACTTCTTTTGAATCAAATCTACAAGACGATGGGAAGGCGTTTTCTGTATGTAAGATGTTTCAGTGATGGCGATTAAAGTTTACCCTGGTTTTGTGTCCCATCTTTCGATCAGCTTTGTCGAAACGAAACACAAAAAATCGTAGTGCCACTTGAATACTCCATGCTGTTAACCCTTTCCCAAGCAAGACCTGGTTTTGACGTCCCCATAGAAAAGTTTTAGGAAAACATCGAGGAAAAAGAAGAAACTGCTGATAACCAACAGTTTCTCCTTTTGCCTCATTATTTTCTCTGCTATAATTTACACAAATCCGAACTTAAATAACTTCCATTTTGTCATTTGTGGCAGTTTTGAAGTGGAGCGTCCTAAAATTTTGCCGTTTGGGAAAGGGTTAATTGGATAAGTAAATGGTGGCCTTTCAAGCTAAAAGGGACATTATAGGGAGTGAAAAATATCGATCATAGTCAGTCTGCGCTGGTCTTGTTTGGGAAAGGGTTAAAATAAGTCATATTACCAACCTGTTTCTGGATATTCGCATTCGTGACAGGGAAAGGGCTGATCAGAAATCGAATCTTTAATCGCACTGGCATAGCCAATGACAGCCTGAAATGGGATAATAGTCTTAATAGAAAGATCAGAAAGTAATTAATTAAAGGTCATAATCAACAATCGCGTTGTTACTTGCTAACGACAGCCTAAAATGGGATGATAGAAAGATCAGAATATAATAAATACAGGTCATAATCAACAATAGCATTGGTAGAGCTAACGACGGCCTGAAATCGGATAATAGAAGCGCCGGAAAATAATAAATAAAGGTCATGATTAGCAATCCCGTTGTTAGTTGCTATCGGCAGCCTAAAATGGGATGATAGAAAGATCAGAAAATAATAAATAACGGTCATAATCAGTAATCATTTTGGTAAAGCTAAATGCAGCCTGAAATCGGATAATAGAAAGACCAGAAAATAATAAATAAAGGTCACAATCAACAATCGCGTTGTTAGTTGCTAACGACAGCCTAAAATGGGATGATAGAAAGATCAGAAAATAATAAATAAAGGTCATAATCAACAATTGCGTTGTTAGTTGCTCACGACAGCCTAAAATGGGATGATAGAAAGATCAGAAAATAATAAATAACGGTCATAATCAGTAATCATGTTGGTAAAGCTAAATGCAGCCTGAAATCGGATAATAGAAAGATCAGAAAATAAAAGATAAAGGTCATAATTAACAATCGCAAATTGTATAGCAGTCTGAAATGGCATATTATTTTATATATGAGCCGGGATCTGGAAAATCGTCCCTTATAGCATTTTTAAAAATTGAATTTGAAAATCATGCAGCCCAATATGCATCCATGCTGCTCTATTTAAGTTCCTAAAGGTCACAAAGAAGCTATAAGAGAACAACGTGGATCCTGATCAGACTGATCTGGATCTATGTTGGGCTCAAAAGCCCCTAGGGACCTTTTTCCAGATCCCGGCTCATATCTTGAAAATAGATTCCATATTTCATAAACTTTAAAAGGTAGCATCAACATCTTAGAATGTTCTTTGGATATTTGTTACCACAAGAAAAAAATTCAAATGTCTTTAAAGGAAGAGATAGCGTATGAAAAAAAAACCATCAAAAAAAAAAAAAAAAAAAAAAAAAAAAAAAAAAAAAAAAAAAAAAAAAAAAACGAAAAGCTGCACACGTTTCATTTGTTCTTTCACTATTTCTACAGATGGGAAATTGATAAACTGTTTCCGTTTTTACCAGATTAAGGTTAAAACGTTTTCTATATTATGCACCTCCTTGCAAATGTATGAATGTTAATGGACCACATTCTATGTTTGTATAATTTTGTGTTTGGCAAAACATGTAATTTGTTATATATGCCAATAAAATTATGTTATGTTATATACTAGAAAGATCGGCCGTCCAAATTCTCTGAAAAGAAGCTTAATAAAACACTATAGATTTTTATCAGACCTTGCATATGCTCAAGCTTATCAGCATTGATGTTGTTCCCGCTCAAAAAAAAAATCATTTCAGAAAAGAGATAATAATGATGCTGAGAATCTAATTATGTGTCTGCAAAAAGAGTCATTGTGTGGTGATGGGTTAATCCTTTCCCAAACGACACAATTTTACGGTGATCCAATTAAAAAACTGTAAAAAATGACAAAATAGATGTTGTTAAAGATGTAATTTGTGTAAAATATGGCACAGAAAATGCTGGTTATCAGCAGTTTCTTCTTTTGTTTCAATGTTTTCCCAAGCCATTTATATTCGGGACGTCAAAACCAGGTCTTGTTTGGGAAAGGGTTAAAAGTGTCAACTTTGATTGACCATTTACATGTACCAAACGACCACTTTTAGACTGGTCCAAAATTCCAAGATTTTTCAGAGGATAATTTCATGTGAACGAAACATATTTTTGTGGTCGGTTTTCTTCATTCTTCATTCTTCATTTACCGCGATGTTTTCCGAATCCCTTTTCTTAACACGTTCCCAAACAAGACCTGGTTTTGACGTCCTTAAGAGATAAGGCTTGGGAAAATATTGATACAAAAGAAGAAACTGCTGATAACCAGCAGTTTCTCCTTTTGTCTCAATATTTTCTATACCGCATTTTACACAAATCCTATCTTTAATAACATCCATTTTGTCATTTGTGGCAGCTTTTGAAGTGGATCTCCCTAAAATTCTGCCATTTGGGAAAGGGTTAAAGGTGGTGTGAAAAAGAGTCAATATGTGAGAAAAGGTTAAGTGTTTTCCAGAAGGTTAAACTTAGGAATGAAAAAAAAAAAAAAAAAACAATACTTATGATAAGCAATTTCTCCATTTTCCTAACTGTTTTCTACCCTAAAAGACAAAAAAGGTAGAATATCATTCACTTGATATGGCCGTCTCCATCATCTTTGTATTTGGATCAGTCTAAATATTTTCTGCAACATTTTCTGTTTTTGTCTAAATATTTTCTGTGTGATATTGTGCACAGATTGTATCTAATTTTATCAATATCCATTTTATTGTCTGCAGTACCTTTCGAATCGGACTAATATTCAATTTTATCGTTTGGGAATGGGTTAATCAATTTTGAAGTTGGTTTGTTGATACAAAAGCTGAGTGCAAAATTACAGTGAATAAAGGCAAACTGAATTATGTAAATTCAGACCCGTAGGAAGCAATTTCATATTGGGGTGGTTAAGCTTAAGCCCCTATAGCTGAATATTGTGTGTGTGTGTGTGTGTGTGTGGGGGGGGGGGGTTAAATCGGATTTTCCCTGATTTGTCAGTGTAAAATAAGGAAAACTTGGAATTTTTTGCCAATATCAGCCCCCTGTTCATACGGGCCTGAAATTAGATATGCTGTGTGCTCATACAAAAAGAGTTCTTACATCATGATGTTCGATTAGCATTAGCGGATATTACTTAAAGTGACATTTCACAGATATTTTTTTTCATAAGTTTAACATTTATTTTTATCTGAAAGAGCATATTTTCTTATGAAAATTCTAACAGTTCCAAGCCAAAATATTGCACCGTTTTCGAGAACAATATTTTTGTGTTTAAGAATGTGCACATGCTAGCTTTTCCAGGGATCAGACAAACATGGCGAGTCAGAGTCCGCATTGTTGTGTGGTGCATTGCATCATCTAGGGCCAAATAAGAAAGGAATTTCAGCGCTGAAACCACATCTGTCACTATCTATCAAGGTCCAGTTTCCAATAAATGGTACTATAAATGAGCCGGGATCTGGAAAAACGTCCCCTATAGCATTTTTAAAATTGAATTTCAAGATAAGCCTGTTGTCAAATACAGTCAAATATGCATCCATGCTGCTCTCTTGCAACTTACTACAGGTCATGAAGAAGCTATTAGAGAACAACATGGATCCTGATCAGACTGTGCGTATGCACAGGCTGATCTGGATCTATGTTGGGCTCAAAAGCCTTAAGGGACGTTTTTCCAGATCCTGACTTAAATATAAATGGCGGGTCGGCCAATTACATAACGATTTGATCTAGAAGTGACTAAATGAACTTCATTTGAAATTTCCTTAGACAGGAATAATATAGGTATACAAGTTGATATTTCCATGCGATAATTCTCGAAAAGAATTTTAACCTCCCACAACCTAGCACGGGTTCCTTTGAAATTATTTGTACACACTGTATTTATAGAATATGGTCTAGAATATTTCATTTATCACATAGGCACAAAATTTCATTAAATTCTGCCCATTGGATGAACAGAAATTAGAGAGTATCTAATTTTTACATTAAGGCCCCTTTTTCTATGACGCAGCCTCAAATCAAGAAACAGAGAAAGTGGTCTCTAGGGATTATCCCAGGGAGTTCATATGTGAAGTTTCATTGAATTTGGTCCAAGGGTTGCTTAGATATGGCTGTGGACGGACGGACACACGGACGGACGGACGGACAGCGTGGCGACTATATGCTCCCCCGAATTTTTTTCGGAGAGCATAAAAACTGATAGCATTCACACGCACCATAATGACCAATCTATGCATCAAGACATACTTTTAAAAATGGAATCGGAATGTTACGTCCCTTTAAATGTATATGTAATGTAAAAATGCCCATTCTTATAGCCCACGATAAATTATCTGGCAGAGCAGATATCTGGCAGAAAATTTCTAGCCAAAATATTGAACCGTTTACCAGAAATATATATTTTTGTGCTAAAATTAAACAAATTGTTGTGGACAACAGTTTAGATTTATATAGAATTTGTCATTTCTGTCTCAACTTTGAAGGCGTATTTTTCGTTTATAAATAACAACTTCATGAAACCGATATAGCATTTCTACGCATTAGAGTAAACAATCTTTGCATCAAGACATACTTTAAAGAAAAATAAATGTGAAATGTCACTTTAAGACCACAATGGATCTAGATCAGCCTGTGCATGCGCACAGTCTGATCCAGATCCATCGCTCTCTTATGGCTTCTTCATTTTACAGTAGCAACTTGACCCTTTCCCAAACTAGACCTGATTTTGACGCCCCTGGTTGAAAGGCTTATAAAAATATTGAGACAAAAGAAGAAAATGCTGATAATCAGCATTTTCTCCTTTTGCCTCAATATTTTCTGAGCTTTATTACCCGTAAATCCTTTATTATCAACATTATCTTTGTCGTCTGTGGCAGTTTTCAAACTTGAACATCCCAACTGTTTGTAGTGTCGGTATGGGTTAATCCCTTCCCAAACGACAAAATTTTAGGGTGTTCCAAATTGACAGCTGCTGCAGACAACAAAATAGATGTTAATAAAGATCAGAAAAGAGTAGAATATTACATAGAAAATATGGAGGCAAAAGGAGAAAATGCTGATAATCAGCATTTTCTTCTTTTGCCTCAATGTTTTCCCAAACCCTTTCTAATAGGGACGTCAAAATCAGGTCTTGTTTGGGAAAGGGTTAAAATTGGAAGAACAAATCCTCATCAGACTACATTTGATCTCATCACGGTGGATAATCACGTGACTCAGAATTTTAGTAAATCTTCAATAACTTTGTGAATACTTGACCAAATTGAATTCGGTTTGAAGCAGAGAAGTTGGAAAATTGTCAGAAATAACCTGGACGTGGTCGATTTTTTTTAAAAAAAATCTACTGATAAAAAGTTATTGAAGATCAACCAAAATGTGACACCTGTCTACCTTCTCTGTTTCAAACCGAATGCAAATCTGGCCCGAATCAACAAAATTATTGAAGATTTTCTGAAATTGTTGCGTCACGTTATTACCCATCGTGCACATGCAAATCAAACAAACTTTATACAATGCAAGATCTATGAAAAACCCTTTTCCAGATCCTGGATCTATTATGTTTTTGTTCATGTTTATCATTGTATGATTCTGAAATTGAATGGACATTTGGAGCAATGCCTTTACAATATGTTCATTTAAGAATTCAGGCAACTGGCCCATTTCCATATTTACACAGAAATTGAATTTAATATCAAATATTTTACAATTGGAACCTAAAAATCACACAAAATACGAAAAATGCACAGAAATGAGATTCAACATCAGACATTTTACATTTGGTATCTAAGATAAAAACGACCTACAATATAGATTAAAGTAATAACTTACAATTAGACGACCCGTACATATTTTTACACATAAATAAAATTATAACATTTAACAATTTGCATTTAGTAACTAAAACATAACTTACACAGAAATGAAATTTTAGATTTAACATTTGACATTTGGTAATAAAATAAATACAGAGTACAAGATTTGCACAAGAAATGAAATTCAACATCAAACTATTTTCATTTTGTAACTAAAATAAATACAAAATAAAGAGTAAACACTTACGGTGATATCTTACAATTAAGAAATCTATACACATTTTTACACACAAATAGAATATAACATTTAACATTTTTTCATTTAGTAACTAAAATATAAACAAAATACAAAATTTACACAGAAATAAAATGCAAAATTTAGCATTATTTGACAAAGTTCTAACATAAACACAAATAAAAAGATAGATAAAATAAAATGAAAGTATTAACTTACGATTAAGCTGAAGAGAGTTAGTTTGACATCCATCTTGGGCTTCAAACCGAGATTGAAAACAGCCGAAAATCGAGCTGCATATATAGGAATTTTGGAACCACATGTTACATTATGACACCTCCTTTTTTGGGGAGCAAAACTTTGTAAACGACCAAAAACATCTTAATGACAGATAATTGCTTACTGTTTTTGTCTAACCATATCTGTAATTTCCTATCTTTCTTGTTTTTTGCTGTGGCAACACGTTTTGGTAGATGGCTAAATAACAACCATTGAGCCTGTATTTCAGTGGTCATATCCACAAACAAATTTAAATTTATTGTCAAATTCTAAATTATATAACAAGCTATCTGATTGGACGAGACGTATGTCTCGACCAATCAGATTGATTGTTGTGTAATTTAACATTCTTAATTCGAATTTGATTGGTTGATGAATACCAAATCATGATACTATGGTATTCCTTGTTTGAGAGATAAGATTCTTCGAGTAGTCAGTTTTAAGAATCAACCTTGTAGCCTCTACCAATTGGTTAGAGCCGAGCCCCGATAGCTCAGTCGGTAACATGGGTATGTGTCAACGAAGACTCGCGAGTTCGAACCCCGGCTCGGCCAATATCCATTCTGACATTTGACAGAAGTCATTTGTCTCTCACAAATGGGTGTGAATCATCTATATGACAGAGCAGCCGGAGGCTCGGTTTGAATATTGTGGTGGTATGTGTGTGAGAAATATCAGGAACCCATGGTTAGGTGCTCCAGTCGTGATATGACCATAGCAGTTGAAAACGACATTACCCCTCCCCCAACCTCTAATAAATCAAATAAAACAAAATGGTTAGGATTAACACAATGAGAGTGGATAGCAGCCTTCTAAAATTGTCAAATTTAGACTGTTCAAATTTGAAATCTAAGGCAGATTACACATCGAATTTTGACAAAGTGAGGATTCATTTTCAAAAAACAAACAATGATGATAATTGAGACAAAAAAGAAAAATGGTGGCAAGAATTTTGCGTGCTTAAAGTTGAAAGCTGATACAGAACACAATTTTGGTTTTGACGGAGTTAAGATCTACTTATAAAATATGGAAGAATAGTCATGTATTTGAGGGAAAATGAAATATGGTAATTAGTAGCATTTTTCTCCTTTAGAATTTATCGATGTTTTTTCAACGATGTTTTTTTAAAACAAGCTGCACAAAGCAACGTTATGTACAATTTACAAACAAAAATAATGACAAAAAAAGAAAATAAATAAGGTTATCAACAATTGCCTTTGCTGCTTCATTGTTCTCCTTTCTTTAATATATACAGTCAAAACCAAGTGTCATTTCGTCGGTGTAAATGCAAAACCTCGTACGTCAATTCTTGCGATTTTCAAAGCAGTGGCGGATCCAGGATTTTTGTGAGGGGGTCGTTTTTACAAAAAGGGGGGTTCGTTTTTAAGTATTACACAATTTTGACTGAATTTCTGCATGAAAATGAAATAATCGGGCTACAGATGGGGGTTCGTTTGAACCCCCCGAACCCCCTCTGGATCCGCCACTGCAAAGTACAAACTTGTGTGTCCAGTTAAAGACAATTCTTGCAGGTTTTGAAATATTTTTACTGATCAGTATTAATGTCAAATCATTTGTGAACAATATGTCCAAAGTTCAAGTAACATTTCAGTTTGGAAAAAGTTATTACATTTTTTTCCCTCCCCTTTCAAATTTTGTAAAAACGAGATACGAGGTTTTGCATTTACAACGACGATTTGGGAAAAGGTTAAAAGAAAACTTCAAGCAAGTGTATATATTTTTTAGAAATGAATATATAGATATAATCAAATTTTGATTTTTATCCCTTTCCAATAACATTATCAAGACGGTGAAATCTAGCATTTGAAGATGAATTGGATTGAACGGAGTAAGTTATACGTCCGACTCAACTGCTAAGGTCATATGGAGACGGGGCCTCGGTTAAAAGTCTCATCCGTAAGACTGGAGAGGCTGGGGATCGAACTAGCGACCTCTGTCTTTCAAGTCCATGGCGTTACATTTCCAACACCTTCGCCCCAATGTTGCAGAAGTAACAATCGGTCGCTGTGCGTGTATTTCCATTAACACGGTTGTTAATCACGTGACTCAGAAAATTGACTTTGGATTTCAAGAGAAATTCTAGCAACCCATATCAGATCATTTCATGAATCGAATAATTGATTGTTCAATTACTATGGAATTCAAGATATCGGCTCTCACATGCAATATTTAAACAGTATGTATAGTCGAAAAGCCTATTCATTTGAATACATGTATATATTTACTAAACTTCAAGCTAGGCCCTATTTACAAGTTTTATTGAAACCTTATGTTGTTGGTACTCATTCGAATCGTCTCGAAGAGACGAATCGAATGAGAACCAGCAACAAAGGGTTCATTGTGGCACAAAGACAGTGTTGGCTTTTCTTTCATCGAAGAAAGACGAACACGGCGCAATTTGTAAAAAAAATTACAAGACAAAAACTGAAACAAGCTGTCGTTACATATAGATCTAGACGTGCTTAATGCTGATTGGATGAATTTCATGTCTATAATCAAATATACATTTCGTCGGTGTAAATGCAAAACCTCGTATGTCGATTCTTGAGATTTTCAAAGCACAATCTTATGTGTCCAGTTAAGACAATACCTGTAGGTTTTAGGATATATTTGCTGATCAGTATTAATGACACATTATCTGTGAACAATATGTCCGAATTTCAAGTAAAACATTTCAGTTTGAGAAAAGTTATTACACTTATTTCCTTCCCCTTTGAAATTTTCCAAAAACGAGATACGAGGTTTTGCATTTACAACGACGATTTGAGCCAGGATCTGGAAAAGGGTCCCTTATAGCATTAAAGACTACCATGTATCAAGATCAGCATGTATCTAAGAGCAGTCTGATCAGGATCGATGCTGATCCTTTTACAGTTGCTACAAACCACGAAGAAGCTAATTGAGAACAACATGAATTTTAAGGTGATCCACTTCAAAAACTGCCACAAAAGTCAAAATGGATGTTATTAAAGATAGGATTTGGATAAAATATGGCACAGAAAATATTGAGACAAAAGGAGAAACTGCTGGTTACTGGTATCAGCAGTTTCTTCTTTTGTTTCAATGTTTTCCTAAGCCTTATCTATTAGGGACGTCGAAACAAGGTCTTGTTTTGGAAAGGGTTAAGGACGTTTTTCCAGATCCCGGCCCATTTACTCTCGGATTATAATCGATTTTTTTTAAAATGCACTTAAGACCATTTTATAAATCGATTAATTATTTTTTTAATTCAAATTTTTAATTACACTGTATATTAGAATTTAAGATGTTACATTTAACAGTATTCATTTAACCATTTCCCAAATGACAAATTTTGGCCGCATACAAATTCAAAGATGATGCAGACAACAAATTCATTTTAAGGAAATTTAGAATCATTTGGTCTTTTTTGGTATAAAACATTGTGAAAAATGAAGAAATTGCTTGTCACAAGCAATTTCACCATTTTCCACAATGTTTTCTAAAGCCAGTATCTTGTAGGGAGTCAAAAGGAGTCTTTGTGTGGTAATGGGTTAAACCCTGTGTTGTTTGTACTAATACGAATCGTGTTGATTGGACCCTTTCCCAAACAAGACCTGAATTTGACGTCCTTAGTAGAAAAGTCTTGGGAAAACATTGAAACAAAAGAAGAAACTGCTGATAACCAGCAGTTTCTCCTTTTGTCTCAATATTTTCTAGGCCATATTTTACACAAATTCTATCTTTAATAACATCCATTTTATGATTTGTGGCAATTTTCAAATTCAATCACCCCAAAATTTTGTCGTTTGGGAAAGGGTTAAGAAGAAAAAAAAAACTTGTGAATTCTTTTTATGATTTCTATTGGTTGAATTTCGAATTGAATTTGACCCCCCCCCCCAAAAAAAAAAAAAAAAAAAAAAAAAAAAAAAAAAAAAAAAAAAAAAAAAAAAATTAAAAAAAAAAAACAAAAAAAAAAAACTGTAAAATTGAAGAAATCCACAAAAAATCACTCGAACTCTATGTTGTTTGTAGATCTACTTATTAAAACGATTTCAATGAGTACCAACAACATAGTCTATACTAAGGTTCAGATAAAATACTTGGCATTAAATTCTTTCCTCGAAGAAACACACGATGTAATTTATACAAAATTATATTATTGGAGGCAAAAAACCCATTACCAAACTCAAAGATGATACAGACGACAATTTCAACATAATCAAATTTTACAATTTTTGGTCCTTTTACGTAGAAAACATTGCGGAAAACGAAGAAATTGCTTGTTACAAGCAATTTCTTCATTTTCCTCGATGTTTTCCAAATCCATTATCTTGTTGGGAGTCTAAAGGAGTCACTGTGTGGTGATGGGTTACAGCTGGACCATGCTGCCGTCACACGTATGTATATGTACTTAACATTGATTTGAAGAATTTTGGGTAATCCTGGTAGAATTAAGGAAAATCTATATGAACTACAAGATAATTATCCAACAATGCATTAAAGAAATAAAAACAAACATTCGATAAATCGTTTTATCAAGCTTTGAATTTAGATTTTAAAGGCTATATCTATAATTAAAGAGACCAACAATTTTTCTTCAAACCCTTTGTTGTTTGTGCGCATTCGAATCGCATTATTGAGACAATTCGAATGAGTACCTACAACATAAGGTAAACACTATTACAGATATAATATTTGACATAAATTCCTTTCGTCAAGTTAGACGACAATGATTCGATTTGTAAAAAAAATCAAGTAAAAAAATAATGGTTTGAACAAGCTGTCGTTACATGTATGTAGACTTGCTTAATGTTTATTGGATAATTTCAGCCTTTCTGATGAAATAACAGAGACTTTTAAATTACAAGAGAAATCTCTAACAATATACCTAGAGTACCTACAACATAGCAGGCCATTAGGAAGCAATTTCAAATTGGGGTGTCTAAAGCCCCTGAGTCTGAATATTGGTGAGGCTAAAATGCATTTTCCCTACATTATCAGTGTAAAGCAAGGAAAATTCGGCATTTTTGGCTAACTTTAGGGAGGGGGACTTAGTCCTCCCCCTCCTAGCCCCCTGTTCCTACGGGACTGCATAGGAAATACTTAGGCACAGATACAATTATTGAAATTAATTCCTTTCGTCGAGGAAAGAAAGAAAAGCTATACACATACACATGTAGTTATCGTACGATGCAAAAAGGCCTGGACAAGCTGTTGTTTCAAGTATCTATGTACACGTGCTTAATTTTGATTGGATAAAAATTTTATTTGTTGGGGTTTAACGTAGTTTTCAAATGCTATGATCATATTGCGGCGGTGGGAGCACCTAATCTTGGATTCCCAGGATTTCTCTTACCAGTACTACCACAATATCCAAACCCAGCCTCCAGCTGCTCTCTCACATAGATGATTTGCATCCTTTGGCGAGAGACAAATGAATTGTCAAATGTCAAAATGGATACTGGCTAAGCCGGTGTTCGAACTGGCGACCCCTGGATTAGATAGAATGAAGGAAAAACATTTGTGCTACGAAAGAATCACTGGTGGTGAACTGAAATAATTTTCTCTACAACAAGGTACAAATATTTTGCGTGAGTTTATATATTTTTTCTAATGACTATGAACTTGTTCTAAAAACAGACCGGGTTTGCCGTTTTCTATTGACAAACTGTCGTTGTTGTTATAAAATCTCGTAACTACGGCTTCGATAAAGCCGTAGTTGCGATATTTTATAACAGCATCGACGGAATGCATTGATCGCGAATAAACGCCCCTCGCTTTGGCCGAGTTCACCACCAGTGTGAATTATCCAACCTGATAAATCGAAACACAAATTTATAAAGCTTGGATAATTAAACTATGATTAGAGATTCCAACAACTTTCATTCAAATCCTTGCGGCGGATCCAGGATTCTGTGGAGGGGTATCGAACATACGAATTGGCAGGTTCCTAGTACTATACAATTTCAACTCAATTTCTGCATGGATATAAAACAATCAGGCCTAAAGTGAGGGTTCGTTTGACCAACCCCCAAATCCGCACCTCCTTTGAATTTGCCAGTTACCCTATGTTGTGTGCACTCATTGGAATCGTCTCGATAAGACTATTCCAATGAGTACCCACAAAATAGGCTTTACTAGGGGACACATTAAGTAAATTGTATTTGATAATCATTCCCTTTGTCTATGAAAGATAATGACGCAAATTATAAAAAAAGATATACAAAACAAAACAAAAACGTTTTGAGCAAGCTGTTGTTACATGTACATGTATGTATATGGACGTGCTTAATTTTGATTGGATGAAATTCCGCCTTTCTGATTGGTTTGATTTATTGGGGTTTAACGCAGTTTTCAACTACTAAGGTCATATCGCGGCGGCTGGAGCACCTAACCATGGATTCCTGTCGTTTCTCGAATCAGTACTACCTCAACGCCCTTACTGAGCCTCCAACTGCCCCCCACCCATAGGTTCACGATATCAAACCATTGATGGTTGCCTTTCTGATTGAATAAAGAAAAGTTTATTTTCGATTCCTAGAGAAAAGTTTACCTCTCATTTTAAATCATTTTAAAATCGACTTAGAAAGGTTTACGGTGGCCTGGTTTGAAAGCCGTTGCAAACAACAAACTATATGTTGATAATGGTAAGATTTGTGTTCAATATATCGCATAAAATATAGAATCATATGGTTCCAATACTGATCATGAGCATTTCCCCCTTCTTTGTCTCAATATTTTCCCAAACTATTTCAGTTACGGACGTCAGTCGTTGACTTCAAGATATCACCAGTAATCATTCAAATTCTCTCAAAATGCCATGAAATTGAAGACCAAGTAAAGTATGAAATCATGAGAACCATATGTTGTTTGTATTCATTTACCAACAACCTAGGGTTTACTAAACAACGAACGTAGTTTTCGCAACCATTCCTTTGGTCGTTGAAAGATTAGACTGGGTACCGCCCTTGAAATCTACTTCGGATTTAATATATAAGGCCGGTAACATCTAATATCTCCACGGTCAAAATCACGACCGCCAACGAGCGGCTCTGATTGGTCGAGAGGTTTCATCGGTTGTGTATACTATCCAATCAATGGACGCGGTTTGCCAGGTACTACCAGTTGTAGATACATCGTATACAACGGGTACCAGTTTATTGAAAGATGAGCCTGATGCAATATGTAGAAAAAATCAAAGTGCTGCCAGCACTGTATATTGGGCATCACTGAGAAATTGATATTGTGACAAAAGGACAATATGCTGATTTGCAAAATTGCCCCATTCTCTATTCTATGTTTTTAAGCATTTTCTATGAAGCGAGTAAAAAGGCGTCATCGTTTGGAAAATGGTTAATTAATGTGTAGGCAAACGTGCATAGGTGATAAAAAAGTTGAATGTACACTCTCGAGGTGAATCCAAAATGTGAGGCTGTTTGGGAAAAAGGAAAATGTTACACTTTACCGGATTTTACATTAAATCAACATGTTGGATTTTTTCTTATTCTTAGCTAATCAGAATAATACCAAGTACGGACCCATTGTAGAGGCTTAGCCTAACTGATCTCTGATCTGCAAACATATTTCGATTAAATAGAATGCACTTGTTCATTGGTCCAAATGATCAGTCTAAGAACAGTATATGAGGTTAAAATGTTAAAATTCTAGAAAACGGCAAATTTAAGATGATGATCTTACTTTGATCAAAATATTTTAAAATCACAGTGTCTAAACTGTAGGACAAAACCCCACCAGGACAAAACCCCACCAGGACAAAACCCCCTCGGACAAAACCCCACCAGGACAAAACCCCATCAGGACAAAACCCCACCAGGACAAAACCCCACCAATATATGAAATATAGTATAACAAATTTATGACATAGAAACAAATATTTGGTAAGGAAAATATTTTTAAATACATGTATAAGAAATTTGATTATGTTTAACAATTTATCACTTTATAATTTAATTATTTATTTAAAACTTCAAAAAAATTGTGTATTTATTGTATTTTAAAAGCATTTTTATACTTATTTCCCAATATGTGTTAATTGAAATAGCCAAATAAGGCAATTTTGCTTTAAAAATGAAAACAATTGTGGGAAAGGAGAGGTTGCTGGGAATGAAATGAAGCCAAATATTATCTTGACATCACATTTTTGTCACCTAAATAAGGCATTTGGCATGCATTTTATATCGTTCCCTTATCTATGAAATCAACTATCACCTATCATAATCAGGACAATAGGTGACATCAGAAGACTTGACACCTCAGAAGAAAGTAACACTTCTAATTTCAAATAAGTTTATTCCCATGAATCATGCTTGTTAATATGTATCAAAGGCATTATTCAATTGAAACTTTTTTTGGGAAAAATCATTTCATATTCATGATATTCAGGGATAACTTCTTCATTCATTATAAATTCATGATTTAGCAATAAATACTTTTTTGTTCCAAAAACAAATTTTTAGGCTTCATAAAAAACTTCAAAAAATCATAAATCCAAGAATATTATAAAAATAAATCAATGATAATATATACCATGGAAAAAAATATTAATAATAGTAATATAATAATAGTATTATGAGTGTTATTTCTATCATGTAATTTTTATTCATCAAACATCAAAAATGAGAAAAATAGAAAATACATTATGAAAGCATACATGTAACTATTACAATACTTGATCAAGTGCAAATTTAATTGTTTCAATAATAATTTATTGTTGAATGATTTGAAAATGAATAAAATATAAGACTGGTGGGGTTTTGTCCGCCTTGCCAATTTTAGTGGTGGGGTTTTGTCCGAGGGGGTTTTGTCCGAGGGGGTTATGTCCTGGTGGGGTTTTGTCCTGGTGGGGTTTTGTCCGTACCCCAAACTCTATAGGCTAGCCTCTAACCATTCTTCCTTTTCCAGACAACACATTGTTATGAAGCAAATAATATGAAACATACAAAGATAACCGGAATTTTCTCCTTGTCCCAATATTTTCTGTGCTTCATTGTACATGACATGATTTCATCTTTATTGTCACCCGTTTCGTTGTCTGCAACTCTTTCTAATTTGAAAAACTCTAAGATATTGTCGTTTGGAAGAGCCTTCAACACAAGAGTTGAAAAAAAAAAAAAAAAAACAATAAAGATAAAGTGAATGCAGATTCCTTAACCCATTACAACACAACGACTCTTTTTGACTCCTCACAAGATAATGCCATGGGAAAACATTGTGGAAAATGAAGAAATTGCTTGTGACAAGCAATTTCTTCATTTCCCACAATGTTTTCTACCCAAAAAGACCAAAACATTTTAAATTTCATGCACTTAAAATTGTCGTCTGCATCTTCTTTGAATTTGGACTAGTCCAAATTTTTGCCGTTTGGTAATGGGTTGACCAATTATCAGTCGCCGATTTCAAGCAAATAGATCGTTACATTGTTTGGTCTTTCTAGGAAGAAAATATTGTGGGAAATGAAGAACTTGCTTGTCACAACCATTTCTTCATTTTCTACCATGTTTTCCAAACACATATATTTCATGGGAACCTAAAGGGGTCAGAATATAGGAATGGGTAAAGCGCACACATTGTATCTAGGGAATGGGTTAAGGGTACACAATTGTAGTAGGTCAACCAGTGACCCAGTTAAACACCTGTTGACCAGTGCTTTCACTGGTAGGCTAAATGACCGTAGAAAAAATCAGAGCAGTATAATATTTTAACTACATGGAATTTATCTTAGAGTTACACTATTTTGCTTTCAAGCTCTTTACTCAACCGAAAAGATTGTAAAAACGCTGAAAATTCTAACAGGTATTCAATCTAAGCGAAAATTTCATCAAATGTAATTATTAACCCCCTCCTTATTTGTCGCAGAAGTGAAAAAGATGAAAAACGTTGAAGATAGTGAATGATAAAGGACGCTTCTGTGGTGTTTGAAATAACGTAGTCTGGCTTGAACACATAGCTCAGCGGGTTAGAGTTAGAATGTAGTGTCTGGAGTGATGTCTGGGGGGATCGAGAGTGAAAATCTGGTTATAATATATTGGGCTATGCCCAATATAAAAACCAAGACAAAAAGTACATGTCTATCAAACAAGTTGTCGTTTCATAAAGACGTGCTAAACACTGATTGGATGGAATTTTAGACTTTCTGATATAATAATAATTTTATGCTCGTTATTTTGGATTCCAAGAGAACTTTAAAGATAAATTTCAGATAATTTTATTGATAAATTAATTAACCCTTTCCCAAACGACAAAATTTTGAGGTTGTCTAATTTGAAAGCTGCTGTTGATGACAAAATGGGTGTTGTTTAAGATCGAGTTTGTGTATAATATAGCACAAAAATATTGAGACAAAAGGAGAAACTGGTTGTTATCAGCAGTTTCTTCTTTTGTCTCAATGCTTTCCAACGCTATTCCTTTTAGGGACGTCAAAACCAAGGCCCCGTTTTACTAACGAACTTACGATCATATTTTTGTGTAAACTGTGTAACGAGGCATCTGATTGCACGAAAAATCGGATTAGGCCAATCAGGTTTGTTGTTACAAGTAATTACGCAAAAAATAATCGTACGTTCGTTAGTAAAACGGGGCCCAAGTCTTTTTTGGGAAAGGGTTCATTTACTCGAGAAATGACTTCAAAACTTTGTTAATCCTTTCTGAAACGAATAGATTTCACGTTAATCCAGTTTGAAAGATGACGTAGACAATAAAACTGATGTCAAGAAACATTTTATTTGTGTACAATATAGCTCAGAAAGTATTTAGACAAAAGGAGAAAATGCTTATCGTTAGCATTTATGCCTTTTGCCTCAATGTTTTCCTACGCCTATACTATGAGATGTACCAAAACCAGGTCTTGTTTTAGGAAAGGGAGATTGCTTTGCAAAATCCACGATGTAAACAGTCCTCATTCAAACCCTATGTTGTTTACTCATTCAAATCGTCTCGCCAAGATGATTCTAATGAGAACCAACAACATACAGTATAGCAATGGACAGATATAGTTTTTGGAAAGCAAATTTGCAAAATTTGCTTTTCTTTCCAGTCGTGCTTCTCTGCACTTTAACATTCTCTGCATACCACACAACATCTCCCGGTCCTCCTCACTATAAATAGTTCTATCAAAAGCAAAGATCAATGACAAGAACAACCTTTCGAATATTCAATATTGAATTCTATAGTTGTACACAAGATATTCAATTGTGTGACCGATAATAAAACATCCAATTAAACATGTGTTAAAAGAGGAGAAACGATCACGTAGTAATTTGCTTTCATTACGGTTCAATAGCCAGTCCAATATCTTTCGTTGAAAATGGGTCAGTCAAGTTTACTGAACTATGAAATATGCGACCCACTTCAAGCGCTAAAAATAGGAACTAGGACACGTCTATGTTTAGAATCTTTCTATGCCCAAATTCTTACACGTTCTAATGTCCGAAACTAAACAATGATATTCGATAAGCCATGCATTTAATCGCGCTCACAATAATTGATTGATCAACTAAGTGGTTATTTTGAGGTTAATGACATAGACATCTTGTCTAATATCTTTTATACGAAATACTGCGATGAGCTATTTTTAGAACTCTTATCTATAAGCCTCTAGCAGAGCACACTGGCTTTATCTTTTTCGGACACTCTGGGGGTGTATTCTAAATAACTTGTACGAAATTTCCTTTGTTTTTGTTCCAATATATGGCATTGTCAATAATTGATTAATCACATGTATATTGTAGCCAGCGCTAATCTTTATTTGTCAAATTTGAATGATTTGAAATTTTGACGTTTGGGAAAGGGTTAATTGGAATTATACATGGAAAAATCGAAGAATAATGAAAAATGCTGAAAATGCTGATAAACTAATGTTCCCCCTTTTTTCTCACGTTTAAGGTATCCCCATATTCAAAGATATATTTTCTAGTTTGTAGCCTTGTTCTCTTCGATTTTACTTTATTTATCTTTTTTTCATTTGATTTCATCCATGCCCCTCTATACAACAAAATTATATATGTTTTATATAAAATATAGTATATTATCTTTATACTTAACCATATTCAAAACAAGACTCACTTTCTATCTCCCTTAAGCTAAATGATTGAGAAAACATTGACGCAAATGAAGAAAATTGTTGTAATCAGCATTATCTTCTTTTGCCTCAATAGTGTGTGCTATTTTACACAGAAATCCTTTCTTTATCAACATCTTTATTGAAGAAATGCTGATAATCAGTATCATTTTTGTTAGAATACTTTCCTTATATTGAACCATTTCCCAAACAAATCCTGGTTGTAACGTCCAACTATACTGCAAGCTTTTCAGGAAACATTGAGGCAAAATGAGAAAATGTTTATAACCTGCATTTTCCCTGTTTGTTCTTGCTATTTTCCATACAATCCTCTATAAACACCCATATTGTCTCCTGCAATATTTGTCCACAAAGTTATGGAATTCCCTTATGCAAACTTTTCGGAAACACATTGAGGCAAAATGAGATAATTGTTATAAACAGCATTTTCACCCTTTGTCTCAATATAGTCCTTTCTATGTTGTACACAATCCTTAACCCATTCTCACACATTGACTCTTTCAGACTCCCCAAAAGATAAAGGCTAAGCCGCTTTGGAAATCATTGTGGACAATAAAGAAGTTGCTTGTAACAAGCATTTTTTTTCATTTTTCAACAATGTTTTCTAACCCAAGATGGAAAGATTTCTAAAATTTCATCAACTTGAAATAGTTGTATGCAACACCTTACAAATTTGTAAAATTTTGCCGTCTGGTGTTGGGTTTATATTCATTATTATGTCCTGTTATATTTTTCCACAAAGTTATGATATACTGACGTTCTTAATTCAAACCTTTTGCACGGGTGGTAAACAGAGAAACTAGCTCCAAAAAGAGTCAACGGTATTTTGTTTCCTCGTGACATCCGGCCTCTACCGAGGTAGTTGCATAGAGCGAAAATCTGTAAACAAAGGTAGGTCACGAACACATTTTTTCTACAATTATTTCTTTTACAACGAGCTTTTGAAAAATCCGACGATGCTGTAATATGAAGAAATGGTCGAAGTTTGTTGTGCACGAGAATATACGGTGTTAGTGAGCAGAGTTTGAATACAATCGTTGAAAAACATTTCAAAATCGAAAGTTAAAACTTCTTTACTTTCGATTTTGAAATGTTTTTCAATGATTGTATTAAAACCCTGCTACTAATACCGTATACTCTCATGCACAACAAACTTCGACCATTTCTTCATATTACAGCATCGCCAGATTTCTCAAAAACTCGCTTTAAAAGAAATAATTTTAGAAAATGTGTTCCAGACCTACAAATTTTCGCTCTATGCAACTACCTCTTTTTGGAGCTAGTTTCTCTGTTTACCACCCGTGTTTTGGGGAAATATTGAGGCAAACTAAAGAAGTGTTTGAAATATTTATGTATTTGACCACACTATATTTAAGTAGTTTTGGAAAGGGTTAAACAAAGGAATTTATTGTTTTAACAGTTATAGAATTACAGATTGATTGAAATATCATAAGTTGGATGTGTTTCATCATCGTATTGTTTTCCAAAGCAACCACAAAACCAGGTCTAGATTGCGAAAGGGTTAAACAGTTTAGTAAAGTATTTTCTAAAGTGTACGAAATTTGCCAGTTGACCCCAAGTTGACTACCTGTGCTAAAAATAGGTTATGGGTTTTTCCATTGTTGGCTTATTTCGTATAAACGGTATAGGCCTTACTAGTATTCGCGTGTAGCTATAGGCATTTCAAAGCGAAAGTAGAAATCTGGGAAACCAGAATATGTGATGGTATGCTCAAAATGCATAGAAATCAGACTAGCAATCCTTTCACCATTTGGTTTAAAAAACGGTGTTAACTTTTTAATCTATAGATATCACGGTGGATAACCCATGTGACTTTTGGGAAGCGTTAACACCGAAAAAATCGTCCGCTTCAAGATACGTGTGGTTTAATTTCTCAGCTTATACTCTGTTAATTTTGACGAGATAAAGTGCACGGAACGCGCATTTGAGAGGGCTATTCCCGTTTGTAACTCTGCTCCGATCCCGTGATTTCTTCAAACATTCAAGCGAAAGTTTTCTTCGGTGCATGTGAATGCTTCCCACTTTCGTTTTGCACTTACAAACACTTTGGCTCGAATGTTTGAAGAAACCACTGGATTTGGAGCAGAGTGAATTAAAGCCGGGAATAGCCCTCTCAAGGGCGTGTTCCGTGCACTTTATCTCATCAAAATCAATAGGGTATAAGCTGAGAAATTAAACAAAACATACCTTGAAGCGGACGATTTTTTCGGTGTTAACGCTTCCCTAAAGTCATGTGAGTTACCCACCGTGGATTTAGATCTAGATGAATAGGCCTACATAGAATCAAATCAATTTACATTGTTGGTATGTTAACCATTTCCCAAATAGAAACATTTCAGATTGGTCAAAATAAAAAAAAGCCGTAGCAGACGACAAAATTGGTACATACCTAGATACAATTAGAACTATTTGTAGATAATACCAAAGACAATATCGAGGTTAAAGTAGAAAATTCTGATTATCAGCAGTTTCTTCTTTCATCCCAATATTCCCCCGAACATTTTCTTTTCGGGTTGTCAAACCCGGTCTTATTTGGGAAAGGGATAAAGTAGTGACGGAACCATGTTTTAGCAAGAAAGACATGTAGTTTTCAGAGATCAAATGCTTTCTAATTAGGGTATAGACTCCTTTCATTTATGTTTTAGTCCGTACCCGCAGAACACTTCCGGTAATCCGAGACTTCTCTGATGAAAATTCGCTCGATGATACTTGGATGTCGCTATTTACAACGGAACGCTGTCCCAGTCAAACACAAAAGAAAATTCCGACACAGCGACATAACTTGTGTCGGAATTTTCTTTTGTTTTTGAATTGGACAGCGCTCCGATGTAAATAGCGACATCCAAATATCGAAGAGCGAATTTTCATCAGAGAAGACTCTGATTAACTTCCGGAGGCAAACAATGGGTTTATGGGAAATTAACATTGTATACATGTGAATTGTTACTAAAATAGTAACAAATCAACATTTTCAAAACGAGGCTCCCACAAAATGCGGAGAAATCGATGACGACGCACGTGCATTCAATATATAGCGATTAAGCACACGTGCATTCAAAATACAGTGATAAAGAGAAGTTTTAAGTGGAACAAAAACTACGAAATTGAATGAATTCGTTGATAGCCGGTAAGATGGTTATTATGCCCCCTTTCGAAGAAAATGGGGGTATATTGTTTTGCAAGTGTCGGTCGGTCGGTCGGTCGGTCGGTCGGAAGGTCGGTCGGTCGGTCGGTCGGTCGGTCGGTCGGTCGGTCGGTCGGTCCGTAGACCAAACCTTGTCCGGAGCATAACTCAAAAAGTATTAAAGGTAGAGTCATGAAACGTCATAGGTGGATAGATCTCATTATGGAGAGGTGCAGTGCACAAGAACCGTAACTCTGCCGATCAAATTTTTTGAGTTATTGCCCTTTGTTGATTTTATAACTTGATTCTTGTCCGGAGCATAACTCAAAAAGTATGTAAGGTACAATCATGAAACTTTACAGGTGGATAGATCTCATTATGGAGAGGTGCAGTGCATAAGAACCGTAACTCTGCTGATAAAATTTTTTGGGTTATTGCCCTTTGTTGATTTTATAACTTGATTCTTGTCCGGAGCATAACTCAAAAACTATGTTAGGTAGAACCATGAAACTTTACAGGTGGATAGATCTCATTATGGAGAGGTGCAGTGCACAAGAACCGTAACTCTGCTGATCATTTTTTTTGGGTTATTGCCCTTTGTTGATTTTCAAACTTGATTATTGTCCGGTGCATAACTCAAAAAGTATGTAAGGTAGAATCAAGAAACTTTACAGGTGGATAGATCTTATTATGGAGAGGTGCAGTGCACAAGAACCGTAACTCTGCCGATCAACTTTTGTGAGTTATTGCCCTTTGTTGATTTTATAATTTGATTCTTGTCCGGAGCACAACTCAAAAAATATGTAAGGTAGAATCATGAAACTTTACAGGTGAATAGATTTCATTATGGAGAGGTGCAGTGCACAAGAACCGTAACTCTGCCAATCAAATTCTTGGAGTTATTGCCCTTTGTTGATTTTTACACTTAATTCTTAACCTTGCCTATATCTCGTGTCCTTTTACACTTACAGCCTTGATATCTCACACATAGATACCTCCTATCAACATCGTTCACATTTAACCATGACCTTGGACCTTGTGACCTTGACCTTGGAGTTTGATCTACTTTAAAAAAAATTAAGCCCGGCATATATCTCATGAACTTTGACAAATACAGCCTTGATATTTCACACATGGACACATCTTACCAAGACCTTTCACAATTGACCATGACCTTGGACTTTGTGACCTTGACCTTGGAGTTTGACCTACTTTTAAAAAAACTTTAACCTAGCCGATATATCATGTCCATTTACACATACAGCCTTGATATTTGACACATGGAAACCTCCAACTTAAACCTATCACATACGACTATGACCTTGGACCATGTGGCCTTGACCTTGGAGTTTGACCTACTTTTAAAAAAAATAAACTGGGCCTATATCTTATGTGCTATTACACATACAGCCTTGGTATTTCACACATGGACACATCTTACCAAGACCTTTCACATTTGACCATGACCTTGGACCTTGTGACCTTGACCTTGAACTTTGACCTACTTTAAAAAGAACTTTAACCTAGCCGATATTTCATGTCCTTTTACACATACAGCCTTGATATTTGACACATGGACACCTACGACCAAGACCTTTCACATTTGACCATGACCTTGGACCTTGTGACCTTGGCCTTGGTGTTTGACCTACTTTTATAATACATTAACCTGGCCTATATTTCATGTCATTTTACATATACAGCCTTGATATTTCACACATGGTCACTTCCAACCAAGATATTTCACTTTGACCATGACCTTGGACCTTGACCTTGGAGTTTGACCTACTTTTAGAAATATCTAACCTAGCCTTTATCTCATGTCCTATTACACCTACATCCTTGATATTTCACACATAGACACCTCCTACCAAGACCTTTCACATTTGACCATGACCTTGAATATTGCAACCTTGACCTTGGAGTTTGACCTACTTTTAAAAAGACTGAAACCAGGCATATATATCATGTCCTTTTACACCTACAGCCTTGATATTTCACATATGGACACCTCCAACCCAGACCTTTCACATTTGACCTTGACCTTGGCATTTGGCCTACTTTTAAAAACTTTAACCTGGCCTATGTTTCATTTTACTTTTACATATACAGCTTTAATATTTCACACATAGACACCTCCTACCAAGACCTTTCATATTTGACCATGACCTTGGACCTTGTTAACTTGACCTTCGACTTTGAACTACATCAAATGTAGGCCCTTGAGGGGGCATATATGTTTTACAAACATCTCTTGTTTTATTTAATTTACAGTCAAGAAAATTCGGCATTTTTGGCCAACATTGGAGGGGATTAGCCCCCCAGCCCCCCCCCCCCCCCCCCCCCCCTGTTCCTACGGGCCTGTACATCAAATAGATTTATGAACCGTGACCTGTCGCACTAGTCTATTATACAAGAAAACCTACTTCAGAACATGACATTGGGTATAGGAGAACATATAGAGTGCTAGAATGCCTTATAGTCGTTTTCGGCTGGGAGAATTCGACATTTTAAATTCCCTATTTGTTTATGTCAAAGGGGGGTAATTCACAAAATTGACAGATTAGACCTTTATTTTAGAGCTTGCTACAAGTGATAAGAGAGATGTTTTGTGGTGTTTTGGCAACCCGGATATGACCAATTCCGTAAAAATAATGAATCGTTTATCGCGCGTATGTGGCATTAGATGAAATTAGCTGTAAATGCATTAAGGGCCGTAACTCTGACATTAAAGGAGACAAGGCAATGAAACTTCGACAAAACGATTGCCGAATGCCATGGAAATATTGTAAAAATAAAATCAGGCTTTTAGTTCGATACTTTTTCAGAAACAAGAAATCTTGCAGCGTAAAGTAATCTCTTTTGTTCAGTATATTTTGCTGATATGGAACAGACATTATCCTTTCATAATTTGTATTTTGTAACTTTCTAAAGAATCAAATTCAATTAATTACTTTTATCCAACTCCGTGTAATCCATATTGCTAACAACTAGAAAGGCCTTTAGACATAATCAGCAAATTTGCTTTCCAATAGTACTTTCAGTACTTTGATTGTTATTCATTTCTTTTGCCAAATAAAGAAGATAATGACACAAAGTGTAGAAAAAACACAAACACATAAAAAAATCAAGCTGTTATTATAAGTCGACGTGTATGTCTTGTATTGGACGAGTGTCAGTCTTTCTGAATTCTGATGCAATGAAAGAATAACAATTTGGGATTAACAAGAGACAATTCTAAAAATGCATTTCAGATTACTTTAAAAATCGACGGCGAATTAAGCTTAAAATTGAACTTTTAAAGATTATATTTTTTTATTGGAATACCAACATTTTTTATTCAAACCCTATGTTGTTGGTACTCATTGGAATTGTCTCATCGAGACGATTCCAATGAGTACCTGCAATATAGGATTTTCCAATTCATAGATATAGTAATTTGCATTAATTAGCCATGATGCAATGTAAAAAAAAATATTTAAAAAAAAATGAAAATAACAAGACAAAACATACAAATGAAACAAGCTGTTGTAAGATATAGACGTGCTTCACGCTGATTGGCTGATTTTCCCATTTCTGATGAAATTTAACCCTTTCCAATACGACAAAATTTCGATGCTTTTCAACAAAACCTCGTAACTGCTGCTTGTTTTAAACTGCACCTTCGAGGTTTTCATTGATTTAAAAATTAGCCTTTAAAGAAGTTATTGAAGATCAACCAACATTTTGGTTTATCTTCAATAACTTTTTTATCGCTTGATTTTCGATCCACCGCGTCCAGATTATTCCTGGCATTTTTTCACCTTCTCTACTTCAAACCTAATTCAAATTGGTCAAGCATTTACAAGATTAGCATTTACAAAAATATTGATGATTTTCTGAAATTCTGAGTCACGTAATTAACCACTGTGATGTACACACAGTCTGTTTTTGATTCATGTTGATCTCGAATACCATTTAGACCATTTTCCAGATCCTGATTCAAACTTATTTCCAGAAAATATTATGACAATACATTTCAGATTATTTTAAAAAAATTCTTAAGGTAAGACCTTGGAAATGCACTTCCTGTATAATCGTTATATTTCGTCTTATACCGCGACGTCCATAAGGCCGAGGATTTTTAAAGTACCGTTTAATAGATGCAATATCGCCTTTTTCCGTTAACAACGGAAATAATTGAGCGTGCTCAGATTCCTGGGGAATATTCTAAACAATTTTTCTGAGAATGTTTCTAAATTGTATGGAGAGAAGGAAAAACCCAACAAGAGTCAAAAATTCAAAATTTGAGAGTAATGAATATTACCTCCCTTGAATTCGTATATTCGCTCCACACATATTTCGTTCCATAACTGGTCACATAGCCCATTACCCAGGTCTAACCTTAATCAGTCTTTGAATTGAAATTATTATAGAATCTAAGATATCATCAAAATTCATTAAAACCCTATCATTGAGACGAATACATTGATACTCTACAAAAAGAATTGACTTAGGGTCAAATTAAGTATTTCGCATTAATTGATGCCAAGAAAGACGACCACTACGCAAAATAAACAAGAGGACCCTGAGGGCCCTATATCGCTCACCTGAGTTATGTTTTAATAATGCCAAATAACTTTGCATATGTTACGCATTGTTGTCCCAGGGAAGAATTTGGCCATGTAGTTTCAGAGGACATGTTGTTTACAGAAAATGATCAGCTTTTATGACATTTCCCATTTTCTGATGCCACAGCAACCAGAGTTTTTCATAGATTTCAATTCTTTTAGCAATTTTTATAAGGGACCACCCAATGAACATTACTGCCAAGTTTGGTTGATTTTGACCCAGTAGTTTAGGAGGAGATGTCATTTAAAGAAATTGTTGAGCTTTTGCGAAGATTCCCATTTTCCGATGCCACGGCAACCATAGTTTTCCATGAGTTTCAATTCTTTTAGCAATTTTTAAAAGGGACCACCCAAGGAACATCTCTGCCATGTTTGGTTGATTTTAACCCAGAATTTAAGGAGGAGATGTTGTTTAAAGAAGTTGTTGAGCTTTGTTAAATTTACCATTTTCCGATGCCACGGCAACCAGAGTTTTTCGTGGATTTCAATTATTTTAGTAATTTCTATAAGGGACCACCTAAGGAACATTTCTGCCAAGTTTGGTTGATTTTAACCCACAAGTTAAGGAGAAGATGTCGTTTAAAGAAATAGTTGAATTTTTGTGAAATTTCCCATTTTCCAATGCCATGGCAACCAGAGTTTTTCATGGATTTCAATTCTTTTAGAAATTTTTATAAGGGACTACCCAAGGAACATTTCTGCCAAGTTTGGTTGATTTTGACCCAGAAGTTAAGGAGGAGATGTTGTTTAAAGAAATTGTTGAGCTTTTGTGAAATTTCCCATTTTCTGATGCCACGGCAACCAGAGTTTTTCATGGATTTCAATTCTTTTAGCAATTTTTATAAGGGACTACCCAAGGAACATTTCTGCCAAGTTTGGTTGATTTTGACCCAGTAGTTTAGGAGGAGATGTCGTTTAAAGAAATTGTTGCGCTTTTGTGAAATTTCCCATTTTCCGATGCCACAGCAACCAGAGTTTTTCATGGATTCCAATTCTTTTCGCAATTTTTATAAGGGACCACCCAAGGAACATTTCTGCCAAGTTTGGTTGATTTTGACCCAGTAGTTTAGGAGGAGATGTCGTTTAAAGAAATTGTTGAGCTTTTGTGAAATTTCCCATTTTCCGATGCCACGGCAACCATAGTTTTTCATGGATTTCAATTCTTTTAGCAATTTTTATAAAGGATCACCCAAGGAACATTTCTGCCAAGTTTGGTTGATTTTGACACAGTAGTTTAGGAGGAGATGTCGTTTAAAGAAATTGTTGAGCTTTTGTGAAATTTCCCATTTTCCGATGCCACGGCAACCAGAGTTTTTCATGGATTCCAATTCTTTTCGCAATTTTTATAAGGGACCACCCAAGGAACATTTCTGCCAAGTTTGGTTGATTTTGACCCAGTAGTTTAGGAGGAGATGTCGTTTAAAGAAATTGTTGAGCTTTTGTGAAATTTCCCATTTTCCGATGCCACGGCAACCAGAGTTTTTCATGGATTTCAATTATTTTAGCAATTTTTATAAAGGATCACCCAAGGAACATTTCTGCCAAGTTTGGTTGATTTTGACCCAGTAGTTTAGGAGGAGATGTCGTTTAAAGAAATTGTTGAGCTTTTGTGAAATTTCCCATTTTCCGATGCCACGGCAACCAGAGTTTTTCATGGATTTCAATTATTTTAGCAATTTTAATAAGGGACCACCCTAGGAACATTTCTGCCAAGTTTGGTTGATTTTGACACAGTAGTTTAGGAGGAGATGTCGTTTAAAGAAATTGTTGAGCTTTTGTGAAATTTCCCATTTTCCGATGCCACGGCAACCAGAGTTTTTCATGGATTTCAATTATTTTAGCAATTTTTATAAGGGACCACCCAAGGAACATTTCTGCCAAGTTTGGTTGATTTTGACACAGTAGTTTAGGAGGAGATGTCGTTTAAAGAAATTGTTGAGCTTTTGTGAAATTTCCCATTTTCCGATGCCACGGCAACCAGAGTTTTTCATGGATTTCAATTATTTTAGCAATTTATATAAGGGACCACCCAAGGAACATTTCTGCCAAGTTTGGTTGATTTTGACCCAGTAGTTTAGGAGGAGATGTCGTTTAAAGAAATTGTTGAGCTTTTGTGAAATTTCCCATTTTCCGATGCCACGGCAACCAGAGTTTTTCATGGATTTCAATTATTTTAGCAATTTTAATAAGGGACCACCCAAGGAACATTTCTGCCAAGTTTGGTTGATTTTGACCCAGTAGTTTAGGAGGAGATGTCGTTCAAAGAAATTGTTGACGCCGTGACGGACAGACGGACAGACGGACAGACGGACGCCGGACATTGATAGATCACAATACCTCACCTTGAGCACTTCGTGCTCAGGTGAGCTAAAAACAACAAAAGCAAACAACAACTAAAATGACAAAAAATGAAGATGAAACAGACTGTTGCAGCATTGCTATAAGTCGACGTGTTACTTGTTTATTGGATGAATTTCAGTCTTTCTCATACATGTATAATGAAATCTAATTTTTCTGAGAGTTACTTTTACCTGCGAATTTTAGGTAATTTTCGTAGCAAATTATTAAACATTTATTCACAAAAGTAGACCTAATATAAAATTCAAGATGTCCACAAATTTTCATGCATACTGCTAAAATGAAGATTCTAGAAAAAACAATTTCCATTCAAACCCTATGTTGTTTGTACTCATTCGAATCGTCTCAATGAGACGATTCGAATGAGTACCTACAGCAAAGGGTTTACTAAGGCACAAATACGGCGTTTGACAATAATTCATTTTGTCGCTGAAACAAGACCATGACGCAAATTGTAAAAAATAATATATAATATAAAGGCAAAAAATTAAGTTGAAACAAGCTGTTGTCGCACGTACATTATCCTAGAATATTGTTGTAGGTTAACCCTTTAATGAATGACAAAATTATAGACACGTATACAGACTGATAGACACTACATTTGGATCACCAAGGACAATTTTATCGAATCGTACCTTGGATGCAAGTCGTGGATCTACTTTCAGACTACGAATAGAATAGAATAGAACAACAATTCAAAACGTTCGTCTGTGACTAATATCAACAATAAATCGACAATGATACTGAAAAAAACATTGTTTGCAGCTCCACTGTCCTCTCTCTTTAGAATGATTACAACCTGCAAGTCCCGCAAGTTGCCATGGTTGTTCATTGGATGACTTCGAAAACTACTTTCTGAAGCGTAACTACTTCCGGCTAAGAAATGCGATTTTTTTTCAAGATTTCTTCATACACACACATCCGAGTCGATGATTCGATCTTTGATCGACATTATCCGGGGATATCCGAACGATAGACACTACTGACTGACTGACAGACAGATTGACAGACAGACAAACAAACACAAAGATTTGGAACGTAATTTGGATAAAGATACATTTTGAAAACTGATAAAAGATTCGTTCAATCAAATGAAAATTCTCTAGTTAAGCCATTTCCCCATATAGACGCTTTCTGGTGCCCAACAAAATTTAGGCTGTAGAAAACATGGTGAAAATGGGAAAAAATGCTTGTAACAAACAATATCCTCATTTCCCACAGACTGAAAAAGACTAAAAGACTTAAAATGTAAGATTTCATAGACTTAATATTGTCGTCTCCAAAACATCTTTGAATTTGGACCTGTCTAAAAAATGCACACGGGTAATCATCTCGAAATGTTGACAAAGGATTGTTCGCATCATAGTTTGTGTCAAAATGAAAAACCGGTCTCCTCCTTATCAATAGAAATTTAACCCTTTCCCAAACGACATAATTTTCAAAATTTCCAAATCAAAAACTGACACAAATGACAAAAGATAGAATTTGTGTAAAATATGGCACAGAAAATATTGAGGCAAAAGGAGAAACTTCTGGTTATCAGCAGTTTCTTCTTTAGTCTCAATGTTTTCCCAAGTCATATCTATTAGGGACGTCAAAACCAGGTCTTGTTTGGGAAAGGGTTGAAGCAGATAATGAAATTAGTCATAAAAAATACAAGAGAAGTACGAAATAAATAGGAGATGAACTGTTGATTTCGAGGAATTTGTCTCCTTTTCTCTCCGTATTTCAACACTGTACGTAGCCAAACTAGCTCAAATACACGTTGAATACCGGTATTCAGGAGTTTTCTAGCAATTATGCTTGCATATTTCGATGTAAATTTACGTTTCATATCAGGCCCATAGGAAGCAATTTCATATGGGGCTGAAGCCCCTGTCCACGTCAGTTTCTGAATATTGGAGGGGCTAATTTGGATTTTTTTTTATAAAATTTCACTGTAAAATAATGAAAATTCGTCATGTTTGACCATTTTTGTGAAAGGGGGGGGGGGCTCCATGTTCCTACGGACTGCCTGTGGCGTCAATGTGACTTCTGTCAACTGTACATAATCACGATGTATAATCACGTGACTAAGAATTTCCGATAATTTTTAATGACTTGGCCAATACTTGATCAATTTAAATTCAGTTTGAAGCAGAGAAGGCGGGAAAATGTCAGGAATAACCTGGACGAAGTAGATTTAAAAATCAAAGTACTGACAGTACTGTTTGGAAGCAAATTTTTAAAAAATGTAGGCTTGTCCAGGCCCCGGTTTCTCGAAAAAAAAAAAACTTATAGTCTAGGAGCCAGGTCCTGGTATGGAACTTTTCTTGCAACCGGTGCCCTATAAAAATTGGAGTGGTATTTTTCAATACGTTAGGGTCCCACGCTTTGGTTAAGGGTGGATGACATGCTTAAAAGTGGTAGGATTTTTTTAAAATCAAGGTCAAAGGTCATTCGGTGCACTTTTCATACATACCTCCTAAAATACCCCATAACTTACTCATTTATTAAGCTAAAACAATTATTTTGGTATCAAAATAAAGCTGATAAATTGCACTTTGACTTACATGAATAATAAACAGCTTTTTGATTTTGTATTTTTGTGAATATTCATAAATATAGCAAAAACTGGCGAAAAATCACCAAAATAAGTTTTGTCTACAAGTGAAAAAAAAGTTTTTACAATACAAAAGGTATGTTTGTGTGGTTGAAGTCATACTTAAAAATTGCCCAGAAACCTGTTCTTGAGTTATATGTATTTCTTCACAGAATTAGTCTTTAGCTTAGGCTTGTAGTCATAGCTAAAAGTGGGTGGGGTAAATTTTCCCAAAAAATACAAAAATTACAAAATATGCAAACATTGATGTAACAAAAAATCTTGCACATAAATGTGATGTTTAGTAAAAACCATGCCTTTGAAATCATATTTGCAGTGATTTGTAAAGCTTTTAATGCATATTCCTGGAAATTAATTAGAATTTTAAGAGCCAAAATAACAATTCAATAAAACAGCATGTGAGATGGATACAGATTATATCAACACCATAATGTCAAAGCAATGACTCTTAAAACGAATATTTATCAAGCATCAACATTTTTTTTATATAAAGCAAGACTCAAATTAGCATAATCGACAGCTGAACATATTCCTCTTTCTATCTTACGGGCATAAGACATTATTCAGGAATCAGAACGACATGGGGACAGTCAGAATTTGCTTTGTTGTGTAGTGCATTGCTTTTATAGAGCCGAAAGGAAAGCAATTTTAGCGCTGGAACTAAATTTTTCACTATCAAGGTTCAGTGACACATAATGTTACTATAAATATAAAGTGCGGGTAAGTTAATTATTTACACTTGATTTAGAAGACCAGGCTTAATTTAGAAGAACTAAATGAACTTCATTTGAAATTTACTTGTGCAGAAATGATCTAGCTATCCAGGTCGACCATTCCATACAATATTTCGTGAACATAGTTCATATAATTTTTTATGTTTGTATGCCCGACAACCTAGCATGGATCTCTTTAAAGATAATTACAAAGCTGCCGTCATTACAATGCTTACACCTAGTAGCGAACATTTGAACATGTATACATAAAATGTAATTAGGAACAGAATATTGCAAATTGTGAAAACATATCACTATCATCGGTCTGGAATCTGGTTGTTATGATGTGTGGTTATGAAGGTCTCCAAGAGTAACCATGAACATGTTAGAACCGTATATTCATTTATGTACATGCCTTCAAAAGGGACAACAGAGTATCTGGTCTTTTAATTAATTTTGTGACCCAATAAGCTTTAATTGTACAAGAAATTGAACCCAATAATCCCTATATCTTTTATTATGCAAATCATTCATTGCATGTGACATTATGTTACAAGTAAATAGTAGAAAATAAAGATACCACAGTTGTTGATCCTTCCTTCATAATCCCATCATGATAACATAACTTTGTTTATTGATTCACGACTTATACATATTTGAGTAGACACAGAGAAACTTTTGGTATAAAAATAGTGGAAATCTTCGGACCTACGGTTGTTATAGCTCTAACCCCACGAAAATATACCTAACAACAAAAATCTGGACAGTGTTTTACTTATTATATGGCTAAAACTATTCCTGGTAATAACTTTTGTTGTAATCAATTGTGCATCTATCATTTGTAAGTATCTATGTAATCTATATCAAAGAAATCATTAACCTTTCCCCAAACAAGACCTCGTTTTGACGTCCCTAAGCGAAAGGCTTGGGCAAAATTGATGCAAAAGGAGAAAATTATGATTATCAGCATTTTCTTTTGCCTCAATGTTTTCTAGGCTATATTGTACACAAATCAAATCTTTTAAATCTGCCATTTTTGTCGTTTGCAGTAGCATGACTTTTTGACTTTTAAACCAACAGAGATGAGATTTTAAACACATATGCTTTGAAGAATTATACATTTGATCCTGCAACAAAAACGCTGCTGTTTTGATAAGGGCGCATTCGACAGTTGCTATGGAAACATAGGGTCAAGTTGAACGGGAAAACTTTGGATATTTTGCAAAAATATGACTTATCAATCGCTTTTAAAGCGATCATATTTTGTATTTTTCACTTCAACAGTTGTCAAAAATGCTTTTACCTTTGAGCGGACATTTTTTCTCGGCAAACGAGACATCGTCAGCTGACATTTGGAGTCAATTTCCGTAAACAAGCATAGGTGAATACATCGCTTAGCTTATATAGCAAATATGGTGCTAGAGCAATGGTATTCAATAATGATTTGAGTGTAAATTGGAAAATTAAAATCCGAGACGATCTTTATGATTATGAACATGTACAGCAATACTTCTATGAGAAAAAACAAGCATTTATGAGTGGTATAATATAATGCATTTATAAATGATTTTACCCATGATGCTTCTGACCTCAATAGATCTGGACGTCGGCGAAATCGTCAATCGCTTCTTTGAGGAATAAATTAATATGTGGGAAATGTGGATATCGTGCAGTGGCAAATATATAGAAAAGATGTAAATATTAGATGTGTAAGACAGACGTTCCTGATGTATCCATCTCAGACCTAAGTTGCGCCGCTCAATATGACCCTTCGTTGCCATAACAACTGTAGAATGCACCATAATGCAAAAAAACTTACATTTTGTTGCTGGATCAAAAGCATAATTTCCTAAATTTTAAGTTTTGAAAATATCCTAACAGTAAGTACATGAAAAAGTTATGACATAATTCCGGATACTTTATCAACAGCCCTCATACAAATCAAATGAGCTTTTTATGTCGAAAACTTTTGGAGAAAATGCCAATGTTAATGACAACAACAATTTAGTTCCTATAAGAATGTGTAAAGATCCTGCACCTCTAGCTTTGATTGACATCACAAAATATTCGTGTTAAACTAACTGCCACACGCGAAGGTGTAAGTGTCAAAGAGAATATCTTTTATGCACTGATGCATGTGTTTGTGAGTCAGAACTGTGTATAAATAGACGTATCTTGGTGCATTAGACAATGATAATGATTAGTATATATGGCCTGAATTAAGTGTATTGAAGTGTTTATTATAGGGTAGCTATGGATATTTAAAGTCTGGTTATTGCTTCATGTGTCTTGTTGTTTTTGTTGTTGTTGCTGTTGATGATGATGGTGATGATGAGGATAGTGTTGAATATAAGAACATTATATTTAGTAAAGTATACACGATACATAAAATGAACAAAACAATGAGTTTATGCACGACTTCTGCTTTACGCAACTATCATGCAGAAGACATTTCGGTCATCATTTGACAAATTAAACTCTTTATATTGCTCTTACTTTCTAAAATGCACACCACTGGCTATCTCTCAAGAATTCATATATAATTCAGCCCAATCTTGAAACAAGCTTTGTGAAGCATGAATGCCTCTGAAAAGACCAATGATAAGTTTTCATATTAAGCTTTTAAGTAAATGGTTGATAAGGGTTAATGGATGAGCTTGAGGAAGGTCATATTGCTTGGAACAGATAGATATTATTAAAAGAAGGTTACATACCAAATTTGAGCTTTGTGTGTGAAATACTTTTGGAGAAAAGGCCAATGTTAAGTTTTCACGTTAATTAGTTTTAATGTTAAGGGTTGATAAGGGTTAATGGATAACCTTGAGGAAGTTCATATTGCATTTCATGGAACAGATAAATATCATTGAAAGAAGGTTACATACCAAATTTGAGCTTTGCATGTGGAATATTTTTGGAGAAAAGGCCAATGTTAAGTTATCGTGTTTCAAACTGACGGACGGATGGACAGAAAGATGGCTGGCTGGACGGACGGACGGACAGACAGACCGACAACGTAAAACATTATGCCATCGATCTAACGATAGGGGGCATCAAAATGACTAATTTGTGGTCTTATTTTTATCTATATTAAATTTTCGACATATATACAATTATGGGGGTCAACTTGAATTTAGTTGGCCATTTTTGACAAAACACAAAGAAAAAAAGCTATATCTGTATCCCTTATAAGTATGTAATACCAGAGATATTGTTTTATTCACTTAAACTGTAAACTGTATTTCAAGTGATGTGTTATTCATCATATATAAAATTACATGATAGAACCGCACAATTTTGTGTATGAGCTATTTGGTTCCAGCGCTAAATTCCTTTCCCTTTGGCTCTATAAAAGCAATGCACTACCTAACAATGCAAAATCTGACCGTCCCATGTTGTTCTGATTCCTAAAAAATCTGGCACGGGTCTGGGGAATATTTTCAGCTGCCCATTTCTAGTACATAGATACTTGATAAATATGATCGTTTTAAGAGCCATTGCTTTGACATTATGGTGTTGATATAATCTGTATCCATCTCACATGCTGTTTTATTGAATTGTTATTGTGGCTCTTAAAATTCTAATTAATTTCCAAGAATATGCATTAAAAGCTTTACAAATCACTGCAAATATGATTTCAAAAGCATAATTTTACGGAAACATCACATTTATGTGTAAGATTTTTTGTTACTCCAATGTTTGCATATTTTGTAATTTTTTAGGAAAATTTACCCCACCCACTTTTAGCTATGACTACAAGCCTAAGCTAAAGACTAATTCTGTGAAGAAATACATATAACTCAAGAACAGGTTTCTGGGCAATTTTTAAGTATGACTTCAACCACACAAACATACCTTTTGTATTTTAAAAACTTTTTTTTCACTTGTAGACAAAACTTATTTTGGTGATTTTTCGCCAATTTTTGCTATAGTTATGAATATTCACAAAAATACAAAATCAAAAAGCTGTTTATTATTCATGTAAGTCAAAGTGCAATTTATCAGCTTTATTTTGATACCAAAATAATTGTTTTAGCTTAATAAATGAGTAAGTTATGGGGTATTTTAGGAGGTATGTATGAAAAGTGCACCGAATGACCTTTGACCTTGATTTTAAAAAAATCCTACCACTTTTAAGCATGTCATCCACCCTTAACCAAAGCGTGGGACCCTAATGTATTGAAAAATACCACTCAAAATTTTATAGGTCACCGGTTGCAAGAACTTTTAATTTAACCCCCTTTGTCAAAGCTGGCTCCTAGACTATTAAGTATATTCTCATGAGAACATGCTCAACGTCAAAGGGATACTCTCCAACGTTGAAGGGTATTACATTGAAGTTCACGTGGATTTCATGCGATTTGAGCACTCTGCTCAGATTTGAACATGAGAATGTACTTAAGTTTTTTCGAGTAAAAAAAAAAGTAAAGGTGGTTGATAGTCTCAAATTTACGAACTAGGTCCATATTCGCGCGACTTTCACACTTTACTCCACGATCATCGAGCTTCAAGTCGGCTGTTTACAGTCGGCGCCTGCGGCAGCCACAGCACATCGGCTTTCAACTCTCCCGTGTACCCATTTATACACCTGGGTGAAGAGGAGCAACGTGGGGTAACTTTTTTGCTCAGAAAAATTCCCGTGACCACGGCGGGATTTGAACCCAGGACCTCTCGATCCCTAAGCCCGCGTCCTACCCACTAGACCACGGCGCGGTTTCGAGAAACCGGGGACAGAAATAGAGTAGTTTGATTAGGTACTTTGATTATCCATTTGAATACCTTGAATACTTTGATTAGTAGAGTATTTTGATTAAGTACTAGTACTTTGATTATCCAGAATACCTTGCATACTTTGATTTCTTGATGGAGTTGTATTTATTTTTAGCACAACTTCATGCATATTAATCGTTTGTGTAAGCTGAATATATTTCATAGTTCAGTAAACTCGACTGACCCATTTTACAAGGAAGGCCATTGGACTAATTCTTTGAACTATAATAAAGCAAATTACTACGTCGATCTTTTCTTCTCTTAGAGACATGATTAATTGAATGTTTCATTTTCAGTCACACAATTCAATATCTACACAGTCATAGGCATAACTTCAGACTTACATATTGGATATTCGAATGACTGTTACCTATTTAATCTTTGCTTTTGATAGAACTATTTATAGTGAGGAAGACCGGAAGATGTTGTGTGGTATGCAGAGAATGGTAAAGTGCAAAAACAGATGGCTGCTAAGAGAAGCAAATTTGGAAAATTTGCTTCCAAAAATCAACTGATAAAAAAGTTATTGAAGATAAACCAAAATTTTGGTTAATATCTTCAATAACTTTTTATCGGTTGATTTTTCAAAAATCCAGCACGTTATTTTCTGAAATTGTTGTATCATGTGATTATCCACCGTGATAATCATATTCATATTGATTGAAATGGGGTTTTACACCGCATTCACCAACCATCAAGTCACAATACAATGACCCATGCATCTAACCAAGTGTTTCTGGTATTTCTTGGATCAGTACAAACACAGCATCCAATCTTAACCACCCGTTTATCCCTCGTAGATCTTTCAAGAACAAATCATAAATATGTATTGTCGCTTTTCAACAAAAACCTCGTAACTGCAGCTTGTTTTAAGCTGCAGTTACGAGGTTTTCGTTGACAAGCAGCGGTATGTATGTACGTGTCCATATAAAGCTTGGTCATTAGCATCTATTGCCTAGATGTGTGTTTTTGCCTGGTATGTAACAGCTTAACTTGTAAACAACAAAAACCGTGTCACCAACGTTTATACTGCGTCATGGCAAAGCGCCGAGTCCTGACAGTCTATTTGGTAACGAAGAAGTTTGAGTTTATTGGGGTTTTACGCCGTTTTCAACTACCAGGGTCATATCGCGGTGCACCTACCCATGGATTCCTGTTGTTTCTCAAACCAGTACTACCACAACACCCTTACCGAGCCTCCAGCTGCTCGCCCACTTAGGTTAACGATTTCAAACCCATTGGTGGGTGACAATTTTGTCAGAAAGGGTATTGGCCGCGGCCGGGTATCGAACCCGGGACCTCTCGAATGAGGGTCAGATGCGCTACCAACTGCGCTAAGACCGCGGCGGTAACGAAGAAATCCATCAATCGGTCGCGGGCTCAAACCCTGCCTCGGCCAATATCCTTTCTGACATTTTGTAAATCGTCGGTGTTATTGTAAAACCTCGTAACTACAGCTTTAATCAAGCTGTAGTTACGAGGTTTTGCAGTAACACCCACAAAATGACATTTACTAATCACTAATTGATTAAATGTTTGATCTAATGTAAGTTGATGAATTGGATAGAATAACGTTGGTGATCAGCAACGTCTTCCTTTCCCCTAAATATTTTGTCAGAAAGGGTATTATGTTCTATAAGGGAGGCCGTGTGTGCAAAAGGCCTTGAGTCTTTTCGAACATGAAATTATAGACTGTTCCAAATTGAGTGCTACTGCAGATGTTAAGATGGATGTTGATAAAGCTAAGATCCGTATATAATATAACACAAAATATTGAAGCAACTAGGGAAAACTAGAGAAAATACTTCGAATCAGCAATTTTTCTTTTGCCCCAATGTTCTCTAAAGTTTTACCCCAATTGGAACGCCAAGACTACCTTTTTCTGTAGGAAAGGTTCTATATAAATCTAAAACTAAAGATTTTACGCGATTGATTTGGCTTGGTTTATTGGGGGTTTACGCCGTTTTCAACTAATAAGGTCATATCGCGGCGTCTGGAGCACCTAACCATGGATTCCTGTCGTTTCTCATACCAGCACTACCACAAAACCCTTACCGAGCATCCAGCTGCTCCCCCAAATAGGTTCACGATATCAAACCATTGATGGGTGACATTTTTGTCAGCAAGGGTATATGCCTCGGCCGGGTAAATATGCGATTGAAGTATACAATATAACAGAGATAATGTTGAGGCAAAAGAGAAAATGACGTAGCTATCAGTGGTTTCTTCTTTTCATGCAAGGTTTTCTGAACCAATATCAATTTGGGTTGTTGAAAGCAGATACTGTTTCGTAAATGGTTGATCTAAGGCTGATCCACAGTTGTCTTAACCCTTTCCCGATCGACGAAATTTTAGGGCGAACCACTTCAAAAACTACCACAAATGACAAAATGGATGGTATCAAAAATATGATTTGTGTAAAATATGGCATAGAAAATATTGAAACAAAAGGGGAAACTTCTGATTATCAGCAGTTTCTTCTTTTGTTTCAATATTTTCCCAAGCCTTTTCTATTAGGGACGTCAAAACCAGGCCTTGTTTGGGAAAGGGTTAACCCATTCACGGCACCGTGACGCTTTTCGACTCCGCCACATGAAAAGGCTTGTGGCTTTCTAACCCAAACTGGACAGATTTTTTTTAATTCCTCAATTTGAATTATCGTCTGCAACACATTTCAAATGGGAACAGTCCAACATTTTGCCGCCTTGTAATGAGTTAACACCTTCTCAGACAGGGCATATTTTGACGTCTCTATAAGAAAGTGCCTGGAAAAAGATAGAGACAACAGAAGAAAATGCTGATAATCAGCATTTTCTCCTTTTGTCTCAATACTTTCTGGGCATTAGGATGAACAAACTTTTCACTTATTACCATCTATTTTGTCGTCTGCGTCGGATTTCAATTTGGACAGCTGTAAAATTTAGTCGTTTGGGAAAGGGTTAAATGCTGCAACGGCTCTCCAGGTTATTACTAAATTACAATTTTTAGCATTAAATATAATAAATAGCAGTTCTGTCAAAGAAATTATTTTACTTCGTTTTAAATTCCACATCTTTTCTTGAAAATGCAATTTATTGTCTTGAAATGTTTTCATTAATTTTATTCAACCATATCCCAATGGCAAAATCGACTGTTTGATTTGACAACTGCTGCAAACGACAAATTATGCGTGTGGATAAAGAAAGGATCTTTAACCCTTTCCCAAACAAGACCTGGTTTTAACGTCCCTAATAGAAAAGGATTGGGAAAACATTGAAACAAAAGAAGAAACTGCTGATAACCAGCAGTTTCTCCTTTTGTCTCAATATTTTCTGTGCCATATTTTACACAAATCCTATCTTTAATAACATACATATTTTCATTTGTTGCAGTTTTTGAAGTAGATCACCCTAAAATTTTGTCGTTTGGGAAAGGGTTAACGTCACTAGACAAACAATATCGAGACAAACAGAGAAAACGATGGTTTTCTTCTTTCGTATGAATGTTTTCAAGCCTTTTCTGCCAGGCACGTCTTGTTTCAGACATGACTATGTCGTCGGTGGGAAGTCAAAACCTCGTAACTTCAGCTTATTCAAGCTGTAGTTACGAGGTTTTGACTCCCCACCAACGTGTCTAGCATTGGCATTGTATGTAGGCTCTAAACGTAGGCCTACTTATTGGTGTTTTATTCTTGAACTGTTATGTTATTGGTTTAAATTCAGTTGAAATTGCTATTGGATTAAATTCATTTACTAATCAACTTAAGTAAGATTATGATAAGTTAGCTATGTTATATAATGAAGCTATTCTGAATCGCCAATAATTGCCACGTAGGCCTCAAAATCCAAAATCTGATGTAATTTTCCAAGAAACCAAGAAGCAAAAAACAGAAATATATAGATATTATCATAGATATGAATAATGTGATATAGATCTGGTCACATTTGGTCTAAAAACAAATCACCGTGCCTACGCGAAATGTTTTGCTTATCGTCTCTCGAGGTTTTGGGTAATTTGCGATGTTTTGCGTTGATATGATATAGATCTAGCCACATATGGTCTAAAAACAATTTTCCGTGCCTACTCGAAATGTTTTGCCTCATTTTCCAGCAATGTTTTTGGTAATTTGCGAGGTTTTGTGTTTTTGGCAGCCGCTTGACAGAAATACTAATGATAGGCCCTGCGTAAGTTAGTCACATATGGAATAAACCTTTAAGATTTGTTGGTTTTTGGTAACCGTTTTCCAAATAAGCCATATCCGTGATGTCCCTTATAAGTGAACGTTTGAGAAAATAATGAGACAAAAGAAGAAAATGCTGATTATCAGCATTTTCTTCTTTTGTCTCAATATTTCCTGTGATTATGATGTCATTAACCTTCATAATTCAGACCTATTTTATATTTTCCAGGCTTTTTCGCTGGAGAAGTCTAAAATGTTGTCATTTTGTGAAAGAGTTAATGGATTTGTCAATATAGTCATATACAATAACCATGTCCTAGTTAGGGTTGTAGCAAAGAATATTTATTACTTAAAATCACCACCATTTCTCCTTTTGTTTCAATGTTTTCTTTTCTATGATGTAAAATTCTTAAATTGTACTCTCATTTTTGGATTCTGTACCGGGTTTTAAGTCGAAGAAGTTTAAAATGTTGTCATTTTGTGAAAGGATGCATGACTTTGGCGTTATAGTCATGTACAACAGCCATGACCTACTTTTGATTGAGACAAAAGGACAAATTACGTAAAGTCGCCAGTATTTCCCCTATTGTCTCAATTTTTCCTGTTACTATGACATTAATGATATTAATAGTTTAAATCCATTTTATCTTCTACAGCGGATTTTTAGTTGAAGAAATCTAAAATGTGGTTATTTTGTGAAAGAGTTAATGGATTTGCCAATGTAATCATGTACAACAGCCATGACCTAGACTAAGTTTGAATTGTAGCAAAAGAATATTTATTACTTAAAATCACCACGATTTCTCCTTTTGTCTCAATATTTTCTTACTATAATGTAAATAACTCTTACAATATACACTCATTCCTGCTTTCTGAAACGCGTTTGAAATTGAAGAAGTCTACTTCAGATGTTGTCATTCTGTAAAAGGGTTAATGACTCTGGCAATATAGATATGTACATCAGCCATGACCTAATTTGAATTGAGACAAAAAGACAACGTGCTTATGACCACCATTATTTCACCTTTTATCTTAATATTTCCTTTACTATGGTGTAAAGAAGGCTTACATTGTACACTTTTTTTCTGCAACGGGTTTCAAGTTGGAGGATTCTAAAATGTTGTCATTTTCAGAAATGGTTAATGGCTTTGTCCATAACTAATGTCAACAATGAAGCGACAGTGATACCGAAATGCGCTGTTTGCAGTTCCAGTGCCTTCTCTTTTCAAGGTTTACAGACCCTAAAAATCACCACTTTCTAGCCATACGAAATGCATTACACTTCACATAAGTTGATTCACCGTGCCGGATTTCAAGATTATGCTTCAAGAAGAAAATAATTTATAAATATTATTTTACTCTATATTGATGTGCAAGGGAGGTAATTTTTAACATTTTTGTCAAATATTTCCATAAGCATTAATTCAAAATTCTAAACCGTACAAACTGCTTATGTTTGTATTTGGAAAGGAAATGTACCACAGTTTAGGAACTACTCGCACTTTTCAAATTTCGCATCTGGGTCTTTGGTGCTAATGAGGGTTTGGATACCTTAAAATGATTACACCCTGCTCTAAAACTACTTCATAAAGCGTAATTACTTCCGGTTAAGAAATCGCTTTTTTTCTCAATATTTCTTCATACACATATTTCCAAGGTATGATTCGACGGAACTGTCCGAGGCGTTCCAGATGTTATAAAAGTATGGAACAATCGGAACGTCGTTTTCTAAAAAAATATGGACCATTCGGAACAACTCCGTAAATTCTCTCATATTATTTGTACAAAATTGACTGAGGGGTTTAGCAAGAAGTAAAACTAACGGCGTGTCCCATTGAGCAGCTTAAAAATCATGCTATAAAGAACACTTTATCTTAAAACATCTTAAGAAACCTCAACCTGCTTGTAAACAATATGGCGGCTTTTTCAAAAAGAAACGATTAACAACTTCTGAAAATTGAGGATTTGAAGAAAGGAGACGTTTTCTCGACAAAATAAATTAAAAGATGGCACCAAGTCGCGAGAAGAACTTTTATGCTGTGACAAATGGTAAAACTATAGGCGTATATACCAGCTGGACTCAAGCAGGAAACTCAGTTTTGAGATTTGGTAACGCCAAATTTAAAGGCTATTTTAGATATAGCGAAGCATCATCCGCCATGGCCAAAGCAGGAGTTCCTGATTTTATTGTTTTCGATGGCCAAGATACCTACACGAGGGCGGAATATGAACAGATGCGGGAACAAAATCATCTGAAGGACACCGATAAATTGGTGAATATAACAGGCAGCAAACTACAGATCACTGATGACGGAGACCGTGCGCAACCGGACAGTCAACCACAAAATTTGAATTCGATAGATAACACGATTCCTAAAGAATATAACGAGTCAGGTGAGGATTCTTTACACAATCATCCAAAACAAGCGACCATCGCAACACCAAAACGAAGAACGAGGAAAAACAATAAATCCGAGACACCTGTTCCGGGATCATTTAATGGTTCTCAGTCAATGTAGACGAAATGGAAGGTATTAAAGAAGATCTTACAAGTACAAATCAGAGTGAGAATTTGAAGAAATCAAGTAAGTCTTTTAGTGAAGATCAAACTATAAAGTGTATCAATAACATGGAGATAGTGTTGCAAACAGTAGTCGCTGAGATACATGAACTAAAACAACACCAATGTGAGTTTAGAAATGAGATAAATGAGCAACTGAACAACTTACACTTGAAACAACAAGCAACGGAGAACTTGGTTAACTCTATCGGTGAATTACAAAAGCAATCGGTTGGATCATTCAAGAACATGTCAAATGATTTGGTCGCTGAAGTAAGAAAGTGTAATATCAAAGCTGGTGATTTAAAAGGGATTCGTAATCAAACAGAACATGATAAACACATGGAAGAAGTGATTGGGCTAACTAAGAAAGCAGAGATGCACTTCGAAGTCATTAGTAGTTCAATACAAGCAACAGAGGCATCGGTGAACTCACTACTTAAATCATCAAATGAATTTAGTGTCCATTTTAGAGTATTGGATTATAGCGACAGATGTATGCAGGACTCGATAAAGGACATGAAGAGTGAAATTAGAAGGAATACGCAAACTATCACAGAAATAGAAAAGGCAGTGACTACCATATCGGATAATGAATGTTTCTTGAAAGCAACGAAAACAGTGAAGACAAAGAAAATCGACGACACTGTTACTACAATCCCAGAGCAAAACATGTTTGATCAGTTGAAAAGTGTGGATACTGATGCAGACATTTCGACCAGATATTGCGTCAATGATTCCGTCAGTGTAGAGGAAGATGAAAGTATAGAGTTAATCAATAAAGTGTATAGTAAACATACAGATTCCCAAAAGACGCCCACAGTGATGAACCCAGAACAAGACATCGACAAAGAAAATGGCCAAAATCCCAAAGCTACCAATGCTGCTCAATCTAATAATAAAGTCAACAAAAAGCTGAACGTCGATGGAAATTCAACCAATTCGAAGAGAGCAAAGGTTTACCTGATGGGAGACTCAATTTCAGGACAGATCAACCCTGCACTACTAGGTAAAGCTACAGGAACCTATGTAAAGAAAGTGAGAGTTCCCGTAATAAACGACTTGGAAAAAACCGTTCACCTAGTGAAAGATGCAGAAATGATAATTATACACACAGGCATTAACAATCTACGACAAAAGGAGAAGATGACAGACCATGTCCAAACGTTGATAAAAACAATCTCGGCAATGAAAGAGAGTGTGCCAAATAGTAAAATAATAATCTCGAAAGCGATACCGATTGGAGATAGTGAAATCGATATTGAAAGGGTTATTTTCAATGCTGAGAATGAAAAGAAAATCAAAGAAATCTTGAAGCATGAGGTAACACTTTTGGATCATGGAAATTTAGCTGAACAAGGGAAGCCGATACATCACCTATACAGAAAGGATCTCGTTCATTTGTCTGGTCACGGAGTGTCGCTTCTTGCAAGGAATTTCGAGAAAGTGATTCTAAACGGTCTTGAGAAAAGAAGGGATGAGTGTCTTGTGGATAGTCAGTGTAAGTGCGCTAAAGCTAGCATGTCAGATGAAGTTGTAAGGAACTTTAATTATAACCAGAACCAGACCCATAACCGATACACGTCGAACAATCACGGAAATAGAAGTAGGACGTATACAGGCAGACTTGTGAATGATAGAAAACACGATGCTCGTGAAAAACACAAAGAGTGCTATAATAGAACGAATGCAGATACCATCCGACGAAATCCTGAATATCATTATTCGGGAAATGGACGAGGGGAACGATATAGGGAACATCGTGTCAACAGAAGAGGTCATGATAGAAGTTTGAGAAACGTAGATGAACGAGGGTATAGAAATAGAGACTATGACGATAGAAGTCAATACCCACGTGGTAGAGAAGGTACACAAAGTGCAAACGAGAGACTTCGCCGAAATTAGATAATAACAATTAGAATAGATGCTAAGAGATCATATATCTTTGTAAAAACATATGTAAAAAATGTAAATCATTGGGGTTATTACTGTAAATGATATATGGTTATTTGCTCTATGTTATTTGTTGTAATGATTTCAAGAGTATTTATAAACAATGTGTCGAGTTTACCTATGATATTCTCTCTAAACTCAAATCTTCATATTTGGAAGTTGTGACGTCAGATTTCATGATGGATAAAATTGATAAAAAGTTTTTAAACATAAGTTGTTGGAACATAAACGGTTTGGAGTTTAAAGCTAATGGTGCTAAGAGCAATAAATTGTATGACCAGGAGTTTATTAATGATATCGATAAGTTTGATATTATAGGTTTAGTTGAAACCCATGCTGACAAAGCAACTGACATATCGTTACAAGGTTATTATACATTTAGAAAAGATAGGCCTAAACATCAAAACGCGCGAAAAGCATCAGGTGGAGTAGCAGTAATGATAAAGAACTCACTCAGACAGTTATGTAAGTTTGAACCATTATCTGATAGTGATGTAATTTGGATTAGGCTTCAGTCTCAATTGACCAAGTTAAACTCTGATCTTTACATTGCATTTGTTTATGTACCCCCTTATTGTTCTACTTATGGTAAAACACATGGAAAAGATATCTTGCAAAAGCTTGAAAATCAGGTTGAATATTTTTCTTGTAAAGGTAAGGTCTTGTTGTGTGGAGACTTTAATGCACGTATAGGAGAGAGTAAAGATTTTATTGATAAAGAGGGTAATAATTACATACCATATTCTAGCGATGATGATATCTCTGAATATATGCTCCCTCGAGTTTCTCGCGATAAAGATAATATAAACCAGAGAGGTAATTGGTTGATTGATCTCTGCACGGATAATCAACTTTGCATACTAAATGGTCGCACTTTGGGTGATTTAACAGGAAAATTCACTTCACATTCTACTAGAGGTAGTAGTGTTATTGGTTATTTTATATCTAGTAATTCCCTATTAGGTTCAATCTTGAATATGAGAGTTCATGATCTGAATCTTTTCTCAGATCACTGTATGATATCTTTAAAGCTAAAAATAAAGGTAACAAATGATGAACCTTCCATAATGAATGGCGATAATAGACATTCTATGGATCTTCCAGTTCGTTTCGTTGGACAGAAAGGTCTAAAGAATTGTTTCAAAACTGCTTTACTTCCGCAGAAATAACTAAAAAATTGCATGTAATAAATCTCAAACTCGAAATACCCGAACTCAGTAGTTCGGACATTAAAGATATAGTTGAATTGATTACAGACGTTATTAACTCTGCTGGTAACCAATCGTTGAAAAGAAAATCGTATAAATCTAGAAAAAAGAATTCATATAGGACTTCAAAAAAATGGTACGATTCTGATTGTAAAGATATGCTTAAAGACTTAAAATCAATTAAGAATAAATTCAATAGAAACACATGTAGTGGGGAGTTGCGTGTGAAATATTTCAAAAAGTATAAAGAATATAAACGATTGATAAAATACAAAAGGAAACAATACAGAGATTCCTTAACAAACATGCTTAATACGGTTATGGAAGATGACCCCAAGAAAGCGTGGAACATCATAAATGAATTGAAAAATGAAGGGTTGCCCCCTGATAAAGCAGAGAAAATAAGCAAAACACAATGGTTCTCTCATTTTGAAAATTTATTAAACGAAACCAAATGCGAAATTAGTGAAGAGAGGAAGAAAAATGTGCAAGACGAACTTTCATCCCTCGAAAATATTATGCAAACGGGTAATCTTGATTTTGAAATTACAGAAAAGGAGGTTTTGGATGCCAGTAGAAAATTAAAAAACAACAAATCTAGCGCTTTTGATATGATAAAAAACGAAATGATCAAATCAGCCATCCCCTTTATAAAAACACACGTTCTTAAGTTATTTAATATTCTTTTAAAAACAGGTACATTTCCTGACTCTTGGACAGATGGTATAATTGTGCCTATCCACAAGCAAGGTTCCAAGACTGACCCCAATAATTATCGGGGAATAACGTTGAATAGTTGTTTTGGAAAATTATTTTGCCACATAATAAACAATCGCATTTCAAGTTTTCTTGAAGAAAAGTCGTACATCAAAAGGGAACAAGCTGGGTTTAGAAGGAAATTCCGTACTTCAGATCAAGTTTTTATTCTAAAAACTATTGTAGATAAATGTATTCAAACAAGCAGTAAACAAAAACTATTCAGCTGCTTCATTGATCTTAGGAAGGCATTTGGCACAGTGTGGCATGATGGACTTCTGTTAAAACTGCTAAAAGCCGGAATAAATGGTAAACTTTATAAGTTGTTACGATCTATGTATCTAGGTCCGATATCACGTGTAAGATGCAAAAAAGAATTGATGGGACCAATCAACATCAAACAAGGTGTCCATCAAGGAAACGTGCTTAGTCCTCTTTTATTCAATATATTTATTAATGACATTGGTAACGATTTAAGATCGAATGATGCCCCGCTTTTGCATGATACAAAGGTTAACCATCTTTTATATGCAGATGATTTACTATTACTGTCTACATCGCAAAAGGAGTTGCAAGAAAATTTGTCAGAAGTGTATGCATACTGTAATAAATGGGGTCTTAAAATAAATGCCGAGAAGTCAAAAATTATGGTTTTTACTAAGGGAGGTCGCCTGACTAACGACAAGTATACATTTTTTGTTGGTGATGTTGAATTGGAACATGTGAAACAATATAAATATCTTGGTGTAATAATAAGTAACACTGCAAAGTTTTCTTCTGCTGAAAAATCACTAGGGTTAAAAGCGAGTAGAGCTCTATTTTCAATTAAACAGGGAATATTTGATAAGGATATTAAGCCTTCTATCATTTTAAAGATATTTGATTCCCTCGTTAAACCCATTGCACTTTACGGTAGCGAAATTTGGGCTGCTTACAAACCATGTTACAAGAATAAATCATTGGACGATTTGTTTGAAATGTCAATTAAAGGCAGTAATGAATTTGATAAGCTTTTGATAAAATTCTGTAAATACGTAGTCGGAGTTCATTCTAAAACTTCTAATTTTGCTGTAATAAGTGAACTAGGTCAATTGCCAATGCTTATAACAATTATAACTAGTTCTATCAATTTTTGGCTGCATACTATTCAGTCAAGCGCAGATTCGTTAGTTGCAAAGGCTTACTTGGAACAATTAAATGCTTCTAGTAATAAGTCAATCTGGTTGCAATTTATTCAAAATATTCTGCAGGAACTTGGATTTTCACATGTTTGGCAAAACCAGTTTACCTTTAATTCAAACGCTTTTTTAGCTGCAATTAAGCGCAAAGTGACTGATAGGTTTATGTCGTTTTGGTCAAGACGCCGTTCAGAAAGTGCGGGGATGCATAAATTATGGATATACAAGCAATTAAAACTAAACTTCAAATTTGAAACATATCTTGATCATATAATGGATAAAAACAAACGGAAATCCTTGAGTGCTTTTAGAATGAGTTCCCACCAACTCCGAATTGAGCGTGGTAGATATTGTGGTGAACCAGAGGAGCAAAGATTGTGCACATCATGTAATTGTGTTGAAAATGAAATTCACTTTCTTATAAGATGTGAAAAATATAACGAAGAACGATTGAAATTACGCACAAGTCTGGTTAAAACTAATTTTGTATGGGATGACCAGAATGATAATGTAGCTTTTTTCAAGTTAATGAGTTGCAAAGATTTGAATGTTATTCAATCGATTGCATGTTTTATAAATGAATGTAAAATAACATAGCTTTAAACTCCAAACAGTAGATTTGTTTCGTGTAAAAGTGAAAAACTTTTACAATGTATGTTTTGTATATATGTGTTTATTTGTGTATTTGTTTTTAATTTTGCCTTTAATCCGTAAGGGTATAACTGAGCAATAAAATATATTCTATTCTATTCTATTCTATTCTATTCTATTCTATTCTATTCTATTCTAAAACATTCTTAAAAACTCGCTCTAAAGAACGCACCTCGGATCACGTCCCTTTCATAAACAGCAAACAACTAGTTTGTTTCAATTTGAAAGGATTTACAGACGAAAAAATCAATGATTTCAAGTTTATGTAATAAGTTATGTTATAGATTCGGTCGACTTTTGACAAACGGGGAAAGGATCAAGAGAGTAGACCTTACTGATAAGAGGATATAGAAAGGCATTCTATTTTTTTATATTCAAATTAAAACCCTATGATGTTGATATTCATTTGAATCGACGAGACGATTATAATGAGTACCCCTTTTATATGAGCATGTTTTTGTGTCCAGTCATTTGGTATCCAATTATTAATGTATTTTTTGACGTTTTGTTGGTCACAGAATTTCAATTCATTGTACATTACAAAGATAATGAAATATTTAAAAGTAATCCTTCATTTTAAAATAAACTTCAAACGCTTATCTTTCTTTAGCTTAAAACTGTGACCTGTCGACCATCATGCTGAAAGGGGCATTCTCGAAAAGTCCATAAACATTTTTTAGAACAGAACCAGAATTAGCAAATATTAACAAGGTGTCGCGCATGCAAAAATGAACATAATGACGCTGCTTTTCATCGAAAACCTCGTAACTGCAGCTTAAAACAAGCTGAAGTTACGAGGTTTTAGATGAAAAGCGACGATATTTCATAGTAAAATAGGATAACAATTTAGATTTTAGATCTAGAAAATTACTTTATGTCACGTGAAGAGTTTAGATACTTGTCGAATGTCAATCTGCACGGGGTGCACAGGCTGACTACGCTCGAATCTTTTCAGTCTTATCAAAAGGTACCTTTAACATTGGTGGTGAACTCGGCCAAAGCGAGGAACGTGTTTTCGCGAACGGTGTATTCCGTCATTGTCATTATAAAATCTCGTAACTACGGCTAAGATAAAGCCGTAGTTACGAGATTTTATAACAATACCGACGGTTTGTCAATACATAACGGTAAACCCGGTCTATTTTTAGATCAAATTCATTGTCATTTGAAAACAAATCTATAAATTCATATTTAAACGCAAAATATCTATACCTTGTTGTAGCGAAAAACGTCCCTCGCTTTGGCCGAGTTCACCACCAGTGAGGCTGACTAGGCTCAAACCTTTTCAGATTTATCAAAAGGCACCTTTTAGTGCTTCGGTTTCTTCCTAGTTGTTACCAGGGTTAACCTTTTAACCCTTTTCCAAGCGGCAAAATTTTAGAGTGTTCAAACCTAAAAGTTGCTGCGGGGGACAAAATAAATGTTGATAAAGATAATATTTGTGCATAAAATGGGAAAAATAATACTGAAGAAAAAGAAGAAAATGTTGGTTTTCAGTTTCATCTGAGAAAACGTTAACAAACGACAAATTTTGTTAATAGCATAAAGGAAAATTGATATAAAACGACATTTTCCATTTCACAGTATCATACGTTGACCCTCTTTTATCTTAAAGTAAATAAACAACTCATCCTGGTTGTGAAACTTCCTAGTTATTATCGGAATTAACCTTTTAACCCTTTCCCAAACAAGACCTGGTTTTGACGTTTCTAATTGAATAGGCTTGGGAAAATATTGAAACAAAAGAAGAAACTGCTGATAACTAGCAGTTTCTCCTTTTGTCTCAATATTTTCTATGTAATATTTAACATAAATTCTATCTTTAATAATTTCCATTTTGTAATTTGTGGCACTTTTTGAAGTGAATCACCCGAAAATTTTGCCGTTTGGGAAAAGGTTAACCTATTGCCAGATGGCAAAATTTTAGACTCAACTAAATTGAAGGGTGTTGCAGATGACAATTTCAAGTGACTGAAATTTCACTTTATTATCGTATTCTGTTTTGGCGTATTCTGCAGCGAATACAATGGCAACGAAGATATTGCTTTTCGCACACAATTTCCATAATGTTTTCCGTAGCCTCTTTCTTGTAAGGGCGTCGAAAAACGTCAATATGCAGGGAAAGGGTGGTCAGTTTGTTGGAAGCATTATATCCTTGTCACCAAACATTTGTTACTCTAGAATATTTAATTTTTAATATTCTTGCATTCTTTTTTCGTTAGAACCAATATGACAATTGCACAAATTGTCCCAATTTTAAGATTGAGGTAGTCATAAATTCGGCGATTTGGTAAAGAGTAAACATATCTCGTACATGTTCATTCTTCCTTTTCGTCAATATTTTACACGTGTATAATCACATGACACAGAATTTCCGACAATCTTCAATATCTCTTTAATACTTGACCAATTTGAATTCGGTTTGAAGCAGAGAAGGTGGGGAAATGCCAGAAATAAGCTGGACGTGTTGGATTTTTGAAAAATCAACCGATGAAAAAATTATTGAAGATAAATCCAAATTGTTGGTTTATCTTCAATAACCTTTTAACAGTTGATTCAACCAATCAACCACGTCCATCTAATGCGTGACGTCTGTCCACATTCTCTGATTCAAACCGTATTTAAATCGGTCCATTATTTTAAAAAAAATATTGGAGATCTCCTGAAAATATTGTATCACGTGATAATCCAACGTGTTCAAGTTTCTATATTTAGTACTGGAAGAAACGGATTGTCAGCTGGTGGATTAACCAATTACCAGACGGCTAAACTTTGGACCGTCCCAATTTGAAAGGTGATGCAGACGACTATTCAAAATGAGTGATTCCTTACATTTTAGGGTCATTTTGTGTAGAAAACATTGTGGAAAATGAAGAAATTGCTTATCACAAGCAATTTCTTCATTTTCCACAATGTTTCCAAAGCCATTATCTTTTAATCAGTCAAAAAGAGTCATTGTGTGGTAATGGGTTGAACAAAATATGATTTTGACGTTCCTTATCGTTGAAGGCATTGAAGAACATTTATATAAGAGTGAAAAGAAGATATAGAGAACTAGGATTTTCTCATTTTGTCTCAATATTTTCTGTGTAATATCTTACATTTAAATACAAACCGCATTTCAAATTAAAAACCGATGTTAAAAAAATAATTGATGCTATTTTGTCTATCAGCTTTCAATTTGAAACATCCTAATATTGTTCCGTTTGGGAAGCTGTTAAGCAGTAAATATGGGGAATGATTTTCTTCACATGGCAAACAAATGGGAAGCAACAGCTGCAGAGCCAACTTTTAGAGGCTTGATTACCTCTCTTTGACACTTAATCAATAACATGATTACCTATTTTCGGACAAACAATAGTATTACAGTAGGAGTTTCAAGCCGTAGTTATTACAGTAGGAGTTTCAAGCCGTAGTTACGATATTTTTAGCACCACCGACGGTTTATTAATACATAACGGTAAATCCAGTCTATTTTAGCACTCATTCATTGCCATTGAACTGCTTTGCAGATGACAATATAAATGCTTATAATGCAAAAATGCTATAGTTCTTTCAGTGTTATGGCACAAACACAAGGAGAAAAGAAAACAGTGCAAATTGACGTTATTTTCATAATTTCCGTCAATGTTTTAAACGACCTCTCATAAGAATGTTGGAACATTAAGGTAGATACCCGTAATGTGGCTATTTTGAGATTCACAAAACAGATTTGGATTTTTTTCGAGCGAACCTATTCGGGCGCGGTCGTAAACACTCTGTGGTGGAAAATTCCAACGACCTCGTCCGTATAATTCCGACGTCGCGCGAATCTAAGTACGGGTAGACTACCTTAAATGCGAGAACAATTGTCTAACTGTAAACTAAAGGGAAGCAAATGCTATAAACTACAGTGAACTGATAATTGATTGTCTCCCTTTATGTCTTTATTGCATTTTTGCGATTTCTAGAACCGTTTGATTTTAAAAAGAATGTGAAATAAATAGGCATAGTAAGAGGAAAACGCGTTCTCACATGCGTGAGATTCGAACCCTGGTTCTCCTGGAATACAAGTCGGACGCTCTACCACTGAGCTTATCTGTCAGCTGATTCAATTTTGTATCCAATAGTCGGTATCTCGTCGGTCACTTTTAAAAACGTCGTAACTACAGCTTAAATAAGCTGTAGTTACGACATTTTCGAACGTGACCAGCGATACAGTTTATATATGTTCATAATTTAACATCGCTTTTTTTCGCGTTAGCGTGATGATCGTAAAAAAAACCTGTAACTGCTAGCGTTAAAATATAACGAGAACTATTTACTTCACAAAATTTCATACATGCATATCTCTGATCTTAAAATTAACAAAACTTTCTCTTTGCCTCTGTAGTGAAATCGCTAAACAGGCGGCGGTCATTTTTAGAGTGTGCCTGACTTCCTAAAATAGGCCGACTTCGATAGCTCGCGCTATCGTTGGGAACCAGCGCTGCAGCGTTTATTAGGCCGACTTCTATTGGCATTATATCTCGTGCTATCGTCGGGAACCAGCGCTGTTCTATCTATTAGATTAACCCTTTCCCAAACGACAAAATGTGAGGTTGATCCACTTCAAAAACTGTTACAAATGACAAAATGGATGTTATTAAAGATAGAATTCGTGTAAAATATGGCATAGAAAATATTGAGACAAAAGGAGAAACTGCTGGTTATCAGCAGTTTCTTCTTTTGTCCCAATGTTTTCCCAAGCCATTTCAGTTAGAGACGTCAAAACCAGGTCTTGTTTGGGAAAGGGTTAACCCCGTTTTGTGTCGGCCAATCAAAATCATTGTTTACTTGACACTGATTGGTCGGTGGTTTACCCAAATGACGCGATGGCTCGGATGGACTATAAATATAATCGATTCACTATTAAACGAGAATAATAACAGTTAAATTGCTTTATCAAAACAACTGAAATTATTCTCGTTTAATTGTGAATCTATTATAACCACGTTTTTTCCCGGTGAAAAGAATATTGTTGCAGAAATAACATCAAATACGAGTATAAACACACTATATATTGGCGGAATCTACATCCATTTGCCAATAATGTGGTCAGTTTATTTTCAAAGACAGTTGTGTATATACAATATTCTGTCCACTTATATGTGATAGGTGTTTATGTATCAAAGGCTATTTGTTATAGGAACAACAGGTGTAACCAATACAAAAGAACATTTAAGTCATTTAAATCGCGAAGGAGTTAGGTCTTTGAACTACATTATCACTGAAGATTAAATGTGGGTTCATAATTTTCGAACTTCGGATAAAAACTCAGTCAAAGCAGTCATGGAAACGAGCTGGTTCCCCACAGCTGAAAAGATTAAGCTGTTACCTTCGGTTGCTAGTTATGTTTGTTGCTTTTGGGGATTCGCGAGGATTGATAGTTACTCATTTCATTTCAAATGGTAAAAACGGTCATTGCAAAGTACAATTCTGAAGTAATTCAGTAAAATCTAAGAATAAATACTGAAGTAAACGCGTCCCAGATTAACAAGGGAAAATATTCTCTACTTCACTACTAAGCACGCTCCCATACCACCGCATCTACAATGGAGATTATCAACTATTACACATGACAATAGTTGTTTTACCCTTCTTATAGCCCAGACCTCGCCCAACGTGACTTTTAGTTGTGTTTAGAACTGAAGAAAATGCTTGTTGGGAAGAAATTTTAGACCAGGGCGCCTTTGACACCGGCTGTTACACTGTACCTAATACAGTGGGTCTAGGTCATGTTCAATATTAGGAATAATAAAGCTTCCACGAAGATGGCAAAAATGTATAGACATAGATGGACAATTTGTTCAAACAGTGTAGAAAGAATTTTGTTAAAAAGTCGAATTGTTTTAGAGAACTTGTCAAAAGTCCAACTACTTTCCGACCGTCCCTCGTAGCTAGCACCGTCGGTGTTTGATTATCATATCTAGTAAGACAGGGAACCAGGCTAATGGCTGAATAAACTGGTACCCCTTCGACTCCATAATTGATCGATAGATCTAGGGGCAGTAACCAAGTCTTATGGCTGTATAGCAATTATTTTTGCATTATTATAGAGGAAAATAATTGACCCGGCAGAGTGACCTTAACTGTACAGAAAAGTGGAAAAGTTTATTGTCTAGTTTAGATGGGAATGGTCTGCAACCGTGGTCCATTTGGATCGAAATTTTCAGTAAAGTTAATCATTAAAATAGGCGCAATCTAAAAAAAAATGAATAAATAAGAAAATAAATATTTTAATACAGTTCACATCCTGGTCATACCGTACAGATGGTACACAGGCTAACCAGGATCAGCATTTTTGCATATTCAGTTTACCAATTACCTTTTTAAGATGACGCGACAAATGTAAGCACGTGAAAATACTGTTAAGTCGTCAAATAATATGATTATTAGTTGTAAATAGCGAAGCATGCGAAGTGTTCGGCAAATCACGAGAACCTATTAGTCTACCTAAATCTCACCCAAAATGTGACTTGTGTAGGAACTTTTTGTTAATGCTCGACCTCCATGCTTAAATGAAACTTCGATATGTATGGAAGATCACTAGGGTGGAGGTCACATGATGGAGGTCATTTTAAGGTCACTACAAGGTCAAAGGTCAACTAAGTGCAAAAATCAATGGTATAGCTAGAAAATCCACCATAACTCACTTAGTTCTTGGTTTAGACTAACAATTTTGGTATCAAAATGAAGCTGGGACATCCATCTTTAATTTGAGATATAGATATGCAAATCAGCTATTCTGCATATGTAAGATTTTGAAGATTTAATAAGAAATTTTGAAGATTTTTTATCATTTCTTAAAGTATATAGTTGGAACATAAGCTATAACTGGCTAAGTTTGTGGTGTAGATTCACAAACTGGGTACCAAAATGAAGCCGAAACTTCTGCCATCAAGTAAAGTTATGCAAAGTAGCTAAATTACGTAGGTATGATTTTTAATTAATATTCAAATTAATTGATGAAAATATCGCCAATTTGTGAATATTTGATACACATGGCGATAGGACTCATGAATCATGAGAAAATTCTTTAAAAATCAACCATTAGGCCAATTTGAACCAAACTTGGTGTGAATGTTCTTTGAGTGACCATTTTGATTATTTGTTATCAAAAGTTTGATTTGTCGAAAAAAGTGGGCATGGTATGGGGGGGGGCTTATAGGATTTTGAGAAATCAAAGTAAATTCTTAAAAAATCTACCATTGGACCAATTTGAACCAAACTTGGCATGAATGTTCTTTGAGTGACCCTTCTTAACGTTTTAGAATAAAATTTTGATTTATGATTAAATGTGGGCGTGGCATGGTGGGGCGGGGCTTATCAGACTTAGACAAATCATAAGAAAAATCTTTAAAATTCAGCCGTTGGGCAAATTTGAACCAAACATGACGTGAATGTTCTTTGAATTACACGTTCGAACAATTGTTAACAAATTGTTTGATTCATCAGCAAATGTGAACCTCACAGGAAAGGGACATTTTCAACTTGGCGAAATAATGAAATAATTCTTTAAAAATCAACCATTTTGCTGATTTATACTCAACTTTGCTGGATCGATGTTAACAAAATTGTAACTAAATTGATAATGATCGGAACGGAAAGTACTTAGTTATAAGCCATTGCCTTTGACAAAAAATATTTTCACTTAAGCAATCTAATGATTAAGGTGAGCGATTTAGGAACATCATTGTCCTCTTGTTAAGAATAAAGCAGGAAAACATTTTTTGTTCAAAAAGTTGGTGGCGTACACTAACAATTTAAAATTGTTGTTTCAAAGTTAAGGCTACATAGCCACACCTAATTTAAGTTAAGCTTGCAATTTCAAGCTTACCATCATTTCCAAGATTTTTCATATCTTTTTTTAAATCATGATAAATATCACAAATATATATTCTATACATATATTGCTTTAAAGATTTATGGAAGGGTTAAACCATATTGTATATTCATAACTTCCAGTCACGAACAGAATTAAGCATTTTGATACCTTTTTACAGAATCAGATCGAACTACAGTATACAAGAGAGTGTGTTTTCCATAGAAACGCATCTTTTAAAAAGCTGGTTGAGGGGTGTAGCTGGAGAAACAGCAATAGCAGTATATCATTCATAATTATTAAGGTCAACTATCAGGGTCAGATAAATATTCCTCAAAGGGAATCACTTATGCCAAGGGTAGACGCTGCTCCTTGATTATATAGTTGATTTAAGTCTTCCTTTAACAGTAGACAAAGTTGCAAATTGTGCTCATATTTTTATCGAAGGAAAAATGCCTAAATTCATTTCAATCACGATTTCTTGACATTTAGCTGTCAAAGTGACGCATTAGGTGATCATGAATTTGTTCATCATGGATTTCCCTGGGATGTTTGGCATGCCTCAACTACTTGTCCTCTTAAACTCACTAGCCATTGACAGTACCTGTCTCGGCAAAAAAAAGTTTGTCGTTTTGCATACAAGTGCTTTGGAACTCAACATTTTTAGCCTATCTACTCTACCTCATCTTATTGAACCTTTGATTGTGGCGGGGCTGGTCTATTATCATTTAAAGGGTTGGTATCTTGTCATTTAAAAGAAAAGCATTAAGAATTTGATAAGATTTGCATTATCTTTCTATTCCACCCTGGTTTGGAGCGTCTTTGTATGGATATGCTTTAATCAAAGTACTTCCTGGTGACAAACATACATTCTCTTATCACTATGTTTTGTTTCCGAAGCAAGAATTGAGCCTCTAAAGTATCTATATGCTCCTCAGAAGCTTCTCAAGATACCCAGTATCACTCAATGATTGACTTCTGTTTGAATTGGATTTTTTGTTACACCCATATCTAATTTTATACTGGATTTTGTATATGCAAGAACGTCCAAAGTCTCTTTTTGGATAGATCAAAGTCCACCTTGCATTATCATGGATTAAGATTCTTTACGACATATGTTTTTTATCTTGCATAGAGATAGACAGCATAGTCCAATATCATGCAGTCGTTTATTCAACAGTGAACTTTAAGTCAAAACTCATCAATAAACAGCAAATCTAAATGACAGCTAATGGTTTCTTCATCCACCAGTTTGTGTCATATTCCATGAGTGTTTCAATCATTATTTTCTAACGAGAATGTGATAAGAATTACCAACATACCATAATCATTTTAGCCTGTTAATCCCAAAAGATGAGAAATTAAAGGCAATCATAAATGTTCACATTAACTTGTGCAGACAGATGGGTAGATATAAAGTACAAAACTACCAAAGTCTGATTTTGGGCAGTATAACATAATTATACAGTGTTATTAAGTCTTTCCAAGAAACAAAATAACTTTATGAAACATGAATATTCTAAAAAAGGACATTTTTGTTTTCAACTACAGGGTCAACCACAAAATAATTTGAAGCCGTAGCGGCAAATCATAAGTATTGGTAAACCTTGGAACGCATTGTGTCCATGCAAATAATTGTGAATAAAAACATAATGGGAAAAGAAGAAATTGCTCAATTTGAGCAATTTCTTCTTTTCCCATAATGTTTTTATACAGAATTATTACATTTAATTTATAAGAATGTATTATTTATCAGTTTGTGACATGAAATACCTTTACATCTCTCTTTTTGGTGACCATTTTGAAGAACTTAGGCTGTAGGGGTAATTTTGAAGGTGTAGGGGCATCATAGTAATTTACATGAAGCTGTAGTGGGCTGATACAGCTTATTAGGCTGGGGAGGACACTGAACTGAACTATTCAAAATCATCTGTATGCAAATATTTAATCTGCAAAAATGTTAAAACACGGACAACTAAGCTTCATTTTGACATCAAATTATTAGTTTACATATGGAACTTAGCAAGCTACAGCTTATTTTCTTGATGCATTCTCAAAATTAGCTATAATATCAGCAGAATTTTATTGAATCTTCAAAAATGCATATGGAATATTTGAGCTTATTAGCACAAATGTGCTTAGAATGGCATATTTGTGTCTCAGCTTCAATTTAATACCGACAACTCTTTTAAGTCGATATGCAGAACTTTAAAATCAGCTTTATCTAATTTTCCTATTGCACTCCCAAAAAACGACAATAATTTCATTTATTATTCCAGTTATATCTCAAGTCATAAATAAACAAATTATTTATTTTATTTAAAGCTATGCTGGGAAATTAAGATGGATGCCTAACCTTCATTTTAAAACCATAAAACTGTTAACCTACACACAGAACCCAGTGAGTAATATCTGTTTCTCTAGTTATAACCCATTAAACAACTTTTTTCAAATATATGTTTCTATGGAAACCACACTCTGTAGCATATTAAAGTTCAACCTGATTCTATTCTGGAAAAATAGACTTCAAAATGCTTATTTTTTGTGTTGGACAGGAAGTTGTACGTACATATACCACAGGATTTAGTATTTGCAAGATGATTGAAGCACTATATATATCTAATATTCACAAAATTGTGATGTGTTCATCATAATTCTAAAAATCAATAAAAAAAAATTAAAATTGTGCTCATGCAAATAAGCTTATTTGCAAACTTGAAGTTAAGTATGGATGTCTAGGTTTTATTCATACCAAAATTGTTTGTGAACACCAAGTTAGTAAACGTTATGTAGGGAACAAAAACAAAGAAAATTTCATCAAAATTTCCCATTAACTTATAAAAATTATGCATTTGCATATTAATTGATTTGCATAACTAACACCGAAAAATACAGATAAATGCTTTAATTGGATACCAAAAATTGTTAATCTATACCAAGAACATATTAAAAGTGAGCTATATCTCATATTCCCAGTGTACTCTAAAAAAATTGACGATAATTTCATCAATAATTCTTATAAATTCTACAGTCATGAATTTGCAAATAAGATTATTTGCATAACAATTCTGACAAATAAAGACGGACATGTTAGCTTCAATTTAAAACACTATCTGTCTAAACCCAGGATGAAGTGAACTATAGCCGTTTATCCCGCTATACCCCAAAATACTTTTACAGGATATGTTACAATGGAAGCCACACCCTCTACGATGCTGTAATTCAATCGGGTCTGTGTACATATATTAAAATATGCATAATATTATTGGACGCTTAACATATAAATTATGATTAAATCAATACACAAAGCTTTCCAGTGACATGAGTGAAAATGGCAATTTTGTCAGATACAAAAGCTTATAACAAAGGAATTTTTGTTCCGATCAAGCTAAAAGTAAAACTGTTCTTGTATATAATCAATTTGGTTACAATTTTGTTAAAATCGATTCAGCAAAGTCGGTTATAAATCAGCACAACAGTTAATTTTTAAAGAATAATTTCATTATTTCGCCAAGTTGAAAATGTCCCCACAATGCTACGTCCACATATGTTGATGAATCAAACAATTTGTTAACAAATGTTCAAAGGTATCATCCAAAGAATATTCACAGCAAGTTTGGTTCAAATTTACCCTATGGTTGATTTTAAATGAATTTTCTTATGATTTGTGTGTGTGTAAGTCCGATAAGCCCCGCCCTGCCACGCCCACAATTTTTAACAAATCGAAATTTTGTTAAAAATGTTCAAAAGGGTCACACAAAGGACTTTCGTGCCAAGTTTGGTTCAAATTGGTCCAATGGTTAATTTTTTAAGAATTTTCTTGTGATTTCTCTATGTCTGATAAGCCCCGCCTGCCACGCCCACTTTTTTTCGACAAATCAAACTTTTGATAACAAATAATCAAAAGGGTCACTCAAAGAACATTCACACCAAGTTTAGTTCAAATTAGCCCAATGGTTGATTTTTAAAGAATTTTCTCTTGATTTCTCTAAGCCCGATCGACGTGTGTATCAAATATTCACAAATTGGCGATATTTTCATCAATTAATTTGAATATTAATTAAAAATCATACATATGTAATTACGCTATTTTGCATAACTTAACTTGAGGACAGAAGTTTAGGCTTCATTTTGGTACCTAATTCGTGAATCTACACCACAAACTTAGCCAGTTATAGCTTATGTTCCAACTATATACTATAAAAAATGACAAAAAAATCTTCAAAATTTCTTGTTAAATCTTCAAAATCTTACATATGCAGATTATCTGATTTGCATATCTATATCTCAAATTAAAGATGGATGTCCCAGCTTCATTTTGATACCAAAATTGTTAGTCTAAACCAAGAACTAAGTGAGTTATGGTGGATTTTCTAGCTATACCATTGATTTTTGCACTTAGTTGACCTTTGACCTTGTAGTGACCTTAAAACGACCTCTATCATGTGACCTCCACCCTAGTGATCTTCCATACATATCGAAGTTTCATTTAAGCATGGAGGTCGAGCATTAACAAAAAGTTCCTACACACGTGTTTTCTAGCGCCTTATTTCTATAATTTAGGTAGACTATATCCGCCCTGGACGGTAAGTCTGTTGACCTTTCCGCTTGGTCTGCTCCGCCGGGTCAATTATCGCCGTCTATAGCATGACTACTTTCTCCTCGAATGTGTTGATATAAAATCTCGTAACTACGGCTTGGTTTAGGAGATTATATAACGCCATCGACGGTTCCTCAAAACATAACGGTAAATAGTCTAGTTTTAGCACAAAATTCATTGCTATTTCCACCGGTGTCACATCACCTGCACAGACTCATGTTTATACCATCGCTTTTCAACTAAAACCTCTTAACTGTAGCTTAAAACAAAACGCAATAGGGAACGATTTTATGCAGTTGGACGTGACGTAATTTCGTACAAACAATAGTATTTCCGTAGGTGTTGTTATAAAATCTTGTAACTACGGCTTGATTCAAGCCGTAGTTACGAGATATCATAACAACACTGACGGCTTATCAATACATAACGGTAAACTTAGTCTATTTTTAGCACAAAATTCATTGCTATTACGAAGTTTTTGTTGAAAAGCATCGAAAATAACCTCCTTGCATGACTTATACCACGTGATCTACTAACTTGCCATGGCAGCGGCGTTGACTTATAAAAATAAGTCATTTAGTTAGGTGTCTTTAAAATCATCCTACCAACAAGTGTTCAGATTTGTTTGTATGTGTATGAAATATATGACGGATTTAAGAATAAGTATATTCCTTGGCCGATTTCGATTGGCATTAAAGCTCGCGCTATCGTTGGGAACAAGCACTGTTTTATCTATTAGATTAATCCCCCGTTTTGTGTCAGCCAATCAAAATCGTTGTTTACTTGATACTGATTGGTCTGCTGTTTATCCGAGAAGTTGCAAATGACGTAGTGGCTCGGATGGCCCGATAACGCTTTTTTTCGCAATTGGAACACCTCCGACAATTCTATAAAATCATACCTTGTTTGTTAGTCGTTGAAATACTTTAATACTAAGAACAACAACAAAACAAACCATTTGTCGGTAACTTATGTCAACAATGAAGCAACAATGATACCGACATGTATTGCTTGCATTTCAGGCCTTCTTTTACAATGTTTTCATTCTGAAAGTCTCGAAAGTCGCCATGTTTATTCATTTGGATGACTTCGAAAACTACTTTATGAAGCATAATGACTTCCGGCAGAGAAATCGCATTTTTAAACACTTCTTCATACAAATACATACGAGGTATGATTCGATAGAATTGTCCGAGGCGTTCCAAATGGCTTTTTCCGGTGGTCAGAATACCGATTCGGAAATGACGTCAAATAGCTCGCACTATCAGTGTTCGATTGGAGCGATAATCGAACTATAATCTGATTCGAAGTCAGGCATTGAAAACATTTTAAAATAAATCTACTTAAAACGTTAATCCGTATACATTTTAAAAGCTTTTAAGTAAAACGAATGGATCACCTGTTAAAGCTCTTAAATTGCTTATTAATCTTTTCATCACAAACCAATTAAGAAAATTAAAGATAAGAGAACTTTGGGATAATTACGTAATACATTACCAGACGACAAAATTTCAAACTTGTCCAATTCAAAGTTGGCGCAGATGACAATTTTAAATGAACGAAATTTTACATTACATGGTCTTTTAGCGAGAAAATATTTTGGAAAATGAAACATTGGCATATGACAAGAAAAGCTTTCCAAATTCTCTTTCTTTTGGGGGGAGTAAAAACAGTCAATGTGTATGTATAGGTCATTGAATGTTTCTTTCAGTCGTGACAAGTAACACGAAAATACACTACAGTGGACACTCGTTATGTCGACATCGGATAAGTCGAATTTCCGCTGAGTTCGAAGAAAAAAACTGGCCCCATCTTCACCAATTGATATCAAAAAGTTAAATGAAATAATTTCGAGATAAATATTGCCATTGAAATTTAGTAGGAAAAGGATAGAAATTGCTCGATTCGAGCAATTTCTGTCCTTTTCCTACTATATTTCAATTATAAACGCGCTTGATGAGCAACAAAAATGGTCAAATGGCATTAATTCGTTATTGAACAAAATCGGATGAGTCGAACTCCGTATATGTCGAGATATTTTGACGGCCCCTCTTACTTAGACACAACAAGTGTCGACTGTATTTGGAGCGTGAAATACCACATGATAGTCTTGCGATGCAATGATTAAAGTTTTTAAGTGGTCTGTAGTAGTTTGTACATTTTGTAAACACCAATTCACAATAATTCATTATTCAAAAGACTTAAGTGCACGATGTATTACGTACCATAATTATCTGGAAGAAAAATATGGCATTACTTTGAACGATGCAATAAAAAAGTAAGCCATTTGACAAGTTTGTGCCGAGTCATGTCAAAATGAGAGTATCAAACCTTCTCTAAATAGCCAGGTATTTATATATACTACACAGTGACGTTTTCAAGACCCTAAAGGTAAACTGGGTTGGAAATCACTGTGGAAAAGGAAGAAATTGCTTGTGTCAAACAATTTCTTCATTTCCCACAATGCTTTCGACCAGAAAAAGACCAAAAATCAAAACTATTTGCATTAAAATTGTTGTTTGTATCATCGTTGAATGAATTATGGTAAGTCTAAAATGTTGCTGTTAGTAACGGGTTAAAACGACCAGAAATGGTAGCCGTCTACGACAACACAAACTATACTGACGGGCAAAAGAAACACTCCAATGAAATTTGTCGTTATTTTCCCATATGCATATTACAATTTTAGTAAAATGTATAATGTATTTAATTATTTTGACCAACTATTATGCCATATAAAATATGTCCGTTTCTATTCATCAAGATGTCCATTTCCGGTGACTGGTCACGTTTTCTATGTGCGCTTCGTGTATGTATTTGTTATGAAATTGGTCATATTTTACACCTGTAACATGTGTAAGTGTATTTATAGGCAATCACGATTTTAAAGATTTTCTTATTGAAAATCTCTATTGAAGGATACAATGTATCAAGACTATATTCTGAAAATAGAGCCCGTATTATGACCTTTTCCAAATGCGAGGAATGCAAAAACAAATCGCCAGACAAGTTATCGTGTTATTTTTTAAATGGAAATTCTTATACCACTTTGTTTATATGTGCTATATTGTCTAAACTGTATCAATTTGATAATTTTTTACCATCACTTTTCAACAACAGATAATCAAATCTTCAGACGGAAATAAGTGTTTGTAATTCCAAATCAGATATACTGAAATATCAGACATTTAATAGTAAAAATGCGTTTCTTTTACCGATCAGTATATAATACAAGAATGGCAATGTAAAAGATGGTGACCACATGGGTACATTAAAATGTTCAATAACTAGCTTCAAAGTTACGAATATTTATTTCATTTCCAAAAAAAGTAGAAGAAAAAAACAATACCGACTACTGATGTACATTTGCACAAAATTGATGATATGATTGAAAGAAATATACTGAACAAAAGTGAAAACGCTACCCATACTTTGCTTGTCAAATTTCTTCTAAATACAACAAGTAAAAATCAAATGAAAGTGTTTCACATTGTTCATTGACTTGGTTGTGCCAAGCATTAAACGTTTTGTGGATCTTAATCACGGGGATGAAAAACGGACCATTTTAATGTGACAAGGATCCGTTTTTTCAGGTGTACGATTCGAACGAAAATTTTACCCAATTTAAACCTTCAGAAATCCAAGCAGAAGAATGGCTGACTTCACGGAATGGTAGTCTGACAGGTTACCAGTCCGAAAATGTATAGAAGTTTGCATAACCTTGTTTCAGCGTTTAGAACATGATGTTTGAAAAGCAGAATTTTCATTATGTTCAAAAGCTTGAAAATTTTACAATGTAATCTCCATACGAAATTGAAATCACTATTTCATGGACATCTGGGAACAATCCTAGAAAGGGTTAAGAAAATCCCTGTAAGGCCTGCATGATGTTGCAAAAGACTTTAAATCGAAAACCGTGATAAAATGTATACCAAACATTTTAAATTCCCTATCTGTTAATGTCAAAGGAAGGTAATTCGCAAAATTGACAGACTAGACCTTGATTTTAGAGCTTGCTACAAGAGATAAGTAAGATTTTAAGTCTTTTTTGGCAACCCGGATATGACAAATTCCGAAAAAATAATGAAGCATTTTCTGCGCGTGTGCATCATATGCGGCATTAGATGAAATTAGCTTTTAACGCATTAAGGGCTGTAACTCTGACATAAAAGGGGACAAGGCAATGAAATTTCGACAAAACAATTGCTGAAAGCCTTGGAAATAACGTCAAAGTATATTCCATGCTATTAGTTCGATACTTTTCAAGAAATAAGAAATCTTGCAGTGTAGCGTTTTCACTTTTGTTCAATATATCTCAAAACTATTTTCTGGAAAAATCATGGGAAAAGTTGAAAAAAAATTATTCGTCAAAAAAATATCAAATGGATATCTTTTGTTTTTGAATACTTTGACGAAAATACCAAGACTTAGAGCTATTTTTACACACAAAAAAACAGCACACCTTTCGATGCAAATAAAAAATATATTTGACTTTATCTTACCCCACCCACACTGTTTTAGCCTAATTGTACTAAGAAATCTATATTTTGAAAAAAAAAATCTAAAATTTTCTAGTAGATATTTACATTTAGAACAACAAAATACTTGACTTGGCATTCACAATCACGAAAAAGGAGGAATATTTCGCTTTAAACATTTGATGAAAATTGTAGCATGGGCATTTGGTGCCACAGAATAAACACAAAATCTGTTAGTCACATGGCCGCTCTCCAAACTTACCTACACGGCTAAAATTCCGAAACCCAATTTGTCATGGATAACAGTGTGTATGACGTCACCACAATTTCGTACGTCATCGATTTTGATCATTTAGTTTAAACATAATTTAGAGAATCAGTGTGCGTAAATTGGATATTTTGTTCACTAACTAATTAGGAAATTATAAGTATCAGTTTTGATAAAATGATTATATCTATTTTCCTCTTTCTGCAGACCGCTTGTCTCGAATTAGAAGTGAAACTAAAACATGTTGAACATTATAAATTTTGGGTCAGAATAATAAATATTACGCAAAAATATTTCATTAGGGTGAGTTTTGAAATTCAAAAGAGGCGGAATAGCAAAGATCCTAGATAATCCGTAAAATAGAAAATCAAACTGACATGATTGGTTTCTGACACATGACTCTATATTTTGAAGAACATTTTCTGTCCGCCCATCGATAGCCATAACCCTTGAGGATAGCGGCACAGTTTTGCTCCTCCCCACCGTCAGGCTGCGTGCTGGTGTCCCCGATCTTCCAGTCGGTGAAGTTAGCCTCATCCCCGCCCATGACCCAGGTCCAAACCCCTTCATGACCCTCATCAGTCAGCCCGATCCATACCGCTGAAATTGTACAAGAGGAAAACTTTGTTGGTGGTTTGATTGTTAAAATGTTAATTACTTACAGTTGGCGCCACATCGTATGGCATATGTTTACATTTTGTTCAAATGTGAATAAAACATATATATTTGTATAAAACATGGTTAAATTCTTTAAAAGTAGTGACGTAAATACTATGAAAATTTATGTGCCATACGATGTTGCGCCAACCAGGCCAATTTGAATTTGGTTTGAAGCAGAGAAGGTCAGATGTCACGCATCAAAAGGATGCAGTATTTTTTGAAAAATCGACTGATTAAAACAGTTACATGTATTGAAGATCAACCAAAATTTTGGTTGATCTTCAATATCTTTTTATCAGTTGATATTTAAAAAATCCATCGCGCCCAGCTTTTTCCTGGCATTTTTCCACATTCTCTGCTTCAAACCAAATTTAAATTTGACAATTATTAACAAAGATATTGTTGATTTTCTGAAATTCTAAGTCACATGATTATCCACCTTGCTCACGGTGGGTATTGGACATCGTTGGATCGATAAAAACCTCCGTAGGGTCATTTGCCCCACTTCAGGTAAGTAATAGTCACGGTGGGGATTGTGCATGATGGGATGGATAACGACTACCGACAATAGGGAACGATTTTATCAAGTCAACCGTGACGTAATTTCGGACAAAGAAATAGTATTTCGTTGGTGTTGTTATAAAATCTCGTAACTACGGCTTGAATCAAACCGTAGTTACGAGAAGTTATAACAACACCGACGGTTTATCAAAACATAACGGTAAACTTAGTTTATTTTTTGCACAAAATTTGATGCCAACTCGCCTCGCTTCAGGTAAGACATTTTGCAATAACTCTGTTATTTCTGTATCAATTTTCAAGCGGTTGGCTGCATGTACCCCGCCTTATCGAGCTCTTTCATCGGATGTATGACATATTAGATAACTCATGATACTTTTTCCGAAATATTGTCTCAACCGACCAGAAAGCGAAATGGTAACGACTACGGCCAAATTAACCACGCTTCAGGTAAGAATTTGTGCGTAAAGGATGAGTGTCAATAAGGCCCTTTCCGTGACCCAGCCCGATTTTCTTCATTTTCGCCACACCTGACCACTAACATATTGACCTTATGTAGGCAAAGTATCAACTTGAACGGAGCCTCGGTTTGGAAGATATATTAAATCAAAGTGGGTGGGGTAAGTCACTCACTATGCCAATAGATGGTAATCAATTTCTTATAAAGTTTTATTAACAATTTATATCTTAAAAACTGGTGATGCAGTGACATGTAAGTGTCATGCACTTTGAATACACATTGTTGTTTTTTTTCTATTGGATGCCATGTACAGGAGAAAAGGGGCATTAAACACATTTATGAATTTCCAGGATTTTTGGATGGACTAACTTCACGAAAAACCACAACAGGCTTTTATTTCTCATTTCATTTGATTTATCTTTCTGGTGCTTAATGAAAATATATTACCGTAATTTGTAATATGAAAATTCTTAAAATTGCTTTTGTATTTTCTGGATTACACGCCCTTGTTTTCTTGATAAAAATGCCAAAAATTATAAGAAGTACTTTTTTCGTTTCTGGACCAAACATTTCTGTATAAACCACCATGAAATACTGATAGGAGGACGATAAGAGCCTTATGTACACAGAAACATCAGGTAAAGAGGTTGCAATTTTGTTATCTTAACAAAGTGGGTGGGGTAATTTACTCATAAATTAAGCCTAGAACAGACATGAATTTTCCATAGTCAGAATTGCTTGTTTAGCATCTTAAATGTTTGGTAACGTTTTTATTTGCTCATCTGAGCACAAAATGCTCAAGTTGAGCTATATTGATCGATTTTCGTCCGTCGTCTGTCTCTCTATCTGTCCATCTGTCTGTTCTTAATTTGGTGTTTACATTCCAGCATCTGCAAATATAAGCCAATCTTGACCGAACTTTGTCAAAACAACTCCGGTAATAAGTTCTTTCGGGATTTCGATTATTGGCCGGATCAAACAAAAAGGTCCAGAGTTATCGGCCCTTAAACGTCAAAAATAGTAAGTTTTGACATTTTTTACTACTCTAGCATCTACATTTATGGTCCAACCAAGATGAATATTAGACACAGTGTTGGTTATCATATTTGCTCCAATTACTCAGATTTTCAGTTTGATTGGATCAGAAAATTACCATTTTCGACTTTGTTTTCACTCTAGTTTTGTCTAAATCAAGGGCGGATAACTGAGCAAGTCTTACCACAATCATGTTGAAATTCATACTGCTCCAAGGAGTCCAAGCTCTTATAGTCACAAATATTGTTTCCAAGTTTCATTTTGATCGGTCAATATTTGTGGTTTTTGAGGGGAAAACAAAGTCAAAAAATGCATATTTATCAAATTCAAGGGCAGACAACTTCGCAGATTGATGTCTGATTGTAGTGAAATTTGAACTCATTTAAGATCTTATAGTGTGACCAACATTGTGTCGAAGATTTGTCTTGATTGATCAGTATTTGTGTTTGTTAGAGGAAAACAAAGTTGAAAACAGCAATTTTGTCAAATTCAAGGGCACATAACTCATGATTTTCTGATTTGATCAGACTGATAATCTGAGCAATTTGAGCAAATATAGTAACCAGCCTAGTGCATAATTTTCATCTTGATTGGTCAAAAAAATGTACATGCTAGAGTGGAAACAATGTCAAAACTTACTATTTTTGACGTTTGAGGGCAGATAACTCTGGACCTTTCAATTTCGATCCGGCCGATAATCAAACTCCTAAGAGAACTTATTACCATATTTGCTTTGACAAAGTTCGGTCAAAATTGGCTAATATTTGCGGATGCTGGAATGTAAACACCAAATTAAGAACAGACAGTTGGGCAGAAAGAGAGACAGACAATGGACGAAAAGCGATCAAAATAGCTCAACTTGAGCATTTTGTGTTTGGATGAGCTAATAAAAGCGTTACCAAACATTTAAGATGCTAAACAAGCAATCCTGACTATGAAAAATTCATGTCTGTTTCAGGCTTAATTTTTTAGTATATTACCCCACCCACTCTGTTAAGATAACAATTGCAACCTCTTTACCTGATGTTTCTGTGTACATAAGGCTCTTATAGTCCTCCTATCAGTATTTTATGGTGATTTATACAGAAATGATTGGTCCAGAAACGAAAAAAGTACTTCTTATAATTTTTGGCATTTTTATCAAGAAAACAAGGGCATGTAATCCAGAAAATACAAAAGCAATTTTAAGAATTTTCATATTACAAATTATGGTAATATATTTTCATTAAGCACCAGAAAGATAAATCAAATGAAATGAGAAATAAAAGCCTGTTGTGGTTTTTCGTAAAGTTAGTCCATCCAAAAATCCTGGAAATTCATAAATGTGTTTAATGCCCCTTTTCTCCTGTACATGGCATCCAATAGAAAAAAAAAACAATGTGTATTCAAAGTGCATGACACTTACATTTCACTGCATCACCAGTTTTTAAGATATAAATTGTTAATAAAACTTAATAAGAAATTGATTACCATCTATTCGGTCTTTTCGTAATTCCGGTAATACAGAGTTGTCGTTCCTGCGGGACGGTATGTTTACTTCCATTTGCCTGTATGAAAGCGGCAACTTTAATATTTTCATCAAATCAATGAGTAATTAAATGAAAATGATTATTATTGTAACTTTATAATGGAATCTAATAATACCTCTGCATCTTCCATCATTTTCAAACCATTCAGAGATCTATAACAAAAGAAATCTCCCATAATTCGATGATACGTTATCATTGAAAATATTTTTCCCCGTGGTGGGCCTCAAATCAGGCGAGTGTCGATATGTGACGTCATGACTTTGCGTTACTTACTCTAGTCATATGACGTCATAGAAATAAAAAGAGGGGCACCTTTAGGGGAAAATACATATATGTACGATGCGAGTAGGTTTTTCCAAACGAATATTTTGTAATTGTTTGTGATCTTGAACATTTCGCTCCACAAAGTTTTCCATTGTCGGAAAACGATTAATATCGAAAATTGTTGAAGTGAATGTTAAATCACAAAAAACATTGAGAAAAGAGGCGATATTTCTGTCTATCATCAAATTGCCTCCTTTTTCTCAATATTTTTCCAAACAATGAAAAAAGATCCATAATTTTTTCGGCACATTTGGAAACGAATTTTTCAAAATTGTTAACCCCTTTCTTAATGTTAAAGTCCTGTATTTGACCTCAGTAGATTTCTAGAAGTCGTGGCGAAAAAATGATGGATTTTTTTTACCCTTGCCCAAACAACAAAATTTGGTTCTTTCCAAATTAAGTCTTGCTAATTATCAGAATACTACAGATACTGATTTTGCTATTTGTTGGCTTCAAAACAACGAATTGGTTAGGAAAGGGTTAACATGATAAAGCATCATTTGATTTCAAATTTAATTCAAATTTGAAGCAGGCTGTACTAAACGAAACTCAACACTTTTCGGCATAGACTGTAAGATAGGGCCTACGTAGATCTACTAAGAAGAATAGCTTGGTGTAGATTGTAGAATACGAAATATTGAGGGAATAGTAGATCTACATTGTGAGCAAAGTCAGCATGTTTTTCTTTTCACTCAAAATTTTGCGATTTCGTTCAAGTAGATCTAGATCTGTGTAGCTACTTCATTGTTTGTTCGTGAAACCTTTCCCAAACAAGCCTGGTTTTGATGTATACTAGGCCTACTTAAGAGAAAATTAATGTTTTGGGAAACTTTTTCTCCTTCTATCTCAATAGACTGGATCTACTTTGATATGTATTCGTTTAGTTTAAAACGTGACTAGATCTATGTTGTGATTTTTTTCTTTCTTCATTCCGCTCAGGTAACCTCTGTTGGAATCTCCCAACGATCTACGCGTTTCGACTAATATTGTCTCTCAGACCTACGCCTGGGCCAGATACGATGTTTGGTTCTAATTCTTACGACTTATTAGATCTACACGAACCCAAACTCGTCTCGTATTTGCCTCTTTCGATATACTTTGTGCAGTTCAAAATTTCCAATTCTATCCGCAAAATTATGGCATTCCTAAATGCATTAGTGGTTCTTTCGGACCACTGATAGCGCTTGTTTACATTGACACCGGAAGACGGTATACCGTCCCGCATGAACGACAACTCTGTCACGACGGAATTACGAAAATCCGGAATTGGCATAGTGAGTGACTTACCCCACCCACTTTGATTTAATATATCTTCCAAACCGAGGCTCCGTTCAAGTTGATACTTTGCCTACATAAGGTCAATATGTTAGTGGTCAGGTGTGGCGAAAATGAAGAAAATCGGGCTGGGTCACGGAAAGGGCCTTATTGACACTCATCCTTTTCATGCGGTTTGTTGCATGTACTCCGTCTTACTGAGCCCTTTTCTCAGATGCATTATTTATCTGGAACTTCCCTGTACTTTTCTAAAAAACCGATCCCAACCGACTAGAAAAAGGGCCTGAATTTTTTATCGTTTTTCTGATCGGTTGGGATCAATTTTTGGACAAAGTACAAAGATTCTTCAAACAAGTCATATATTCGAGGAAAGAGCTCACTAATGCGGGGTACATGCAACAAACCGCTTGAAAATTGGAGCAGAAATAAGAAAATTATTGCACAATTTCTTTTCTGAAGCGAGGCAAATTTGTCCGTATACTTCGTATTCGTTATCAATCCCATCATGCACAATCCCCACCGTGATAGTGTAATATTTTTTTTTCTCATTTCAGGGTCAATTTTCAAGCGGTTTAGTTTGCACATCGCCTTACCGTGTGCTTTCACCGTAGGTCTAGTAGATATATAATTTATCTTTTGCTTTCCTTTACTATAAAAAACCCCGATCCCAACAGACAAGAAAAACGACATTTAATTCAGATCGTTTTTCTGGTCGTTGGGGACTAATTATTGGGAAAAAATACAAGTTTTCAAACAAGTTATACAACTAAGGAAAGGGCTCAGTATGGTGGGTTGCATGCAACAAACCGCTTAAAAACTGACGATTTGATAACATAATCATTCTTTGATGACGTCATTTAGAGCGTAATGGCGTCAAATCTGTTCATCAGATTCACGTGCATAATTAACTGATTATTGTCAATTTGTTTATTATTGTCTAACCCGTCTAGCTAAGAGTAGCTTCGAGGAAGTGTGAAAATTATCAACCCTACCCAGTCTGCGCGGAATACACAGACTTACCAGGATAGTATCTTATCACCCCAAACCAATTTTTTTGGATCGAAATTGTTTTTCTTTTTTACTATATGTTAATGCCTCATATGCTACATGTACATCTGGTCGTGTGTGCTTAAGTATTTTTCGTTTATCAAAATTTTGTTTTCAAATTTTTGTTTCATGGACTTGCAAGTGGATGTTTTTAGCGTGACGGATCACTTTTTTGTTTATTGAATAAATCAAACGGTGTTTTTTTTTAATTCTGTACTCACTTTCATATTCCCAGGATAAATTCTCCATGAAAGCAGCTTTAAGTGGAGTGTCTATCCTGGCGATGGTTGCTCCTTGACACTTACAAAATTCCTGTGTGGGAATAAAACAACATAAACAACGCTGCGTCATGAAGAATGGGGACCAGGTGCAAAAATGTTTGTTGACACCACCCAATGGCAAAGAATTTTGTGCTTAAAATAGAATGAGTTAGCCGTTATGTTTTGATAAACCGTCGGTGTAGTTATAAAGTCTTGTAACTACGGCTTGATTAAAGCCGTAGTTACGAGATTTTATAACAACGCCTACGAAAAACCATTTGTTTGTCCGAATTTACCTCACGATTAATTGGATAAAATCGTTCACAATTCTACATTTATAGACTGAATAATTATGATAAAATGTACGAAGAATGTTTCTTGCGACCTGAGCATGCATAACATGTCATGGTTTTTGTCATATTAGGTTACGTCATAGAAATGGAGACTTTACTAAGAAAAAGACGGTATATTACTCAATTTCTATCAGCCACGAAGACTTAAGTCAATATATAAGAGAAAATGAAACATTGTGAGTTTGGATGGTAAAGAAAAGAGAAATCGGATACTGATTTATGGCAACATTCGGGTTTCCAGTTAAATGCATGCGCGAAGTTTGTAAAGTCGACATGAATCAAAAGCACTGGAAGTCAACTGATTCCAAGTGACTTTGATCAACACTATGTAACTGGTTAACGGGTAAATATAGTAAACACAAATTTTCAGTCAATATGATGGAAGTCAAAAAAAAATTGACAAACAAAAATTGTATCCTTTGTTTTGACTATCATTATACTTTAGCTCAACTGAAGAAGAACAATAAAAAATAAAGAAATACGACAATTTACATTACGACTGAATCTATCAAACCCAATACCAAATTTGTCCCTCTGAATTCTTATTTTTCCTTACATATATATCTAGCGAATTCCTTATATAGACTGGCTCGGTATGTATTCATTATTTTTTCTGCAGCAATATCTCGTTTCAAGGAGTTTATAAAAAACAAATAAATGAAGCAACTAGAATTACCACCGAATCATCAAAATTCAGCTCCCATGTTGACACCCTGAATACACCCTTCTCAGTCTCTTCGTCCATGAAGATCCAATCCACTAAAATGAAATAAACATAAACCCTTTCCAAAACGAATCCTGAATTTCATGTCCCTAACAGAAAGAAAATGCTAATTAGTTTTCACTTAGCCTACTAATTCCGTATCAGTATTTCTGTGCTTTATTGTCATCTTTATCGGAGTTTATCAACAATAATATTGTGAGCAGCTCTCTAATTGGATCACTCTCTAACTTTGTTGTTTTAGTAAGCATCAATGTCGACTAAGATGTAAACCCGTTTATGCTACGTTTTATACCATGCCATTTCTATCCGAAAACATTTTAGCGCACGCGCAATTTTAGACTGCTTATCAACCCTGATACTACTTCGTTTATTAGGAAACATGACGTAGTATCAGGGTTGATAACCGGTCTAAGATTGTACGTGCGTTTAAAGGGATTTTAGCATTCCAATTTCAGCTTTTTAAAGTAAATTGATGCCAAGATTGTTTATTCTAATGCATATAATAGTAGTATAGAGGCTCTTAGATAAAAAATCGTGACAAGTCGAACAAAAGTGTGATTTTTTGTCCATAGTTAGAGGCTTCCATAAGCATGAATTTGAACTAGGGGTGCCCGGATTTAAAGGTTTGTGAGACTCGAGATAGCTTATTTGAAATTCGGATAGATGTTCTATCCGGATATTCTTCCTTTTGAACATAAAATGGGTTGTTTGCACTATTTAACGTTACTATGTGCACTAAAACTATCGAATCTTTTAGAATACAATACAATCTTCTGAAATTTACTCTGAAAACCTTATAAAAACATTTGTTTATTAGATTTTGACACGAACTTTTACTATTTGAATATTTGCAATTATTGTTGTTTTTGCATTAGAATCAGAAATATTTCTTATGAAGTTAAGCATCTTATTTTTTCTCGGAGTTAGGAACTGTTATGAGCTTGAATTTTATAAATGCTATCAGTTTTTTAAGTTGTTGCTTATAAGCGAAAGATATGCATTCAAAGTTGAGACAGAAATAACACACTTCATAAAGATAGCAACTGTTGTCCAGAACAATTTGTATTTTTTGATACAAAATACATGTATATATATGTATATAAAAAATATGTATATATTTCTCGTAAACGGTCCAATATTTTAGCTTCTTTTCAGAATTTTTATAATAAAATATGCTCTCTCAGATAGAAATAAAAGTAAAATTTATTCATTTAAATTTATTCATTTTGATCAAATATAAACAAAAATATTGACGATTTCCTGAAATTATTATGACAGGTGATTATAATCGCTTCACAATTAAACGAGAATAATTACAGTTGAATTGCTTTATCAAAACAACTGAAAATATTCTCGTTTAATTGTGAATCTATTATACCCATCGTGAAACATCTCGTCTAAATTATCTTTTCATTTGAATAATCATACAACAGTCTAGTTTAATAAATATTCTCCCAGGTAAAAAAGCAATAAAACATAGAAGAAAGTTTTAATACCTTTGTAAACACATGTTTCCATATTCCTTCAATCTTTTTTATGCTTTATGATTCCACACACCAATTTTGCATTGAAAACCATAATTTTGCAATGGGTCATTCTAATAGTTTCGGATCTTATCGGTTCGAGATCGCTCGTATTACAATGGCCGCCATGGTAGAGTTTCTCCCATATCACTCCTCAAGCATAACAACGGAAGCAGGCCGAACAGCTATTTAAGGCTACGCCAGAAAAATATTTGAAAAAAAGCAATGTTCAAAAGTCGATTGTATCCTCATTAACGTGATAAAATTTTATTAGATAGAAAAATGATGTGATTTATCGATTATTGACAGTATATTTCACTTGAATAAATAACGTTTGAACAAGGGCTAATTTGCTTTGATGACGTCCTTTACGCGCGTTTACTTTCACGTTCAATATGGCGGTCTCTGTTTTACGCTCGAGATCATGTTGTAAACGGCAATTCGTTGCAAACAGTCTCGAGGGTCGCGATTGGGCAATTGGTGCGAAGAAAGTCAGTCTAATAACGTTAGCCCTTTCTTCCAAATGACATGTTTACGACCCTAATAGAAATAGCTAGGGAAAACATTGAGAGAACAGAAGAAGATACTGTCAATCAAATATTATCTGTGCTATATCGTGTGCAAATCCAGTCTTTATCATTATTAATTCTACCATCTGCTGTAGACCCTATGTTTCAAATTCGACTACCCTAAAGATGTGTTTTGTATTACATATTTCATTTCACATGGCGCAGCTTTAGCTTTTATTATCATGAATTACATGCCTGTGCTTTTTTAAATTAACAATTCAGAAATATTTTCTTGTGTACATGTTATATCTGTGTACTATGGTACAAGTCTTTTTGAAAAATGTTACGCCATATGTGAAATAGGAACATATGTTTAGTAAAGGTCAGAATCAGGTCAAATGAAATCCGTAATATAGAAAATGATTAAAGAAATGCTAAATCAACAAACCTGTGAATCCCTTATTTCCGACGGCGCCTGGTCTTAAATATGGTGTCAAGGCATAGCATCCGATGCAGTTTTCACTACTGTCATCATAGGAAAACCCAAAACAAGTATCGATGTTCGCACAATCCGCAGCACAAGATAGGAGACTCGACCTGGAACTTTCGAATACAACGCCATCTCCGTAACATTCTAGACCATCAAAGTCTGGATAGTGCTTAAAAGCACCCAGAGGTTTTTGTTGTAAACTGCAGCTGTAGGCACACCAGATGCTAGTGCAAAGTATAAGTTCGATAAAAAGATGCATTTTCCCCGTCGTGTTTTTTAAAGAAAAATAAAAAAAAACGTTTTTTAATGATGCGTGATCCCAATCTACGCCGTCTAGTTATAAAAATGGACTCAAATATTAAAAGCAATTTGTTTTTAAGGCAGAAAAATAACTAATGTCAAAATTATCCAAGCATAATTAATTATCGTAATATTACAAACAGCAACAGATACTTGGAGTTAAAACCAATTACTTAATTATGTTATATATGCACTCATTTAAATTTATTCGAATGCCCATTTGAAAGGACTACCAACAAAATTGGTTTTACTAACATTGAACTTTATAGAGGACGAAAGAATGAAAAGGGAGGGAGAGTAAGAGAGAGGGGCAGACAGACAGAGACATACAGAAAGATAGAGACAAATATTGTAACAGAGAAAGAGATAAAGAGAGACAGACAGAGAGGGGCTATGGGTAGGGAGGAATGGAAATGCGCCCGCGAGGGGGGGGGGACCTTGCTTTGTGTTATTGTACTTTTAAAGAGAGGGAGAAAAGGGGACATCGACCTTGTCGGAAGTAGGTCGTTATTGCCCTTATGGGTGGGAAGGCCTAATTGCATTTTAGGAAAGATTAAAAATTGAAGCAAAAAGCTTTGTTTTTATCTGATAAAACGTCGGCTCACGCAAATCGGTGATGAGTTGAAATTTCTAATAGAATCTGGGCGTCACGTAAAGATCTTTCAATATTGACGCTATTCATTGAAGTCCATTCCATAACGATTTTGACTGGTACAAATTCAAAGGTGGGAAAGTCGACAGTTACATACTATTAGCACTGTAAAAAAATAAGAAAATACTAGTTATCAGCACTTTCTTTTTTTCTTCCAATGTTTGCCAAACCTTTCTTTGAAAGATCTGGACAACAAAAAGGATGGGACAAAGGAATTCTAAATTTGTTGTTTGAAATCTAAATCCCTTGTTGTTGGTACTCATTTGAAACCATTTCGGTGAAGCGATCCCAAATGAGCACTCACAATATAGGGTTTAATAAACAATAAAAGAAATAATACATTTAAAAAACATCACTCCCTCTTATATATAGCTCTGGCGGGACATTATCTTGGAGAAATTGTGCCATACGTTAAAAGGAGTTGATGGCATTATCAGAAAGCCTGATATTCAATTAGACATTATAAGTATCAGGTGTCACAACATGTGACGTTATTCATATACATTATCCAGCACAAGTCGACTTTTAAGACTAAGTAAAAATTTGAATCGGTGCCAATTCGAACCCTGATGCAAACGATCAGATAGAACTTGTCAAACGACGTTGCACCATACATAAACTATTGATGCAAAAGAAACAATGGTGGTTATCACCATATTTTTTCTTCTTTTCCCTCTTTGTTTTCCAAATGTTGAATATTAATGACTTTCTTCGATCACAGGGGACCAATAAATTTCTTTTTGATAATAGGAACGGCCGAGTAAAGTGGTGTCAAAATGATAGCTAAAAGCAATCGTGGGTTGATTTGCTTTGACAATAAGCACGGTGCATAATAACGTGATACAAAAATTGCAGAAAATCTTCAATAATTCACGGGGTATAACCTGACCTGATGTTCGTAACCGCAGTTACGCACATCCAATATGGCGGAGGGACAAACAGGTGAGTTTTACAAGCATCGATTTCAGGCACTATCTCAATGCGTTTGGTATATTTTTTGACGAACTTGACCAATTATAACCATGTAAACAATGCCACACTCTCTTTATTCTGATACATTTGTTTAGTAGGCCAATATCGGAGATCGAAAAAAATGGCATGATGTGGGTAACTGTAATACATGATGTGAGTAACTGTGCCATTGCATTTCTTAAATGAAGTGCGTAACTGATTATAAATTCTATACATGCAACTGACCGAAGAAAGATATTTCATCATTGGGTGACGAAAATGTCGTACACGTGTTCTATAAGTGTTGTTTATATGCTCGCCGTCAAATAGTGCTTGTTTCAAAGCAATGCAAACTTCAAACCCCTCCATCTAAACCACCACTGACTTACCAAGGATTTTGAAAAATAATACCTGTCCTGGATTTTTTTTATCCCTAATTAAACTGTTGATTGGCGATCAAAATATCGTAACTGAAATGATTTAAAACTGTTTAAAGGTGTATAAATGAATAAGATGCATTGATCACCCATAGAGTAAAACATTCTAACTACCACAAGTACTCCTTGGCTCCCTAATGCCCCCCCCCCCCTCATGTCCCCCTCCATCAACTCTCTTTTGGCCAATTGAATTTTAGTGTTTGTCTTCTCACCTTTATATTATCTCATTTTGTATCTTTTGTGCGTAACTGCGTATAATTAAGAAACATCAACTTTTAACCTCGATGTGTTTATCGAATTTTATTTTCTCTTACACCTACTACGAGGGACGTTCAATTAATTTTGGAACTTAGGTTCTATAAGCCATAGTTATGTCGCAATTCAATTTAAAATTTCTTCAATCCTTTGAAGTAATTCTCTTTGACACCCACTCACTTCTGAAGTTTTGAGATCCATTACGTATATGCCAATAAATGGGCCTCTTTTGGAACACCCGCAGACACTGGTAAATTGCACTGCATATGGAACATGAATGCCTATACCGACGATCAGAGGCTTTTTTGTCAACATGGGGAACACAAAAAAGCCACCCGGGCTTAAGCCCGGCTATAAGGGTGGATGAAGACGCTGTGCAGCATGTGTCTCTTTCAGGAAGTCTTGGACAAGATGACACCAGTAGACAGCTCCATTGTCATGGACTTGGTACATGCCTCTTTAGCCGGTCCTAGACCTGCTTTTTTGTGATATTTCTTTACTTTCGCCGACATACATTTCTTGTGTGAAGGACCAGAGAAAGTGGTACTATTTGAAACAGTAATTTGAAGAATTCAACCGTTACATTTGAAAATTACCGCGTACAAAACTTTTGCCGCGCTTTTAATTTTTTGGCTATTACGGACCTTGCCTGATCTTTCTAAACAATTGCTTGCTAATGACACGCCATTGGTGTTCATAATAGTAGATTATTGTTCAATCATATGTATAAAGCTCAGAAAGCCCACATTTTTTGCATTTATTGCATTATTTCAAAATATATTTTGCACGGGTGGCTCTCTGTATATTTGAAAATTTCGGCGCTATATTTAAACATAAACGCACTGCCGGTTACGGATTTACATAGCCACGCCACAGTTCCCTGTGCAGTTATGAAAAAATGATGTAATTTTTGGGAAAATGATGTAATTTTTGGGAAAATGATGTAATTCCAGTAAGATCCGCTCGATAGTAGCTCCGGTCGGAGGCGTGGTTTGAAGAGTGACAGTAGAAGCGTATGTTTTCATTGGTTGACGAACACTAAGTCAGATAGAGTCTGTATAGTAGATTCTACGCGAAATAAACGTTCAAAGGCTGTGCCTTTTGAGCGTTTATATCGCACAGAATCTACTATACACCCTCTATCTAATACATACACGTGTATCGCTGTGTTGGACTACTATAATAAATCTTGGACCAATTCGTATGAATACTGAAAATACGTTTTTGGCGGATTTTGATATAGAAAAAGACGGCACTGCGACAGCCCCTTTATGAGAAAATACAATTACTATAGTAATAACAGGTATTTTTTTTCCTGTCATGGTAATAATGATTTGATCACATATTCTAGGAGAATTAATAAGAATTAATTCTTATGTATCCGGGATTAAACGTAGATCTACTACCTGGCAAGAAATTATTAACCTACTAGTTTATAATATAATATGAGCCAGGATCTGGAAAAACGTCCCTCAGGGCATTTGAGAACAACCTGGTTCCTGATCAGCCTGCGTATACACGCAGTCTGACCAGGAACTATGTTGTTCTCCAATAGCTTCCTCGTGGTCTGTAGCAACCATTTGAGAGTAACATGGATGCTGGCTAGGCTACATCTAGGCACAGCCTGATATTGAAACCTGGCTGTCCCAGGTGCTATATATATAGGTGCTATAAAGGACGTTTTTCCATATCCCGGCTCATATCTAAAATGTGACTATAGTCTATTCGTGGATACGTTGTATCGACGTGTATCGCTGTTTTGGCCTCCTATAATAATCCAACACGTTCGGATTATACATTAGATTTCTCTCTATAGAGCTTCTCTTGCTTGATATCCCAACTCTTGACCTGTCGTAGGAACTTGTGCTCGAGCTTGACTGTCTGTCAGTACGAGCGTGAGGTTGTAGAACCAGATCAGATCGCATATCCATGCTGCTCGCCGAGGTCGGAATAATTTGGCTGTCATATCGTCTGATTGTTTCCGTCTCCTGATGAGGTCTATTGGCTTGGGCATTGTAGAAATAGTTAACCGCGTTGTTGTAGTAGTTTTGGTTCAAATAGAAACATTGTGAGGGATGGAGCTCATTTGACCTGAAAATATGGAAATAATTTCTTGAGTATGCATATTTCGTTATTACGCTATATATTTTCCGTTTTTATTATTTTTCAAGATTTGGCTATTATTGAAAAGATGCAGAATATGATAATTTCTGGCAATTTCTTCTTTATTCCACATACATATATGTTCTACCCTATAACAGAAAGAATTCCTTATGACAATGAGATCGAATTTGTCAGCTGCGGCATCTTTTAATTCGAGCCAGTGAAACCTTTGCCGTTTGGCAAAGGATTAAGATAGTATACCCTTAATGAGATTAACGCAAGTTGGAACTCTTGGGCGACGTTGTAAACATTCGGTGGTGTACAGCGCCGATTGTTTCGAGCTCATAATAATATTATGTCTGTATCAAATCATACGTCACGAATATTTATGGCGTCACACGAAAGATTCCGACGTTACTTGCGTGGATCTCATTAGGTATTGGCGACCTTGAGACCAACGTGATTAATACATTTACTCACATGTTTCCATCACAATAGCGTACACAGAACGGCCGAGTCTGTATAACACGAGCTGGGAGGTAGACAGAGGATCCAATCTCAATGGGTGCCAGTATATATTCGAGCACCTGCTCCAGTCTCTGATCACGTGACTTGAACGGAAAGATGTGAATGGCTGATTGTTTAACAAACGTCATATCGGGCAGTCGAATGAAGAAGTTCTGGTTCATGTTTGTGGGACATTCCGCCTTGCCTAGAAAAATAATATTTTTAGCTTTGGACAAGTTTAAGCCTAGTGAACCTTGGTCTATCAAACAATTCTGTATTTATGGTTCAAAATGGACAGAGGAATGACAATATCATCGTGATTGATTCCGTTTTTTCACATGTTTTTTTTAGATTCGTTACACACTTCACATCGGCTCAATAATAAATTCCTCCGCCTTGCCCACTAAACTTGACTTATAATTGACATGGACTCTCTTTGAACTTTGCTATATCACAAAGAATATAGTATCGTTTCAACATTTACATTGTTAAGCATATCTCAGTTTGATTGATTGAGAATATGAGACTAAAATGTTTGGTATGCATTTATACACGGTTGGGAATCAGGTGAAAAAGTCTTTTTGATATTTTCTTTTTTTCTGTTAATATATGCCTGATTTCAAAGGGTCTCAAAAAGAGAGTATGGGGAAATGCTGGGGTATACTGAATGCGGAAGAACGTTCAAAACCTACAACTATTGGTTGGTCGACAATAACTTTTTATATGCTGATATTCAAACGATTTTTATCCATCCAATTATTGGTGTATTTAATTCCCACCTTCTCTGCTTCAAATGATTTTCAAATCGGTCTTATATTAACATACTTGTTAGAGGTTGTCTGCTATAGTTGTGTCACGTGATTCCCAAACGTATTATAGATTAATGTTCGATTAATTCTCAAAGCAGAGTGTTATCTTACATTGAAGATACAGTCCAGTTTTATCATTCCTCGCTACCACCATTGCTTCTCTACAGAGTCTTTGCTCACAATCCTTAATGAATCTGATATCATTTTGGTATTTCTGTGGTGCAATCTTAAAGATTTCAGTGACGGGTAGTTTTGCCATCGTCTTGTCGTAGAACTCGACAGTTACGTTTTGGCTCGGAAATACTTTACGGATATGCCCAGGTGCGTAGCTGAATACGTAGTTCGGATGGAGACCAATTACCGTATCCCCGGGCTGAAGGTAGTAAACAAATAAAAAAAAACAAACAAAACACTGTCTACAACAAGAAGACAAAAACGTGTAGCCCTTTATACATTCAAACGAGAATCGATACAAATATTTTCGTTTATTTTAGCTAAAACAGGTGTATTGGAAAACTATTTATAATAGTAACAACTTAAACACATGGATGGTCACCTTTACCTACCTGGTTTACCGATATCGGAATTTGGGCCTTGTCCTTCATAAGTAAAAGATTTTGAATCGATTATACGTGTTTCTTTGTCCCATGAGGCAAAAGAATGCTGTTTTTTTTAAAAATGACGGCACGACATAGTCTAATTCCAGAAACAGTCCCAGTAGTCGACCAAGTTAATTAATGTTTCTGCAACCAGATACAGCACAGAAAAATTTAGAACCAATCATAAATTCAGATGATCAAAATTTCCCTCGTTGTTATTAAAAAACCTATATGTATGAGAATGGAATATAAATTGGTGTTCAAACGATTAAAGGATGGTCATTTTATTTTTGCAGTTTTTGGTTATACAGGGTGTTTCATAATATGTGTTACCATTTCGAATCTTAAGTATATTTTAAGCAAGAAATGTAAATCTAAATGAAATGTACAATGCGAAAATAGACATAATAAAGTTTTATTTGACATATAACAATATTATATTTTCGTTCAGGATTGATAACGATTCAACTCCATTAAAAAGTACAGTTTTTGACACAGCATTCTAGATGACGTCATCCACGTAGCAAAACGACGTCAACCTGATTCTTAATGTTTGTAATGACCGAATTGCACGTGTTCATTGGAATATTCTGTTTTCACAATGAAATGCTATTCAAATGCATTTATGGATATTGCAGCATGGTTATACGTACATTCTCGTTTAGATATATCAAAGAAGAAGTCCAAGTGGAGTGAGGTCTTGGGAGTGCGAAAGCCACACTTTATCTGACTTGTACGAAATCTATTGTGTCCCAAATGTTTTCTCAATCCACACAATATTTTCTCTTGAAGTGGTGGCGCAGCAACATCCAGCCAGAATCAAAGGGTATTAAAGTCTGTAGCTTTTAGCCTTAATGCAAAATCATAGTTCTACTTTATTTCAGGCAGATAGTGAATTCTATTTAAAGTTGTCTAAACCTCACAAAAGAAGGGTCCAGTTATTACCGATGGATTTAAGGACGTCCATACTGCTAAATTGTGAGAATGAAATTATCTTTTCTGGCGAAGTCAGATTTCTCTAAGCATATGTGTTGAATTTTCATCATCAGGATATTATTTTTTTCATAGATCTGATGACAGTTATCGATAAATAATTGATCAAGCTGTTTGACAGCTTTCGTCCATGCGTCAACGGAGAGCACCATGTTTGAAAAACGGCCCAAATTTAATGACGTCAAAAAAGACGTCATGACGTCAATATTTTCCCTTAATTTTTGCGTGACACAAAACTTTATTATGTACCCTTTTAAAGGGTGTATAACATAACTTTATTGTATGTAAAGTCAATGATTTATATTTATTCGTAATGGTAACAGATTTTATGAAACATCCTGTACCATGACATGATACCTGTAATATTTGCGATGCCTGTTCCTTGTCGGTGAGAATATCGTTCCTATCTATCGTTTCCTTATACCCAGTAGCATCTCTAACTACATATTTATCGTCCCCCACATCAGTCACCACGACACCAAAACAGTACCAACCATCGTCAGACCAGCGCGCCAAAATCTCATTGCCTCGACCAATCAAATCGTTCGTTACTGTCTTATTGGATGAACTTGTGACATCAGAAAACACGTCACTTCCGGCGGAACTACGTCGTATATTTCGCTGTTTCCCTGTTGGAGTTTGTCGTCTAGAAGAGTTTAAGGAGGCTTTACTTGTGCTTTTTGATCGTGAGTCAATAGATTCACTGCTCGCACGCGAACTTCCTGTGAAAGAAGGATGGTTCCAATATGACCGTGTCATTAATAAATGTTTCAAAAATACTTGAATTATCGGTGTAATTTCATTTCTTATTTCATTTCTTGTCCGAATATTATCATTCATATTTTGGTCCGACATGATGTGATGTACCACAGAGATGCACATGCTCAGACAACCATCACGTAGTACCTAAATTATCGAGCTTAAAATCCAGTCACATAAATATGGCGCATGTGTAACCCTTTGTAAACAATGGGAAAGGCGGTGCTACTTTTCAATACAATTTTACTTGAACTAGTTCGAATCTTGAAGGTGTAAAATTACAATACTTTTGGGTTCGATATTGTATTGTTGACATAGTTAATTTTTGTAAACAAGTGTCATTATATCGTGACCGGACTATGAAATAAAAAGAATGTATTTTTAATATTTATGACAAGGTTTCAATAACAATGTAAACCGGATATCGATGCTTTTCAACGAAAACATCGTAACTGCAGCTTGTTTTAAGCTGCAGTCACGAGGTTTTCGTTGAAAAACGACAATATGACTTACTCGACGTTTTTCCACTTCCTCGGTCAACCCATGCCTCGCGTGATGTCGCGTTCTGACCGTTTGTTGTTGAAGTTGTCACTCTTGCGTTCTGTAAATAGAAACGAGTCGGAATATGGAAGAGGTCTGTTTGAGAATAAAATTGATCCTGACCATCCTGTGTACGAGGGGTTTTCTGAAAGTTTTGAGATAAACATCATTTCATCTTTATTTTTGAGAATTTCTTAGTGATTTTCAGTGTACACAAAGTTGAAAACATAACGAATTCAATGCGAATAAATTTCTAATATTTGTATCATCGGATTGCTGCTAGTAGTAACCATAGCAACACAACCATCATGTGGCCGGCTCACGGCTCGCAAATAAAAAATGTTTATTTTTCACGTTGGTATAAATGCACTATTTTCGTGAGAAACTTTGATATAACGTACTTAAAATCATTTATGATTCATGGCCTTATTTGTCCGTTAGATTCAAACGTTTGACATCATTACAAAATTTCATTTTATCGATGACAGGGGTGCTTACTATGGCGACGCCGTCAAAAGCAGAACAGCTAATATTTAAAAAGGTTTTCTGTAAATGCCAGAAAATGACCAATTTAAACAAACTACTTTTGGAAGATGTCAGTATGGGACAGAAAGGCACGTGAGCACTTTTCTACCGCTGGCACAATGAGGATAGGACCTGATCTGAAGGTAAAGAGAGATGCTGCCGCCTTCCGTCATTAACGTAAAAATAGATTTACGCGACTTTCTATCGACGAATATGACCGCATCACTGTTAGACTCTTAAAGTAATTACGAATCCTTTTATGGAAGATTGTATCACCGTTTTCATGTGACTTATATTATGGATTTTAAGTAGATGGGCAGGAATACATGAAATATGCATTCAGCGTGAAAGATTGCGCTTTGAGAAATAACTACCTTTTCCGTTATATTCAAATGATGTGACGTTCTTGTACGACGTCGTGCGCCGCCTGTATGTCAGTAGCTATTTTTGATATCCATAGTTTATGTGAAGACGATGTACGAGTTAAATGAAATTTCATATTGGTATAGATTAAAGATTACAAAAAAAACGTATGTCAAAAAATTGTGTGATTTTGCTTTGTTTTAAACTGTTAATCAAAGTTGTCTCAAAACTTTCCGAACAACCCACGTATATGCACAGGCTGATCAAAATTCATGGTTTTGAGAGAAAGAAAGGAAAAAAACTTTTCATGCAGAGACATTGTTTAAAATGAAGAAATTGTTAAGGAAGAAGCAATTAAATTTTCCGAAATATTCTTTTTTACCCAGAAAGACAAACAAATGTCTATTTGAACTTGTCGTTTGTAACATCTTTGAATTTGGATCAGTCTAAATTGTTGCCATATGGTAATGGGTTAAGGGCCATTTTCAAGATTCTGGCTCAAGATGTTAACAAACATCGTATTGTATATATGTATACAGAGATCTTTGTCTGCGCTGTCTGAAAAGTTCAAAACCTTGAAATAATCCGAAATCGTCATGGAACGAGTTCTTCGCAAGCCAAGGGTACTACATCCACTTTGTTCCTTCGTAAGGAACAAAGTGAAAGTAGAACCCTTGGCTTGCGAAGATGATTTGACCCTTGCAGCCTCAACATTAGTTACATTAAATTACTGCGTACATCGAATTGTAAAACTAGATAACAACTCTCACAGAGGGATTGAAAATGTCGTTTTGTTAATCTATGCTATCGAAATGATTAAAAAATGTATAACAATTTCTTTCCTTTGTCTGCAATAGACCTAATTCAAATAAGCTAATTAAGTAAATGTAGTCCATACTTAATGAAATTCACGCGACGTCTGAATTTTTTTGTGCGACTGTCGTTGACATACATTACGTTCGACCTATTCTATTCTATTCTATTCTAGATCTTATTAGGGGTGGACTACCTTAAGTACTGCATTGTTTATTATTAGCAGAACGTGGTTTGAATTAATGGGCTTTATGCCGTTTTCGACTGCTATCGTCATATCGCGACGGCTAGAGCACCCACCCGTAGGTTCCCGGTATTTCTCTCACCAGTACCACCACAATAACTCAGCCGAGCCTCCAGCTGCTCTCTCACATAGATGATTCACATCCATTGGTGAGAGTTAAATGACATTTGTCAAATGTCAGAATGGATACTGGCCGAGCCAGGGTTCGAACTCGCAACTCCTGGATTCACAGACTCCGACATTACCGACTGAGCTCTTGGGGATAAGCTAGCAGAATGCGAAAGTATCACACTTCGGTTATTAAAGTTACCTCCCTTGTCAACGCCTCACAATTATTTCCCTTTCTTTATTGCATAGAACAAGGATGTGAATTACGCACAAGTTGAAAATGAGTGAAATATTCAGAAACAAGTTAAAATGAGTGAAATATTCAGAAAACTTTCTAGAGGCCATTCAACGATACGTGAACTGAAAAATATGCACAGGAGGACACGACTGAGCAGGTATAATATCTATGTTGAAGTTTTTGGTATTAAAATGATTCTTACGAATGTTAATGCCGTTGATTTTAACCCATTACCAAACGACAAAATTTTAGGGTTATCCAATATGAAAGCTGCTGCAGACAACAAATTATATGTGAATAAAGACATGAATTGTGTAAAATAAGGCACAGAAAATATGGAGACAAAAGGAGAAACTGCTGGTTATCAGCAGTTTCTTCTTTTGTTTCAATGTTTTCACAAGCCTGTTCTATTAGGGACCTCAAAACCAGGTCTTGTTTGGGAAATGGATAATTGCTTAGAGAAGTTTTTCAGATCTTGGGTATAGGTGGATCATTATCATGACGGCCTTCTAGATATATATCCACGCAGATATCAAATGCCACAGAGAACTTTTTTCTAGATTTTAATTTAATTTGAATGCGTATTAGCATCTTTATCTTAATTTTAGCCAGCACGCTGAAAAAAACTACACATCGAATTTAACCCATAATATATGCTTGTTGACGCCGCATACGAAATGTTGAAGGTAATGAAAATATTGCTCACAATAATCATTTTCTTCATTTCTCATGATGTTTTCTACCAGGAAATTCCACTTGAAATCGTCGCCTTCAACATATTTGAAAATGGACGATTCTGTTGTCTGGTAAAGGGTTAATGAGTTGAAGAATTGAGCAATACATGATAATTTATTTCGAAAAGGAATCTAAGAAATTTGGCCAATGTGTAGAGGAAATTAGATACGCTACTGTAAATCTCAATGCATAATTTTAAATAATTATTTAAATTCTATTGATATTGATAAATAATATCCCATTTCAATGTAGACGTTTTAAGATATTTTACCCGCAAACACGCATGTTTTCTAATATTGTAACAACTCAAATGTTATATTAAGTTATTTTTTAGAATATGGCAAGTTTTTTTTCTGAAATTTTAAACAGCCATTTTTTCAAATAAACACGCAGACCGCGGTCATAGCGCAGTAGGTTGGGCATCGGACTCTCACTCGTAAGTAGACTGGTACCCGTTTTATAAACTAGTATAACTCGAAAGGTCATGGGTCCGATCCCCGAACGCGGCAAATATCCTCTCAAACAATTTGTCTCCCACCAATGATTTGATATCGGTACCCTATGTGGGCGAGCAGCTGGATGCTAGGTTAGAATATTGTGATAGTACTGGTCTGAGAAATGACGGGAATGCATGGTCATGTGCTCCAAACACTGAAATATGACCATAGCAGATGAAATGCGGCTTTAGCTCTAATAAATCAAATTCATCAAACGCATGCACAAACATAGTTCAAATGATTTCATATGCGCCATTGAAACATAAATAACTGCACTGACTGACAGAAAAAAGTTTAATTATACCCGTAATGTGGCCATTTTGAGATTCATAAAACATCGGTTTTTTTTCTAGCAGCGTTGTTACATTATCTACCAATAGATGTCGCCTCAGTCGATTATCATCTATCTCTGGTGGTCATTCTGGGTTAACTACTTTCAAGATGTCAGCGCCCGTAAAATGATTACACGCGGTACTTCCTGTCACGCGGCACATTTGCTTGACAGGCTTGCATAAAGTAAAATGAATAATCTGATTTGAATTATTTATTTTATTAGATGATATTGAGACGAAAATCAAACTTTATTTTGTCGCAAATGTAGTTTTTATTGAGTTTTTCTGCTTCCTACTTTTTGGCGACAGGTTTTCTAAGTTATGCGCACTGCGTAGTGATTAAGCCAAAAATGGATACCCAGAATGCCCAAATCAGTCAGTCCATATTTTGGAATATTAGACTGGAATCAATAGACTGGACTGACTACTTAGTCAATGGCGTTGTTACGTATCCGAACCTATTCTGGCGCGATCGTTAACATTCGGCTGCGGAAAGTTCCACCGTCGATTATTTTCGACGTCGACCGAATAATGCCGACGTCGCGCGAATCCAAGTAGGAGTGGATTCCCTTAATGCGAATTTCATAGACACTTACATGTATTAAGGAGTGTTGCTGAACATCCAAACATTATATAGAATCAAGATTTATTATGGATAGACAATAAATAACACGAAGTAAATGTCAATAAACTTTCAAATATTTTCAAGGAAGAAGTCTCAGAGGTGGTCAGGGAATTTCTTTCCTCTGGTTTGTAGCAACCCTGTGATGATTATTCTTTTTTCTTCATTCAGAAATGATCCTGCATTTGCAGAAATCGTCAGCACAAACCTTAATGAGTTTTACATGGATAGGGTTATCTTATGGGCAGAACATATTCAGAAAGAAGCGAAAAAGTTGAAGGAAATAATACCGAAGATAATTCACAAGAGGGGAAAGGAGAATAGTAGAAAGTTGCCCAAATGTGAAGAAAAATTCGTGGAGAACTACTTGGAGATAATTAATGAAATCTGGACCTTGGAAACGGTAAGTACAGGCTATAAATCAATAGTTTGGGGAGAAGACTTGTAGTTACGAGGGTTTGACTACCACCTTCGAAATCTGATTATTTTCACCATCTTTTGGCAGCTTTGCTCTCAGAGGTAAATTATCTGCCAAATGTTTTCAATTCATACCACTCTTAAGGTATTCAATCCATCATTATACACCGAAGACTTCGTGCAACTTCGAGTGTTATCCGTGAGAACGGATATTGACGAAGCAATTCTAATCTTTTTTTTTGTTCTTTTTTTTAATTGCGATTGCCTCATTGATTACGCTAATACCACCTCCATCTTGTTTATTTTCCGTGACAATAGAAATTGTCGATGGTATCATGACTGTAAATGTCCAGATAGCCTCGCCAATCTCCATTGCCATAGATAACGCGTTTGGTATCAAATGAAGGGTGGAATGCTTAAAGAAGACTTTAGCAGAATGATAAATATGGTACTTCTTAGAGATTAGATGTGAATAGTGTAGAAACACGTTCCGAACTACTAAGGACTACAACCCATGTCCAAGAACAGCTTATAGTCTACGGACTATAAATCCTACGATGACTCCTGATGGCATTCTTTGTAAATGCTCGGCATCCATGCTAGAATTGTTCCTTAGACTATTACAAACAATATAGGGGTGGATGCCCAGCGTGATCTTTCGATTTAAGGTTACAGTAAGGTCAAAGGTCAATGAGTGCAAAAATCAAGAAAAAATGGCTTGTAGATAAAGCAGAATTAATCGCGTCGACACAAAATGAAATCAATGTAAACGAAATAAAAAAAAATGAATCACTAATGGACAGAGGCTCTCCCAGAGCCTAAATTATTATTTACAAACACTAATTTACCATATTTATGCTAAAAACGCTCGGGCAAATAACAAAATAAAGCACGATACTTTACGAAGTTTTGATTGAACTTGAGTAAAAGGTTACGTTCTATTTTTACACACAAATAATCCAAGACATTCTTGTAGCCAAAGGTAGCAATGCTAGAAATATTCTAGACTACTTCACACAATGTAAGGATGCATGTTTAGTGTCTGTTTCGAATTCCAGGTCAGAATGGGGTCATAGGTAAATTACGTACAAACGTGCGAAACTGGCAAATAGCTAAACAAATAAGTGCAAAAACCACGCACTTGATAATGCAAGCATCAAACTTGGCACACACATTTATAAGACCATGTTGTTTCATAAAAACCCATTAGCCACTCAAAAAGTCTAGATGGTCGCCATTTTTCAAGATGGCCGCCATTGACATGTGAACTATACCACTTTTACCATAAAAGCTAATATAATTGGCCGATTTTGTACTTTTCGCAATAAAATGAATGTTTCCAAACATGGGAAACAGAATTTTAGCATGTTTTGTGCATAAAAGTAACAAAATGGCCACCATTTCCCAAGATGGCAGCCATTGACGGATGGAAAATAACTTTATTACTATAAAACCTGATATGATTGGCCGCGAGTACAACCGGAAAATATTGATTTTCATAATGAGAGAATTCTATGAGGTAGCTTCTTCATGATTTACAAGCTATAAACAAGTTTGAGAAAGACTGATTTTATTTTAAAATCCTAAAATACTTTTGACAACAGGGAGCTAATTCTGGTTTACATTAAATTATTCAAGAGAAGCCAAGTAGTGACTTTTATCTTCAGGCCCTATATCATTCATGACAGCGTGCACCTTTCCAAAATTGCCGAAGAGCTGCTGTTTACCCCAAAATGTTTGTTCATCGTATCTAACATTTCCATTTAAGGATGGTCATAGTGAAATCGATTTGCTCAGATTGAAATACATTAAAGACCGCTGAGAAGTGTTCTAGAGATAAAATGACTCTAAGATGAACAGATATCCCAGTTAGAGTATCTTCCAATAGAAACTGTAAGTTGTGCACCCGAGAAATCGCTTACGGATAAAAGAGCATGCAGATCGAGGAGTGGCAGACGGAAGGATAAATAATTCTATGACATTATTGGACCATTCAAGTGTATTCAGATGAAAATGTTGAGACTTATCTTGAGGCACCTGTGACACCAGGGCTAAATAGAAAGACTTGTGTCATCATTTTTCATTGTTTGCATTATAGGTAACTTTAACTCTTTCCAACACAACAGAATCTTATGGGGCTCCCATTTGGCAGTTCCTGCATTCGACAAAATGAATCTTTATGAGTACTGGAATGTGTTTATGTATCACATAGCCAGCATTTTCTTCTTTTGCTGCAATGTTTTCCCAAACTCTTTCTACTAGGGACGTCAAAACCAAGCCCCGGTTTCTCGAAAAAACTTAATTACGTTCTCATGCTCAAATCTGAGCACCGTGCTCAAATCGCACGAAATCCACGTGAACTTCAATCGAATACCCTTCAACGTTCGAGAGTATTCCTTTGAAGTTTAACATGTTCTTATGAGTTTGTACTTCAGTTTTTTCGAGAAACCGGGGCCTGGTCTCGTTTGGGAAAGGAGTAATGTACTTGTACAGATAACTTGATATCTGGACTGGTCTTGTTCTGGAAACATTAGAAACATACAAATATAATTCTGCAGTTCCAGCTATACGACTATCAGCCTCTACAATTTAGCACTGCTTCAACCACCAGAATGTAATTGAGTACCAATAGACTTCAGAGCAACCATTTTAATAGGAAGACTACAATAGATAACAAAGAAATTGCATTCACCGTTCTGGTCTGACCACTACCATTGAATTATTTTAGCAAAGATATGTTAATTAGGGCAACAATTCAACGATATAACAAAAGTTTTGGATGAGATGCAACTTCTGTGACCATTCCTGCACAGGAACATATTGCCATTTCATGTGCAGTTATCTAACGTATACTTACAGCAGACGTTATGAAATAGGATAAACACAGCATGTTATAAGTATTGGACTCACTGGATGGCATTTGGGACACTTACTGATCTTCTAAATAGAATGGAATTTTGTTACACCGACAACGGACCCTGTGGTAGATTTCGCTGCATTAGGCCTAATCAGAACCGTGGTTAAAGAAAGATAGACCACGGTAGAGTTCGGATTATTTCTTAGATATACAGATAAAATGCACACAAACCCTTACACAATGTAGAGGACACAGTCACAAGTTAAGAAATGCTTATGACTGAGGTATAGTGGCAAATACCGTAAAAAAGACTGAAAGCGTCATAAATATTTAGAGATAAACCGTTTTTAGCTTTGGAAAGTACATTATTCTATCCCTTAATAGTCAAAATATTCACAAAACATATTCTTTTCAATAAAATAATATCTCTGATGCAGTTTTCAGCAAAGTCAGCACAATTAGAATTAACAATACAGCATGTATAGCAATTAAAACTATCACAATAACTATTTTGATATGAAATTGCACCCATTTGACCTTTGACCTGGCTTTGACCTTAATTCGAAGTTTAAGACAGGGCATCCACCCTGGGAGGTTTTGTCATACCCCAAAGAATATTACTAGCATGGATGCCGAGCATTAACAAAGAATGCCATCAAAACCATTTTCTAGAGCCCGTACGAATTACAGTCCGTAGACTATTACACACGTGGCAAGATTGTGTAACTACATCGTCGTTATTGGACAGAGATTAATAATCGGAAAGATGTAATATTGTCTCTTTTTTTAAACTAAGAAAAGGGTGTTTTTCCGATGTCAGAACACGGTCTTTCGGCAACAGTTGCTGTTGTTCGTTGCGTCGTGTTGATGTCGCTGCAAAACAACAACAACAACAACAATGTCCTGAAGCATTTTACTGGCAGCCATGATATTACACATAGATATCTGGAATTGGTAAGCAGTACTATGTCGATGTACAGCTATAGCAAGGCCGCCGACTTTAAGCCCACGAACACAGTACAATCAGAACATTGATAACAATAAGTTTGTAAAGCACAAATGCAACCATGAAAATGATTTGAAATTATTTAATATACCATTACATTGTCATTGACCTGAATAGGGATAGATGTCCCAAAATGAGTGGCCGATGATAATATGTTATTTCGTTTACAAAAGGTTGCCGGGATATTGATTTGAGATTAAAATCGTGTTATGTGAAAAATAACCTGTTCAAGATGATATATCTATCATAGATACATAGTTATGAACGATACAAAATATTAAAATAAACACCAGTTCGCATAACCATGATTAACTTAAAACACCGAATTTTTAACTACAAAATGGAAACCTGTTGTTCTTAAGCTATCTTAAAATTTGTTCATTGCTTGACTTCAAAGAAATGGATATTTTGATCACGTTACTGATTATTGTTCTTCTGTAAATCCATGTTCTTGTTTTTTTTTTCTTTCTTTTTTTTTTCATTTTTTTTTCTTCAATTGTTTCATTGTTTGGCGTAGAATTTGTAAATATTTAAAGGTGCTCTATCTCGAATTTTCTTCGAAAAATCAACTTTAAACCCATTTGGTGGTCATTCACAGGGTCATTATAGATATCTTTAAAACGATTCACCTTTCAAGCTCAATTGTAGTCCAATTCAACCAAATTCTCCTTTAAAACGCAATGCCGGGTGTGTTTTTTACATATTACCGCTATTTATAGAAAAGTATTTCGCGGGACTTTGATGATGTCATTCTCAGACACACCTCCAAGCGTCTTCTCACGTGACCACTTTTGATGTATCGATCAGCGTTTTGGCAACATGATTCGTGTCAGCTTCGATTGGGCCAATCGATTAACCTTTCCATCGCTCTGTTTGGTCCCCCGAAAAAAGATAGGCTTGAATCTAATTCTCCTGCCGTTTGGATTTTGATTTCTTCTACAGTTTGCGCAAGATCATATGGCATATGGATTTAACAATATATTCTTTATATTTGATTACGTAATCACTAAGAAAATTTACGTTGATAGGTAGAGCGGTCAGTTTTCAATTATGGATCCCTGAGTTCGAACTCAAGTTTCTGTGGATTTTTTATACTTTTTTTCTTCGTCATCAATGGCTATTAACTACGAAAATTCCTTTGTTCGGCTGATGGCAGCTTGCATTTTGTGTAAAAATAGAAAAGATTACAATGAAGGGCAAAAAGAAAAAAAAAGAAAAAAAACAAGAGAAAAAGAATCATCGAGGCCTAGGATAAAATTCGTATCTCCTGTTCAGAAGACATACCGCTCTATCACTCTACCTGAATTTTCACCGTATCTATATGTCACGACTTTATAAGAGTTTTATTGTGTTTTATACATAAATTTTGTATTTACATCTGAGCAAAATGAAACAGTGAGGAAAATAGATTTGAAAAACGTGACAAACATTTTCATTTTTTCCCACGGATTTCCCTTGATTTCGGCAATCTTATTTTAGGTTCGTTGTTTGTATGAACAATTCTGGTCATTATGAAAGTTCTGCGTTTCATTCCATTTTTATTTTTCGTTTTTTTGCGATTTGACCAAGCGAGGGACTGCGGCTTTAATACAATACACTATTTGCATTGTATTGACTAAAGAATTACAGATAGTACGATTTATCTAAACAAAAGTGCCTGAAAGGCACTGATATCGCTCACCTGAGTTCTTCCTGTATTTGACTGTGTACGATATAAATTTTGTTGTAAACAAATATATAAGTCGTATCAAATTATTGTTAATAAAGTTTCATAATTTCCAATGATCATTCCAATGAAGTCACATTAGTATTCAATCATATTGCATGTAGCAACATCTTTAATATTGTGCTGTTCCAGTTTGATTTTTATAACCAAGATTTAACTTCAATTAAATTTTGAAACAGAATGATACATTACAAGCATTAATATGCTTAATATGATCAGCCCCTCCTTGCCTCATCAACATTTATTAACCTATCAAAAATTTACAACCAAGTGTTTTAAAAGAGTAACTCAATGAGCATTTTGCTGTATTTGGTTTAACTTGGCCCCATAATTGTTTTTTGAAGAATTTCTTTATGATTTTTTGAAGTCTGATAAGCCCTACCCTGCCACACTCATTTTTTTAACAAATCAAAAATTCACAAACAATATTATTGTTAAAAAGAGTCACTCAAGCAACATCCCTGGTACAAATTGGCCCAACAGTTGATTTTTCATTTCACCCTGCCATGTCCACATTTTTTACAACTCACAAATTTGTTAAAAAATAAAAAGGGGTACTTAACCCTTTCCAAAACAAAACCTGCTTTTGACGTCCCTATTAGAAAAGGCTTTGGAAAAATTGAGACAAAAGAAGAAACTTCTGATAATAAGCAGTTTCTCCTTTTGTCTCAATATTTCTGTGCTATATTGTACACCAATCCTTTCTTTATTGGCTCCAAAATTGTCGTCTGCAACACCTTTCAAATTGAAACGGTCCTAAATTATGCTGTTTGGGAAAGGGTTAAGGAACATTCCTTGATAATTTGGTATAATTTGGTCCAATGGTTAAGTAGAAGAAAATTTTCAAAGAATTGTTTAATGATTTCTCCAAGTCTGATAAGCTCCGCCCTGCCACGCCTACATTTTTTGACAAATAAGAAAATTCAGGAACACACATTGAAAACAGTCACTCAAGAAACAGATCTGCCAAGTTTGGTTAAAATTTGATCAATGGTTGATTTTTAAAGTGTTTTTTCATGACTTCTCTAAGTCTGATAAGCCCCGCCCTGCCACGCCCACATTTTTTAACGAATCAAAAATTTGAAAACAAGTTTTGAAAAGGGTCACATAGGGAACATGCCTGCCAAGTTTGGTTAGGATTGGCCATGTGGTTAAGGAGAAGAAGATGTTTAAAGAAATTATTGACGACTTCCAACGCACGACGCACGCCGGACACAGGGTGATCACAAAAGCTAACCTTGAGCATGTTTCTCAGGTGAGCTAAAAATTACGGCAACTTCATAATAAGGTCATAATAGTCATGTTCATTGCTAGATGAAAGTGTTTATTTATAATTTCCAAAACAAATTGTTAATTTCAACTTCAAATTGATACAGCCAAAAAAATAATCCTAGTCACTGTTGGCTCGTGCTGTCTGAGTTATTTCCTTTGTTGGGGGACGTTGTTCTCAACAATCTATTGGCATTCTGTCAAATCAGGCTGTTTTCATGTATTAATTTTATCATAATGAAAGGAAAATAATAGCAAAAAATATTAAACGATTTAATTGCAAACATATTAGAAAAATAAACATACACAAAAAGAAATCAATGGATACCTAACTAAATTGATAAAAAAGGACAAAAGTTCCTTTCAAAAAAGTATTTGAGAAAAAGTTGACACAGGCGAAAGTGAGTTTTGAACCAACATCGTAAAATACAATTGTGTCTGTTACTACGAGAGTCTAACCGATTGAGCTATGGAGTTCTATTGACAATCAGTATATTGATAAAATTACTACTTATTTATCGGGTCCTTCTAGGGGAAGTAACCCAGTCCATCGGGTCCATAGAATTACCAAAATGTATGAGTATTTCATCGGATGCTTTCAACAGAGACGTTCACATGGGAATGGGTAGAGTCTCGGATTTGATACGCGTTTGGTACCGTCTAAAGCTTGCCGATAACGTTTAATAGATAATATATCGACATTCTATGTACGTTTTTGTGCATTCCAGTATTTCTATGGACCGTGGTTAATCTGATAGTCACGTGATCGGGGGCGGTCAGTTATTAGAATTGGAATGATATACAAATGCGGTCAATTTTGTGATATTTTTGCTCGCAAAGGAGCAAATACGTAAAAAATATAACTTGCAAGGTGAACGTCAACTATTGACTTACAAATCAGTCAGTTTTACACCAATATGTCGAAAATGTTGTACATTGTTAGCCTCCCACATCGTACACGTCCATATCGAAAAAGCATTCGAACTGAAGGCCGGCTTCAAGAGTCGGCCTTCAATAAAACAAAACATTTGTATCGATTCTCTTTTAACTTTGAATGTATAATAATCCGGTTAATTACGGTAAATTTATAAAAACAAAATGTAAACATCTGTCACTCCCGATTGTGATACTATGATTATACGGCTATATATTCAAGCCGTAGTCATTTTGGGACATTTATACGAGAATTTATAACAACATCAATGGTTTATCAATTCATAACGGTAATAAATATAGTCTATTTTTAACACAAACTTTATTGCTATCAGACTTGTATATTCATTTATTTCAGTTCTTGCCCCCTAGGCGCCATGATCCGGAACCGACAGATGAAGATCGTGGCCACTGTCCAGAATGTGAGAGTAAACAACAGACAATAAGTCAACTTGAGGAAGATATAGAGAGGTCAGTTCACCCTTTCCCAAACGACAACATTTTAGGGCGCTCCAATTTGAAAACTTCTCAAGACGACAAAATGGATGTTGTTAAAGACAGAATTTGTGAATAATATAGTCAGTAAGATATTGAGACAAGAATGAGAATTTTTATCATCAACATTTTCTTCTTTTGCCTCAGTGTTTTTTGATGGGGACGTCAAAAACCAGGTCTTGTTTGGGAAAGGGTTAAGACTTAAAATTATTCGTTCTATTCAGCAGATGTTTTAATAAAAACACAATAATAAAAATTCTTAAATTCTTTGTATTGTCCATCTCTAAATGATAATAAATGAATGGTAAAAATATTGACGATTTTCTGAAAGTGGTGTGTCACGTGATATCCCCGAGCAAAGGAAGATATTTCTATTTTAAAAAAAATCCAAATTGTAACAAGTGTCCTGTCATAAGAATGATAAGTTTGGGCAGAACGTCCCAAATTGTTTTTGACCATTATCTTTTGAACGAATGGAGGTATATACATATTTTTGAAGTGTTACAAAGCTTAAAGTCAGCTGAACAGTAGGCCTATGGCGTGTATGCATTTTGTAGACAAAAATACTATTTTTTTTCAAAATGGGCGTTTTGCCCCACACTGACCTTTTCACCATTTATCAAAATATTCTAAATACATCAAAATATTTTACAAAGTGTATCTATTTCAATGAAACCGCAATGATATGTGTTATAGATATGAGAGATCTCGTGAGAAAACCTGCCTTAATGACATGACGTGACGTCGCCGTAAAAGCCGATTAAAGTTAGGTCAACGTCGCGCAATTTGACGCGCAAAACCACGACACGAATCTTGTTCCTATCAAATTACAATATGGTATTTCTTTGATCTACAAATTCCGTGTTTTATGAATAGGTTGATATATCATATGACAACTATTTGGATGTATTCAAAAGCCGAAAACTGTATTAAAAACTGAAAATTACCTCTTCTTTCCGGGGTAGGTGACAGTCTTCGATGCATCACAACCGTGCAATTTTAAAATAAAGAGATGTGGACTACACTTAGATCTCTGATTATAGAATAAAATAACACATGTATAGATCTACAAAGTAAGCGTAGCTGGGGTGTTGATGATTCACCATTTACAGTCCAAATCGGCTTTAAAAAACATAGATCTTCCTGTCAGAATAGATCTATATTTCCTTGTTGCAAATTGCAATAAATGATTCTCCGAAACCAATCTTGATCTGGATTTCACAAATCAGTACATCATCAAGTTTGTGGCTACGATATCGTATCTAGACATTCCATAAGGCATAAGCATTTTGAATAATTTCTTATAATCATCCATCACTGATATTTCCACATGGATACACAAAAAGTAAAGTAAAGATGACGTCACATCAAGTTTGACCTAGAAACACTAGTTTACACTCAGGGGATAGTTATGAATATCTTAAAGCTACTATTTCCCAGATTTGGACCCAAAATTTGTCAAATACAAACGAAATGTACACTCTTTAAGCTTTATATGACCTGATTAAACGATTACGAGAAACTTTTGAAGCAACGACTCATTTTTTCGCAATTTCATACCAAATTCATGAAGCGATGTCGAAAGTAGGTCAAAACAGTAGGACATGCGACTTTCTTAAATGACGTCACAACATACATGATGACGTCATATTGAAATTTAAGTATGAATCTCGTTTGAATCATGGTCCGCGCTGTATGCGCATGCGCAACAATTTAAAAATAATTCTAACCCCATCAGTGATGGGGTTGAATTTAGGCTTGGATTCCCCCTAAATTCAGCTATCTGTCTTGTAATTTCGGCTCATTCTCTGTCTGAATCGCATATTATTAACCATCCCGAGGTGGTCAACACAAAAGTTTTGCATATTTTTTCAAAAAATTTCATTTTTTGCAATTAGACCATCTGTTACCGTCGCCCTTTAAAGGGTAAGGGCCGAGTTAAAAATCTCTAGATTTTACAAGAAGGAAAAAATGTTTCACACAAATATTTTTTCTGGTATCATTGCTTACCCAGTTGATATAGAATAACTACGATGCTCTCGATTTTCCTTCACACTTCCCACAACAAAGAAAACTTAGGGTGGTCCAATGTCAATGTTGATGCAAAATTCAAAACATTTTTTTTTCATTGTTTTATTGAAAATAGAGTTTCTTCAATGCTTAGCAAAAAATACTTGAAGGAAAAGAAAAAAATGCTTGTTAATTGAGACTTCTAAACCAATATCGTAAAGAGTTGTCAAAACAGGAACATGTTTTGAATGGGGTTGAAAGACCGACATCAAAACGTTGACTGTTGCTGTTCCAGTTTAGAAAAAGAATTCCACTTTTTTGTTGGTGAATACCAAAAATTGACATAACAAGGTCACTGCATTAGTGCTGCTTGTAGATTTATGTTATTCAACCAAAAATGGAAAACAAATCTTGAAGGATAAGGAGAAATGCCGGTTAGTGGCATTTTCTTCATTTCCATTAATGTTCTCTAAAACATTGCTCTAATGGTTGCGAAAACAATTCATGTGAATGAAAGTCAGTGTTGAACAGCAAAACTGTTAGCAGTTTCTTTTGATCTTTCAAAACTATCCTAAACTATCCCATGGATTTGGTTTGACAGTTGTACCTGTAGGCTATGTGTGACGTATGTGTGACGTCATTTTATCCAGACCTGCACATGGATGTTTTCAAACCCTTTCCCACACTGCACAAATTTAGGGTGGTCTTATTCAAAAGTTGTTGCAGACAACAAATGAATGCTTTTTTTAAACAAAACATTTGTGTGCAATTAAGATCTAAGAAAGAAAATATCAAGGCAAAAGGAAAAATACTTTTGTCTCGGATATTTTGCAAAACCATTCTGTTAGAAATTTCAAAATCTTGTTTTGGACAAGGTCAACACAATTGGATTTTCAATGTTGTTCAAGAGATTGGCCTTGTTATTCAATCCTGGATTGTAAGTTAGATTCTCTTTTGACAGTTTGTAATGCTTATTAAACTGTAGGGATCTCCAGAATGTAGCAGAGAACGTTGTTATCTTTTCCTGCAAGATTTTCTACAACCAACAAGTATTTCAATATTATACATGTCGTGGGATCGTCACAAAGAATTAGTGTCATAGCTTAGAAATGTAAAAATAAATAAATAAATAAATAACCGCAGAGTTTTTGAGATATATTTTGTCCCTAAATGTTTTTTATTTGATTGGTTGATCACTTTGATGAACGACATTTGTCGCGTTAAAGAATACGGCGGCGATCACTGCGTTTTTGACACTCCAGATAGATTTTCAATGGTCGAGCGTTATAAAGGAAAAAAACCAATCTGTACTGTCATGACAGTATAGACTATAGTGGTAGATGTTGTAGGCCCTATTGTTATTATATTTATTCCAGAGTCATGGAGGCGACACATTGTAGGCCTACGTCTTAATTAAAGTGCAGAGAAGCACGGCTGCAAAGAAAAGCAAATTTTGCAAAATTTGCTTCCCAAAAATGAACATCATTGACGTCACGTTTACAAGTGTGTTCAACAACGTTATCATAGGTTATCGTTTAATATCAATTAAATCGTTAATATTTGTCACATTGAACTAATTATGGTGTCATATGAAAGAAAAATTGTCGTTGCATGAAAATATGCAAAAAAGTGAAAATCGATTTTTTTGTCATTTAGGCAGGTTTTCTCACGAGGCACCTCATATATATGTTGTGAACCGTTTAGGAAATTAAGCAGTTTTAAAACTGTGTATACCGAACTTTGTCCAGTTTCAAAACTGATCACACAGTTTCGAAACTGCTTATATGCATGAGTTCCATAGGTTTAAAACTATTCAGGCGATTGTTTGTTATTGAATTATTGATAAACAAATCAAACAACGACCTAAAACGTTTGAATTTCGACTTTTTATCAATTTACCTCTCAAATGGCAAATGGAAACTGTGTTAATCAGATTATCGTAGCTGGGCAGGTTTAAACAAAATGTGACCAAAGTGTAACATTTAAATGTTGAGAATAGCAGCTAATTTTTACAGAATATCATCCAGATTTCTTAATTAGGGTGGCTAAAAACTATTCTAAATGGTTAAGCTGTGCCCAAATTATATACTGAGAGGCAAAAATAAGTATACACCCTAGTTCTTCAACGTTTTCTGAGAAAACGATTTATAGATTATTAGGATTTTTAAACGCCACCGAAACGTTGTCGTTTGTTTAATGTAAACGTCTTGGCCTACCGTCTATATGTCATTCTTTCCGTTGCGAAGGTTTTTTTATAGGGCACAGCGTCATCGAAAAGGGGAATTAAATCAATTAATTTATGCAATAATTCCCATTGACACAATCCCTACATCTATGAAGAGATTTTGGATATTTTTTTCACAGAAAGTGCGTACTCACCTAGGACCATGCGTGCATTGTTAGTGATTTTCCATATTACGATGCGTCATGGCAAAAGGGGACTTGATGCAAACAACTTAACTGACATAACTCCTTCTAAATTTATAGACGGGTTTTGATCAAATTTGCACAGAATGTTCCTATGCTACACAACTAAGTGTACACTTTATTTATACTCTCACATTTCTTTCGTATTATGCTGCGTCATAGAAAAATGGGCATTAATGGCAAAAAGGGGCATGTTGACCAAATTCTACCAGCCACTGAATAGTGTGTTATGGTGTTAGAGAAATTTTAACGTTGTGATTTGTTGTGACAAATAATAAAGAATACGAATACGAATTAACAGCAATATTCGATGCTCTACTAAGTCGCACGTGCAAAATTTGCAAAATCGGCATGTAGCAAGAGTATGTGTATTCAAGCAATTAAGTGTGAAAATTAACAACATTGCATTATTGGTTTATAAGTAGGAATAAATTGTACCAATTTTTGAGTCGATATGATGGAAATTAAGAGAGATATCGAAAAACAAAAAGTGTATACTTTCTTTTGCCTCTCAGTATATTTTAAATTCATGTTCACTAATTTTTAGCTAAAATTGTGTGCACAATCTTGCAAAATAACACACAAAAAGCGTTTCACTCCTGACAGCATACATATTGCACAATATGAGAAATTGTAATCTACAAATCACTAAATAGTAAAGTGCAGAATGGCCACAAGGTTGATGGCTTTCTAAAAAAATTTGAGTGGTAGATTTCTGGCTAAATAGACAAAAATGAGAACACATTTTGAAAAATAAAAGTGTTTCACTCCTGACATAAAATTCAGAGGGGTATTGTATAAAACAGGCTCCACATCCTAAACCAGTTAAGATAAGATGAAAAGGTAATTTTAAGATGATGATGCACATGTTGTTTTATGAATTACAAGTGCTTATTGTAGTATCCTGTCACTGTCTTTTATTTACCATAGCTTAGAAAATTGGTACAAGTTTTAAGTGTCACACAAAAAACGTTTCACTCCTGACATTTTTGACATGTTTAAATGACATATCTTTTTTATTTGTGAAGCGATTTTCTTTTAACTTGGTACCCAGTATATAGACACAATAACACATCTTTTTAGCTTTGATTGGGTTGAATATGTTTCTCTGTAAGAGCCGTGGCATGTAAAAAGTGAATGGTCACATTTTTTTAAACTTGCCAAGCTGCACTATTGAATGGAACGTCGAATCTGTAAATGTTCTAGTCTACGAGGGCTGTTTATAAAGTATCCGGAATAGTTTCACAGCTTTGTTATTTATGTACTAATTGTAGTGATATTTTCAACACTTATACTTTGAGAATGATGCTTTTGATCCCGCAACAATAATTATGTTGTTTGCATAAAGACGTATTCTATAGTCGCTATGGCAACGTAGGGTCACGCTGAGCGGGGCAGCTTACTTCTTGGACTGATACAACGTATGAACAGTCTGTTTTAAAATCTAATATTTACGTCTTTTCCGATATATTTGCCATTGTACAATACACGCTTCTCCCACCTATGAATCCACTTACCAAGGCAGGATCTGAACTGTACTTGGAAAATTTTATGGATAAATTATCGGACAACAATTGGAAAGTCATGAACGTTCTCGCCGACGTCATGTTTGGACTTCGAAATCTTTAAAGGTCAGCAACATCACAGATACAATAATTTTTAAATGCGTTATACCACCCATAAATGATTTATTGTTTTCATGGAATTATTGCCGTATATATTCATTATCCTAAGGGTCGTCTGTGGCTTTGTTTTACGCATCAACTCGCAAAACTTTATTGAATATCGCTCCTCAATGTCCATTTTTGCCATATCAGCGAAGTGATGTATTTACCTACGGTTGTTTAAGAATTGACGCCATGTGTCAGCCGATGACGTTATGTATGCCAAAAAAACAACACCCAAAGTTCCAAACTTCAAGAGTATTTTGGACAATTTCTGAGGTCGGAAATACAAAGTATTATCGCTTTAATAGCGACTGTTAAGTCATATTTTTACCAATTATCAAAAGCTGCCCCGCACAACGTGACCCTATGTTTCCATAGCGACTGTCGAATGCGCTTTAATGCAAACAGCTTAGTTTCGTTGCAGGAACAAACGCACAATTCTTCAAAGTATTTGTGTTAAAAATCTTATCTCAGTAAGTGCCCAAATGAAAAAGTTATGAAACCTTTCCGGATACTCTATTAACAGCCCTCGTGTTTTAACACATTTTCTCACATTGACGTTCTTTGACACCCATGAAAAGATATTTTGGGAAAATATCGTGCAAACTTAAGAAATTTCTAACGACGGACATTTTTTTTTTTTTCATTTTCCACGATGTATTTTGTCCCAAAAGACCAATTCTTTGTTTCGTTCACTTAAGATTGTCGCGTACAAAATCTTTGACCTTTGACTCGTCTAAAATATATTCCGTCTGGTAATTCGAAAGTACAAGTCTGATATCATGGTGGATCATGAGGGGGTTCAGGGTACAAACTAATCTCTCAATGTGTCTTAATTATTTTATTTTCATGCAGAAATTCAGTGCCAAATTGTGAATGAATTAGTTCCACCGACTTGATTGCGTATAGTGACTGACATGATAGGGCTTATGAGTTAGTTCCAGCCAGTTGTTCGCATATACTGACCTCGTTATGGGGTGAATAAATTAGCTCAGTCAAGTTGTTCGTGTATACAAACCGACAGGATATATCTTATGAACTAGTTCCGCCGAGTTGTTCGCGTATACTGACCAACATTATAGGGTGAATGCATTGGTTCGACCGAGTTGTTCGCGTATACTGACTGACATTATAGGATGAATGAATTAGTTTCACCTAGTATTGTTAACGACATTATAGGGTGAATGAATTAGATCTACCGACTTGTTCGCATATACTGACCGATATTATAGGGTGAATGAATTTGATCTACCGACTTGTTCGCGTATACTGGCCGACATTATAAGGTAAAGGAATTTGATCTACCGACTTGTTCGCATATACTGACCGACATTATAAGATGAATGAATTAGTTCCACCTAATTGTTCGTGTATACTGATCGACATTATAGGATGAATTAATTAGTTCCACCAAGTTGTTCGCGTATACTGATCCGACATTATAGGGTGAATGATTTAGATCAACCGAGTTGTTCGCATATACTGACCGACATTATAGGATGAATGAATTAGTTCCACCGAGTTATTCGTGTAAACTGACTGAAACTTTTGTAGTCACAAGGAAATATTTGACAAATGACATGGTAGTCGCTACATTTCTCTCAAATATGTATATTCAATTACATCTACCCAATTAATTTCGACTAAGATTAAGCATTTTAATTTCGATGGTTAGAAAACTTTAAATAAATAATTAGATTTAATTACGGGTCAAAACAATATATACTAGGCAAAATTAAAAAAAAATCGGTTTATTGAAAAAAAACTGTAAATGATGATGCAAAATGGAATAACACGAATTACTGCAACCTTTTCGAAAATAATTAATCAGAATCGAGTAACCATATCACTAATACGACAATATTGTCTACAAATTGGACGATATACCTTTTTCGTTCATGTAAACGAACTTGTAAAGTTAAGGTACGAAATTTCTAGGGTACGAATCATTTTCAGAAGAACGGAACGTGTAAGGATTGGGTTTTCGGTTCGGCGCAGAACTTCGGCTGTTCGGTACCGAAAAGTTATTCAAATAAAAACAGCATAATATGAATTGTTTTGTGATTTATTAAGTTCCCTTCCTAAAAGAAATATGTTTAAGATGGGTTCTGCATTGAGAGTACGCCGTTCTACATCAAAATAACAATATAATCGCTATATTAAGCAGTTTCAAAACTGCTCAAAACTAGAACTGTCGCAAAGCGGACGAATACCCCCCCACTAGGACCTTGTCACTGAAAAAGTGCTATCGGTCAAAATGTTCTTGACTTAGAGCATGGAAACGGATTTTATACAAAGTCCAACTGTGACCTTGACCTTTGACCTTGGTGACCCCAAAACAATAGGGCACCTCGAATGGTCATGGGCAACAACTGTGTAAAGTTTCATGATCCTAGGTCAAACGGTTCTCAAGTTAGAACACGGAAACGAAATTGTAAATTTTGACTACTCCCCCCCCCCCCCTCATTAAAAACTTCAAAGTGGCATAACTCTAAAACTAATGAAAATTGCAGGTGCACAACTTCATATGATAGGAAACATCCTGAAAAAATTTCAGAAAAATTGGTCAAAAACTGTGGGAGGAGAAGAGGACACAAGATTATGTCCACCCCCCTTAAAAACTTCAAAGTGGCATAACTCTGAAACTAGTGACTGGATCAAGATCAAAATTGCAGGTGCACAACTTCATATGATAGGGAACATCCTGGTAAAATTTCAGAAGAATTGGTCAAAAACTGTGGGAGGAGAAGAGGACACAAGATTATGTCCACGGACGGACGGACAGACGGACGGACAGACGGACGGACGGACAGACGGACGGACGGACGGACAACCTGATTCCAGTATACCCCCCATAACTTTGTTGTGGGGGTATAATGAGTTCCGTAACATTTGTCCAGTTTTAAAACTGTTCAGTTTCAAGATTGCTTCCGACATATATAATATATGTATTATATGTCAGATAAAAGAACGTGTGTATCCATGTTCGATGTAACATGAAATGAATGGTAGCAGTAAATAAGAAATAAATAGAACCTAGCACGAAAAATGATTTTTGCAAAATACTTTCTTATTGACTAATGTCTGAGCTAAAACTATTCTATCATATAGTCTACAGGTTTTTACAATTCTATTAACGTCATAAGTTTGTCATATATAATGGGATTACCCGGGAAATCGATAATGGGGGACATTTTACCCCGAACAAACACAAACAACTGTAGCATGGATATCTTTGCAGGGAACGAAAATGTGCAAGGATAGTACTGGGCCAGGTAGATTCTACATTTCAAACATTGTAGAATCATTGTGAGGGTAAAGATCAGCCACGCGCAGCTATTTTCTAGTGGATTACAAAAGTAAATGGGGAGTAGTAGTTGGCAGAAGCAACCCAGCCTTGGTAGGCCAACGGTAGCATTTAATGAAAACAAATATCAAAATATCGATGCTTTTCAAAACTGCAGCTTGTTTTATGAGGGTTTTTTTTTATTGAAAAGCGACGATATCATATTTTGTGCACACGAAAAACGCATAATATTAGCTGAAAATTCGGCCCTGTCTTAGAAAAGCCAATTAAGAGTATTATCGAACATTTCTAATGGCTTTCTTTAGACATGCCTTTCGAAAGAAACGACAGGAGCTGTTTGAACTCTACCAGAGTATTTATCGCTCATATATAATCGATTCATACACTGTCGTAACGCTTGCAAAATTGAACTAATCACTAATGTCGTGACGTCATTTACGGCGTCACTATTATAATAAAAGTATATACATGTACCGATCACAAACTTGGTTACTCATCCAAATAATGATAATCATCGAATGAATCGAAAATCAATATTTCTACATGTAAAAGGACATATCAAGTTTAGTATTGAACAGTATAGATATCTACAAAACTGACTTTTAATCAAAACCATTTTCCTATTTACCATGTTTTAAAATATAAGGCCAAGTGCAAATAAGGTGTGACAAAATGTCCAAAAAGGAACTTTTGTTTTTGTATGTTTCAGTTGTTTTTTATGGTAGCATATATGTTCAACTTTGCAAAAAAGTTATGTTTTTGAGGAAATGAAGTCTGATGTAAAAATTATTTGGGCTTTATTTATAATAGTTGGGGCATATTTTTCATTTTTTATTGTTTTTTTAAGGAACAAAAAAGTAATTATTCTCAGAGGACTGTCAATTATATTTTGTTTCATAGTAAGCCGATGCCATATACAAACTTTTTACCTATTTTTTTGTCAATTTCATTTGAATTTTTGAGAAAAATATTAAAATAAATGCTTTGAAAAGTAATGAATTGTGAAAACATACTTGCATTTACATGTATTTTTATTCAGTGAAGATAAAGCATAATATGTCAAATAAAACAATTTCAATATAAAAAGACATCATAACTCAATAATAAAAAAACAAGAATTACTTCAATAGTTCGTGTTGTTACATTGTAATATGCGATTTAAAAATGAACGGATTTGCCGTTACTGTTGGGACACCATTAGCTTCCATGTATTTAAAGCCTTATAACATTTTAACAAGAGTGCCATGGTCACAATATACGCCGCTCCAGAGACAAAGTTTTAAGGGGGCATAACTCAGGCAAAAATCAATGAACCATAAAATCCTTCCTTCATGCACATCTACCAATTGAGGTGATAACATTGACCAAGTTTCAAGACGATCCATCCAGAAACTTAGGAGGAGTTGCGTTGACAAGAAAAGTGGACGGACGTACGGACGGACGGATGGACGGACGGACAGACGGAGAAGATGACGCCAATATACGTCCGCCTCCGGCGGCGTATAAAAAGGCTACTAATCAATGGGATTTATCATCTTGGTGTTTAGATAGGATAACTAAGCATTGATTTCACAGGAAGATAAAAAAAAATCTGGTTTACATGTATTTCATCATCATGTGAGTGATCAAAGCCAAATAGTCAACTCTCTGATGGTGTAGCTACCTTAAAAATGTTTAATTGTATAAGAAACACATTGAAACTGGTAGAGAAGGGCATAGTTTCAGTTAAAGAAAATTTACTGGATACCAGGCAATTTTCCACAGTTTAACTTCAAGCTAAAGTATGTCCCAACAGTAACGGTTTTCTCCCAGCCAAAATATTTAAATCAATGGTGATAACTAAATACATCTTCCAACTCACTGCATTAACCCTGTTTTCAATAGGAGAGGTCAAAATCATTGTATACTATGTATTAAATTGTGCTATTCAATCTAACAGATCTGCTAATGCCAGACAACATCTGTTCTCACAATGAGAAGAAAATAACGGACTGTCTGCACTGGTTGATCAATTATTTATGACTTGAAAGTTACTGCAGCATTTTCAGTATATACTTGTAAAGTAAAATCAAACTGAAAATGTTAAAACGATCCACTACATGTAAATTGATTGAGTATACCAACTTATGAATGAATAAATATATGCATATACATTAATTCAAATTAAACTTCACATAAGAAATTTTTGTTCTTGGTGTATTGTCTTAATTAAGTAAGACAGTATCTGATTAAAACTCTTGTAGGGCTGATAAATTGTGTATGGTAGTACATTGTATTATTATAAAGTCATTAGTGGCTAAGTGATTGTATATTAAGGTAAAACAAAATTGTTTAAATGATTATCTCATGACTTTTTGCCATTTTCGACAACTCCAGAGAGTAAAATTTAAAATACATGTGCAAACTAATTTTTGTCTATATAATGGATATTTTGTATCTTATATGTATGTCAAATTATAATATATAATTGTATGAGCTTTATAACTTACCTTCAAACATGTACAAGTATATTGTATTCTTTCTTATGATACACGGATGGCATTTTATTTCAACCCCTTTTAAATGCTATGTTTGGGTTCCAAAGATACAAAGTTTCAGTGGTTAAATAACATGATAAAAAGTATCATTTTTAACTTTGGCAAATCTGCATTTAGTTGAGATCTACACAATAAAAAGTGGAAGAAATTCCTATCTTATCTATCAAATTTAGATTATATCAATTGCTGTAGTTATATGAGACATATCTTGTTAATGAGATCAAGAATACATGTGCGTCATAAATTGTAAAATTGCTTGCCATTCAGCATTCTGTAGGTCTAATAGAATTATATCAGTGTTTAATTTTTTCAGTAATGTCCATACAATTTGAGTCTTTTAATGCACTTTGTAGCTTGAGAAAGGTTGCTTGGCTTGCCAAGTCTTCTTGAAAGTTAATGAAACCATTTTTTTCACCAAGTAGCTCCTTGAATTAAATTGTCTAGAAATCTGTCCCAACAGTAACGGCAGCCATTTAATCAATTTAGGCATGCATTTATTACAGTAAGGTTTATGCAGTCATTCTTGGTCACTTGTTTTTTGTTCTCAGAGTCTTACAGATTGAATTTAATAAGTTTAATACATACTGTCATTTAAAAAGAATCAATTTATAGCTTGGACAATAGACTTTCAGAAGCCATTCTATTAAGGCCTGACTTTGAACCCCTGAAACATTTTGCTCGTTTGATATTTAACTTGTAATGCTAGTATCAACTTAACATGGATGTCTTGAAGTTTCACAGGAGAGCTAATAAACATCTTATATAGTCTATTAGACTAGAGCAGCTTATCAAGAATGTAACCGTTACTGTTGGGACATTTTCCGTTACTGTTGGGACATTGTTTCTCTTTGATGTGCTTGCTGTAAATATGTAGATACAACAAAGTATTAAAATGGAAAGTGTTTTACAACCATTTGGGAAAAAATTGGGCTGTGAATGAGGCCAGAACCTATCTGTATAATGATAATAGCTATCAAAAAACAAAGGCAGGGTGACAACCGTTACTGTTGGGACAAAATTTTGTTAAAAGAAAAAGACTACCAAAATTTTGACATGAAATAAAAAAGAAAAAAGTGATGTAAATCAGAAACTACGTCCTTTCCACTATGCATGTGTGTTATAATATCTCATGAACCACTTTCTTTACGGTTGTGGCATCCACCCACAGTGAAATACCCAAATTTTGGATTTTTGGCCCATTTTGGGTGTTTTTTTTTAAATTTCGCAAAAACGAAGAATTTCTTAATTTTTGACAAATTGTGTCTGTTTTCTCTTCAGAAACTGGCTCTAGATGAGAAATTTAAAGACCAACATCCTATTTATCGCTTAATGAAAAAAATATTTCAAAAACAAAAATGCATTTTCGATCAATGTCACACAAAAAAGCTGTTTTTTCGGCCTTTTTGCGATATTCAATCTTTTATATCTTTTGAACGACTCGACCGATTTGTCTGAAATTTTCAGCAAAATTAAAAAATGCATCCTTATTTCAGAAAACTAACCTACTTTGATGATATTTGTACAAATGTTTTCAAAATAATTTGCTGTTTCCTGGAACATAAATTTTGAATGCTTATTTGCACTTGGCCATAAATTTGCCTTTAATTTTACTAATAATGTCCTCATGGCTGAACGCTTTGACATAGAACACACTTTTTGAAAACATTTTATCGGATACGCAAAATTTGATAAACGGGATGTTTGATGATATCTGTTACCATCATAAATAAATTTAAACCATTAGTTTTACATATAATAAAGTCTTTATAATATAGTTTTTTAGATGATACATACGTATATTTATATGTCAAATAAAACTTAATCATGTCTATTTTCACATTGTACATTACATTTTGATGGTCATTTCTTAATTTAATTGTAATTTAAGTAAAGATTCGAAATGGAAACACATATTATGAAACACCATGTATCGCCCCACTGAGCTTCACGTCTTCATTGTGATTTTAGCCCTCAGATCTTATTGCTGTTTATATACTGAACAAAATTGAAAACGCTACACCTACTTTGCTTGACATTTTTCTTCTAAATACAACAAGTACAAAAACTCAAATGAAAGTGTTTCGCATTGCTCATTGACTCGGTTGTGCCAAGCACTAAACGTTTTGTGAATCTTAATTACGGGGATGAAGAACGGACGCTTTTAATGTGACAGGGGTCCGTTTTTCAGGTGTACAATTTGAACGGAAATTTTACACAATTTAAACCTTCAGAAATGGTTGCAGAAGAATGTAAACCACGCCGGACTGCACGGAATGGTAGTCTACCAAGTTTTTCGTCAGTAAATGTAAAAAATGATGTTTGAAAAGCAGAATTTTCATAATGTTCCAAAGCTTTAAAATTTACAATGTAATCTCCATAGGAAATTGAAATCGCTATTGCATGGACATCTGGGAACAATCCTTGTCGAGGAAAGGATTCAAATATCCCATGTAAGGCCTGCTTGATGTTGAAAAAAAATCAATCAAGAACGGGATAAATTTGTGAATACCAATCATTTTAATTTCTGTTTATGTCAAAGGGAGGTAATTCGCAAAATTGAAAAAAAATGGACCTTGATTTTAGAGCTTTCTACCAGCGATGAATGAGATTTTAGGTTTTTTAGGCAAGCCGGATATGACCAATTCCGAAAAAATACCGACGCGTTTTCTGCGCATGCGCATATGCGGCATTAGATGAAATTACCTCTAAACGCATTAAGGGCTGTAACTCTAACATTAAAGAAGACAAGCCAATTAAATTTTGACAAAACGATTGCTAAAAGCCTGGAATATAACGTCAAAATATATTTCGTGCTGTTAGTTCGATACTTTTCCAGAAATTTGAATTATTGCAGTGTAGCGTTTTCCCTTTTGTTCAGTATATTTGAAGCGTGAGACAAGCGGCATTTCGCCTACAACAGGAAGCTAAAAGAGGAAATGAAGTAATAAGCAGGTGCGCTCGTCCCTCCGTTCTGATTTGTTATTTCTCTGTAACATAACCCCTAAACCATAGATGCTAGCAATGGCAGACTTATTACACTAATAGTAGATATTGTGAAGAAGTGAAAGCACAATAATGGAAAAAGAGAAAATCGCTTTTCAATGTTTCTTCTTTCGTTTTAATGTCTCTCCCAACCATATAGTTTGGAAAAGGTTAAACTGAGTAAACAAATAGACTTTATATGAAATTGTGTCAAGATTTAAAGTGGTCTGTTCCACGTCTCTCATTCATAAGATTCTGCACGGAACTGGTAATATTTTCTGCAAAAGTAATCCGTTTCATCCTTTTAGGAATTTATCTGAATTTTGATTTTTGAAATGTTCTTAAATATTTTCTTTTATGTTTTTCGTAAAACTAAGTTCTATCTTTCCTCCAATATATGATTTGTTTGAAAATGTATGTAATTGTCCGAAATTCCCCGGAAAGAAGAATGTGTTCTGAAAATGGGAGTGAATGTTACATTTTGAATGTTTCCAATTTGGATATCAGATGATTACTTTGTATTTATAGCTTGCAGAACGAAATAACCCGTCTACGCTCTGTAGAAAGAGACTTTAATACAGAAGTGGCTGCAAAAGAAAATGAAATACAGAGGTAAACTAATTCAAGCATTTTTAAAGTGTCTGCATTATATCATGTCACAAATTCCTATCTTTTTATATAAGTCCTATTTATTTTCATATCATTCCTATCGGCTAAAACAAGGTATTCGGAGACAAAGTGTCTCACCAGGTTAACACACCCTTCTACTTTTCTTGGCATAAAATAAGATTCCAATATCAAAAGTTCATTACTTGAATCATCAAAACTGATGTGTGAGTAGTTTCTGCAGCCATTAGTGAAAATAATTTAAACTTGTTTTAAATACAAATTGATCTGATTTTATTTAATCAGATAATTGGCTGCATTTTTATTTGTGTTGTGTCCGTAACCCTTTACAGTGCAATAAAAAGTACTGAGCTATGTTAACACAAAACAGATTATTTCATCTAGGCAACCATATTGCGAGCCATAATATTTTAGACTACTGGAGTTTTGTTGTAAATGGATCCTTTGAAAAATAACAATTATAACAGTTGGTTACGGACACTACATATTCAGGCTAGGGTCTACAAATGTCCCATTTTCTGAGACACAACACTGTGGGTACAATAGACTACCAAAATTTACCTTATGAACTGTTTTTATCAAATCAAAATAAAGTTGTTTAGAAACAATCAAATATAACTCATCACATGTACCTTGAATTCTAAAATTATTTGGTGACACAATATAACGCTAAAAAATGACCATTTTCTGAGTACATATTCAATCATTTCTCAATGGTCATAAAAGATTGACTCATGAAAATTTTTGGATATCAAAAACTAGTCTTACCTCTTAAAATGAGCTTTTTGTAGATATATTTTAGGCTGTATATTTTTCAGAAAATCACATATAACATTTAAGAAAACTTTTTCCCGAAAACCGTGTTTTAGCCCTATTCATTCTCGAACTTGCATTTTCCAAAACCCGAAATCGTTTATAGATTTAAAGTAAATAATCTTTAGAAGTATGGTTCCTGATCAAAATGCTCTGTTATCGTGATCTAGTATTGATTTAGATGGCATAAACTAATTTCAAATCTATATAGATTATCATTTCGTTCCAATTATATTTTTCATGATTTTCAAATGATCTGGCGTCGAACAAACCTAAAGCAAACAATTCGAAAATACTGATATGATATACCAACATACTCAATAATGACGCTAAAGTCTAAGATAATTACTAAAATACTGCGAATGAAGTAACGGTACTTTTTAAAGTATATGATCCATTACCACACAGCAAAGGTTCAGGCGGGTCCATATTCAAAGACGATGTAGACGATAATTCAACTGGGTGGACTTTTTCATATTTTAGCCTTTTTGTGCAGAAAATATTGTGTTTCTTTTTGCATGTTTTATATCCGATGTTACGTGATTTTTTAAAGATTTCAAAAAGAAAAAGACCGTCTACGATGTCAAAATATAGATCTTAAAGCAGAAAAGACAGCAATGGAAGAAGCGATAAGAAGGTAAACTAAGACATTATTATATAGCCAATTTCATGGTGTCAACATTTTATTCTAGCTCTAGTTACTAGTAGTAACGTCTGAGATGATGCCATTTTAAGACCCATTTTCAACTGTTTCAATTATCCTTTCAATTCAATTATAATTTCCTCGCGATTTAATGATTTGGCATCGAACACACATAAGGACACATTTCAAAATTGGTGATACACCAACATCACCTGACTGAGCGTGCCCCTCTTCATTGTAATTGTACTCCTCAGAACTAATTGGTGTTTATATTTGTAGATGGAAGACAAAAACAGACCGACTACAACAAGAAGTTAATGCTGAAGAATCTGCAAAGGAAATTGAGATAAGAAGGTATCCTGAAATATTATAGCTTCTTTTAAAAGGTCAAAATTCTTTTAGTGTTATAGATCTATCACATGTTCTGACATGCCATGAAATGACCATTTTCGTCTATTCAAATTATCCTTTAAGCCAAATTTTAATTTCTTTACGATTAAATCATAGAACAAACGTAGAGAAAACGCTTCACTATTGCTGACATAAAAATTATGTATTTATATACCACCATCGCCCGCCTGAGATTGTCCTATTTAAGAGTGGTTCTAATCCTCAGATTTAAGTGGTGTTTATATTTGTAGCTTGAAAGGAGATATATTTCAACTACAAAGGGAAATTAATGCAGAAAAATCAGCAAAAGAAGAAGCAACAAGCAGGTAAATCGCATAATACGTATTCAAACACGTAGTCAACATTTCAAAAACAGCCCAATATTGAAGGTATTTGAAGAAAACTAATGAATTGTAACGAAACGGTTAAAGTGGAAGTAATAAGCAATTTATAGTTTTTCAACTCCTTTTACTTAGAGTCTAATCTAAACGCATAGAATGTTTTTAGAAACAATGATATAAAAATCCGAAATAATACCCAAATCATGAAATAAATGCACAACTGAACTTACGGTCATATTGTACACTACACAATTTTCTAATGGTATAGAGTAGTTTAAAATAGGGGTCATATTAAAGTAACTAATGATTTATTCATGAGAAAGCCAAAGGAGCCTTACTGAAATGCCTCGTAGTAAAATCACATGAATTAACACGTTATCATCTCAAGATCGGATGATGTTTCAAAGCCTTTTACCTACTTTTAATGTTCGCACCCTATGTTGTAGTACCAAAAACACATGTTTTAATAAAATATTCATTCATAAAATGAGACTAGTATAATCACTTTTCTTTTTATGTCTAGCTGAAATATTCATAGCAAAAGCTCTATGATCAGACATAAATACATGTATAATTCCTTTCAATATGTTGCTAATGTCATGATGGCACAATATTTTATGTTCGTGAAGTTGGCAGACCAGCAGAGTAGCAGAGTAGCAGAGTGAAGTTGGCAGACCAGCAGAGTAGCAGAGTAGCAGAGTGAAGTTGGCAGACCAGCAGAGTAGCAGAGTAGCAGAGTGAAGTTGGCAGACCAGCAGAGTAGCAGAGTAGGTGACAATTTGAAGTAATTTCTTATAATGACTTGAATGACCGAAAACATTCTTTAAACAATTGTTTTATGTTAAGATATTTTAAAATACACGAAAAAACAATCATTTTTTATTGATTTTTAAACTTGCATTTTCTGTCGTCTCTCTATCAAATTAGTAGATTTCGTGCGTTTCTTTCATGAAAATGCGTTTTTGAGAGACAAGAAGGCTTTCTATCAACATTTTACCGAAAAAAACTCGAAAATTCATCAACTCAGTTTTACTCTGCTACTCTGCTACTCTGCCAACTTCACGTTTCTAGCAGACTAGCAGAGTAGATGACAAATTGGATTTCTTTGATATAATGACTTGTTTGATCGAAAAAAATGCTTTTTACCGTTGCTTTATGGTATAATCTTCCGAAATACACGAAAAAACAGTCACTTTATACTGATTTTGCAAATTGCATTTTCCCTCGGCACACTTGCAAATTAGTAGATTTCGTGCGTTTCTTTCATGAAAATGCGTTTTTGAGAGACAAGAAGGCTTTCTATCAACATTTTACCGAAAAAAATGCGAAAATTTTTCAACTCAGTTTTACTCTGCTACTCTGCTACTCTGCCAACTTCACGTTTCTAGCAGACTAGCAGAGTAGATGACAAATTGAATTTCTTTGATCTAATGACTTGTATGGTCGAAAAAACGCTTTTAACAGTTGTTTTATGGTATAATCTTCCGAAATACACAAAAAACAGTCACTTTATACTGATTTTGCAAATTGCATTTTCCCTCGGCACACTTGCAAATTAGTAGATTTCGTGCGGTTTTTTTTTTCATGAAAATGCGTTTTTGAGATGCAAGAAGGCTTTCTATAAACATTTTTCCGAAAAAAACTCGAAAATTTTTCAACTCAGTTTTACTCTGCTACTCTGCTACTCTGCCAACTTCACGTTTCTAGCAGACTAGCAGAGTAGATGACAAATTGGATTTCTTTGATATAATGACTTGTTTGATCACAAAAATGCTTTTTACCGTTGTTTTATGGTATAATCTTCCGAAATACACGAAAAAACAGTCACTTTATACTGATTTTGCAACTTGCATTTTCCCTCGGCACACTTGCAAATTAGTAGATTTCGTGCGTTTCTTTCATGAAAATGCGTTTTTGAGAGACAACAAGGCTTTCTATCAACATTTTACCGAAAAAAATGCGAAATTTTTTCAACTCAGTTTCACTCTGCTACTCTGCTACTCTGCCAACTTCACGTTTCTAGCAGACTAGCAGAGTAGATGACAAATTTGATTTCTTTGATATAATGACTTGTATGGTCGAAAAAACGCTTTTAACAGTTGTTTTATGGTATAATCTTCCGAAAAACACGAAAAAACAGTCACTTTATATAGATTTTGCAACTTGCATTTTCTGTCGGCACACTTGCAAATTAGTAGATTTCGTGCGTTTCTTTCATGAAAATGCGTTTTTGAGAGACAACAAGGCTTTCTATCAACATTTTACCGAAAAAAATGCGAAATTTTTTCAACTCAGTTTCACTCTGCTACTCTGCTACTCTGCCAACTTCACGTTTCTAGCAGACTAGCAGAGTAGATGACAAATTTGATTTCTTTGATATAATGACTTGTATGGTCGACAAAACGTTTTTAACAGTTGTTTTATGGTTTAATTTTCCGAAATACACGAAAAAACAGTCACTTTATACCGATTTTGCAAATTGCATTTTCCCTCGGCACACTTGCAAATTAGTAGATTTCGTGCGTTTCTTTCATGAAAATGCGTTTTTGAGAGACAACAAGGCTTTCTATCAACATTTTACCGAAAAAAAATGCGAAATTTTTTCAACTCAGTTTCACTCTGCTACTCTGCTACTCTGCCAACTTCACGTTTCTAGCAGACTAGCAGAGTAGATGACAAATTGGATTTCTTTGATATAATGACTTGTATGGTCGAAAAAACGCTTTTAACAGTTGTTTTATGGTATAATCTTCCGAAATACACGAAAAAACAGTCACTTTATATAGATTTTGCAACTTGCATTTTCCCTCGGCACACTTGCAAATTAGTAGATTTCGTGCGTTTCTTTCATGAAAATGCGTTTTTGAGAGACAACAAGGCTTTCTATAAACATTTTACCGAAAAAAACGCGAAAATTTTTCAACTCAGTTTTACTCTGCTACTCTGCTACTCTGCCAACTTCACGTTTCTAGCAGACTAGCAGAGTAGATGACAAATTGGATTTCTTTGATATAATGACTTGTTTGATCACAAAAATGCTTTTTACCGTTGTTTTATGGTATAATCTTCCGAAATACACAAAAAAACAGTCACTTTATACTGATTATGCAACTTGCATTTTCCCTCGGCACACTTGCAAATTAGTAGATTTCGTGCTTTTCTTTCATGAAAATGCGTTTTTGAGAGACAACAAGGCTTTCTATCAACATTTTACCGAAAAAAACTCGAAAATTTTTCAACTCAGTTTCACTCTGCTACTCTGCTACTCTGCCAACTTCACGTTTCTAGCAGACTAGCAGAGTAGATGACAAATTTGATTTCTTTGATATAATGACTTGTATGGTCGAAAAAACGTTTTTAACAGTTGTTTTATGGTTTAATTTTCCGAAATACACGAAAAAACAGTCACTTTATACCGATTTTGCACATTGCATTTTCCCTCGGCACACTTGCAAATTAGTAGATTTCGTGCGTTTCTTTCATGAAAATGCGTTTTTGAGAGACAACAAGGCTTTCTATCAACATTTTACCGAAAAAAATGCGAATTTTTTTCAACTCAGTTTCACTCTGCTACTCTGCTACTCTGCCAACTTCACGTTTCTAGCAGACTAGCAGAGTTGATGACAAATTGGATTTCTTTGATATAATGACTTGTATGGTCGAAAAAACGCTTTTAACAGTTGTTTTATGGTATAATCTTCCGAAAAACACGAAAAAACAGTCACTTTATATAGATTTTGCAACTTGCATTTTCTGTCGGCACACTTGCAAATTAGTAGATTTCGTGCGTTTCTTTCATGAAAATGCGTTTTTGAGAGACAACAAGGCTTTCTATCAACATTTTACCGAAAAAAACGCGAAAATTTTTCAACTCAGTTTTACTCTGCTACTCTGCTACTCTGCCAACTTCACGTTTCTAGCAGACTAGCAGAGTAGATGACAAATTGGATTTCTTTGATATAATGACTTGTTTGATCACAAAAATGCTTTTTACCGTTGTTTTATGGTATAATCTTCCGAAATACACGAAAAAACAGTCACTTTATACTGATTTTGCAACTTGCATTTTCCCTCGGCACACTTGCAAATTAGTAGATTTCGTGCGTTTCTTTCATGAAAATGCGTTTTTGAGAGACAACAAGGCTTTCTATCAACATTTTACCGAAAAAAATGCGAAATTTTTTCAACTCAGTTTCACTCTGCTACTCTGCTACTCTGCCAACTTCACGTTTCTAGCAGACTAGCAGAGTAGATGACAAATTTGATTTCTTTGATATAATGACTTGTATGGTCGAAAAAACGCTTTTAACAGTTGTTTTATGGTATAATCTTCCGAAAAACACGAAAAAACAGTCACTTTATATAGATTTTGCAACTTGCATTTTCTGTCGGCACACTTGCAAATTAGTAGATTTCGTGCGTTTCTTTCATGAAAATGCGTTTTTGAGAGACAACAAGGCTTTCTATCAACATTTTACCGAAAAAAATGCGAAATTTTTTCAACTCAGTTTCACTCTGCTACTCTGCTACTCTGCCAACTTCACGTTTCTAGCAGACTAGCAGAGTAGATGACAAATTTGATTTCTTTGATATAATGACTTGTATGGTCGACAAAACGTTTTTAACAGTTGTTTTATGGTTTAATTTTCCGAAATACACGAAAAAACAGTCACTTTATACCGATTTTGCAAATTGCATTTTCCCTCGGCACACTTGCAAATTAGTAGATTTCGTGCGTTTCTTTCATGAAAATGCGTTTTTGAGAGACAACAAGGCTTTCTATCAACATTTTACCGAAAAAAAATGCGAAATTTTTTCAACTCAGTTTCACTCTGCTACTCTGCTACTCTGCCAACTTCACGTTTCTAGCAGACTAGCAGAGTAGATGACAAATTGGATTTCTTTGATATAATGACTTGTATGGTCGAAAAAACGCTTTTAACAGTTGTTTTATGGTATAATCTTCCGAAATACACGAAAAAACAGTCACTTTATATAGATTTTGCAACTTGCATTTTCCCTCGGCACACTTGCAAATTAGTAGATTTCGTGCGTTTCTTTCATGAAAATGCGTTTTTGAGAGACAACAAGGCTTTCTATAAACATTTTACCGAAAAAAACGCGAAAATTTTTCAACTCAGTTTTACTCTGCTACTCTGCTACTCTGCCAACTTCACGTTTCTAGCAGACTAGCAGAGTAGATGACAAATTGGATTTCTTTGATATAATGACTTGTTTGATCACAAAAATGCTTTTTACCGTTGTTTTATGGTATAATCTTCCGAAATACACAAAAAAACAGTCACTTTATACTGATTATGCAACTTGCATTTTCCCTCGGCACACTTGCAAATTAGTAGATTTCGTGCTTTTCTTTCATGAAAATGCGTTTTTGAGAGACAACAAGGCTTTCTATCAACATTTTACCGAAAAAAACTCGAAAATTTTTCAACTCAGTTTCACTCTGCTACTCTGCTACTCTGCCAACTTCACGTTTCTAGCAGACTAGCAGAGTAGATGACAAATTTGATTTCTTTGATATAATGACTTGTATGGTCGAAAAAACGTTTTTAACAGTTGTTTTATGGTTTAATTTTCCGAAATACACGAAAAAACAGTCACTTTATACCGATTTTGCACATTGCATTTTCCCTCGGCACACTTGCAAATTAGTAGATTTCGTGCGTTTCTTTCATGAAAATGCGTTTTTGAGAGACAACAAGGCTTTCTATCAACATTTTACCGAAAAAAATGCGAATTTTTTTCAACTCAGTTTCACTCTGCTACTCTGCTACTCTGCCAACTTCACGTTTCTAGCAGACTAGCAGAGTTGATGACAAATTGGATTTCTTTGATATAATGACTTGTATGGTCGAAAAAACGCTTTTAACAGTTGTTTTATGGTATAATCTTCCGAAAAACACGAAAAAACAGTCACTTTATATAGATTTTGCAACTTGCATTTTCTGTCGGCACACTTGCAAATTAGTAGATTTCGTGCGTTTCTTTCATGAAAATGCGTTTTTGAGAGACAACAAGGCTTTCTATCAACATTTTACCGAAAAAAAAATGCGAAATTTTTTCAACTCAGTTTCACTCTGCTACTCTGCTACTCTGCCAACTTCACGTTTCTAGCAGACTAGCAGAGTAGATGACAAATTTGATTTCTTTGATATAATGACTTGTATGGTCGAAAAAACGTTTTTAACAGTTGTTTTATGGTATAATCTTCCGAAATACACGAAAATACAGTCACTTTATACTGATTTTGCAAATTGCATTTTCCCTCGGCACACTTGCAAATTAGTAGATTTCGTGCGTTTCTTTCATGAAAATGCGTTTTTGAGAGGCAAGAAGGCTTTCTTTAAACATTTTACCGAAAAAACGCGAAAATTTTTCAACTCAGTTTTACTCTGCTACTCTGCTACTCTGCCAACTTCACGTTTCTAGCAGACTAGCAGAGTAGATGACAAATTGGATTTCTTTGATATAATGACTTGTTTGATCACAAAAATGCTTTTTACCGTTGTTTTATGGTATAATCTTCCGAAATACACGAAAAAACAGTCACTTTATACTGATTTTGCAAATTGCATTTTCCCTCGGCACACTTGCAAATTAGTAGATTTCGTGCGTTTCTTTCATGAAAATGCGTTTTTGAGAGACAACAAGGCTTTCTATCAACATTTTACCGAAAAAAATGCGAAAATTTTTCAACTCAGTTTTACTCTGCTACTCTGCTGGTCTGCCAACTTCACGTTTCTAGCAGACTAGCAGAGTAGATGACAAATTGGATTTCTTTTATATAATGACTTGTATGGTCGAAAAAACGCTTTTAACAGTTGTTTTATGGTATAATCTTCCGAAATACACGAAAATACAGTCACTTTATACTGATTTTGCAAATTGCATTTTCCCTCGGCACACTTGCAAATTAGTAGATTTCGTACGTTTCTTTCATGAAAATGCGTTTTTGAGAGGCAAGAAGGCTTTCTTTAAACATTTTACCGAAAAAAACGCGAAAATTTTTCAACTCAGTTTTACTCTGCTACTCTGCTACTCTGCCAACTTCACGTTTCTAGCAGACTAGCAGAGTAGATGACAAATTGGATTTCTTTGATATAATGACTTGTTTGATCGAAAAAATGCTTTTTACCGTTGTTTTATGGTATAATCTTCCGAAATACACGAAAAAACAGTCACTTTATACTGATTTTGCAAATTGAATTTTCCCTCGGCACACTTGCAAATTAGTAGATTTCGTGCGTTTCTTTCATGAAAATGCGTTTTTGAGAGGCAAGAAGGCTTTCTATCAACTTTTTACCGAAAAAAACGCGAAAATTTATCAACTCAGTTTTACTCTGCTACTCTGCTACTCTGCCAACTTCACGTTTCTAGCAGACTAGCAGAGTAGATGACAAATTGGATTTCTTTGATATAATGACTTGTATGGTCGAAAAAATGCTTTTAACAGTTGTTTTATGGTATAATCTTCCGAAATACACGAAAAAACAGTCACTTTATATTGATTATGCAACTTGCATTTTCTGTCGGCACACTTGCAAATTAGTAGATTTCGTGCGTTTCTTTCATGAAAATGCGTTTTTGAGAGACAAGAAGGCTTTCTATCAACTTTTTACCGAAAAAAACGCGAAAATTTTTCAACTCAGTTTTACTCTGCTACTCTGCTATTCTGCCAACTTCACGTTTCTAGCAGACTAGCAGAGTAGATGACAAATTGGATTTCTTTGATATAATGACTTGTATGATCGAAAAAAAGCTTCACGGTTGAAGTGACAAATTCTTTATAAATCTGAACTGTTGTCCACAACAATTTGTTATTTTTAGCACAACAATATATATTTCTCGTAAAAGGTTCAATGTTTTGGCTTGAAATTTTCAGAATTTTCATAAGAAAACATGCTCTTTCAGATAGAATAAAAGTAAAATTTATGTAAAAATAATCGTGAAATGTCACTTTTAACATGTTCAAAATATGCAGACAATGGTCATTATGTGAGCCATGAAAATGCGGACATAGTAACCATTTCCGAAACTGCAAGTATTAAGACTGTATTACAAAAAATGTTTGTTTATTCTTATAACATACACGGCTTTCATATCGACACAAAATTTATGTCAAAACTCATTCACCCTAAAATTTCTTTGATGGAAACCTTGCAAACCTTTAACTTTTTACTTTCCTTCAAAATTACGATATAAAGGGAAATTGTGTTTTAGATTTTTATACATATGACAAACAATGAAATATGCTATGTCCTATTTCCTAATATTGTCTGATACAAAATGTAATAATTTTTTTCCGAGAAAAATTGATTGATTTTGAAATAAAAGCTTGACAAATGGCTAATAGATATATAAAATATGTGGAACATTTATTTATTGGAATCAAAACGTACAAAAAAAAACAAGACCTGGCCCTGATTTCTCATAAAAAAATAGTACATAATCCTGAGAACATGCTCAATTGACCAAACGCCAATCGACAGATCGCTCCGGCCAACATAGAATTTAAGCCAAACAATGAGCATGTGATCGTTAACTGGGAACGATTTTAAATTCGGACAAACAAAATAGTATTTCGTAGTTGTTGTTACAAAATCTCGTAACTACGGCTTGATTTAAGCCGTAGTTACGAGATTTTTTAACAACACCGACGGTTTATCAATACATAACGTGAAACCTAGCCTATTGGCAGCACAAAATTATTATTAATAACATTATTATTAACATTAGCATTATTATCACATGCGCGGATCCAGAGGGGGGGGGGATAGGGGGTCATGACCCCCCATGGAATTTGAGAAAGGGGGGATATCAAAAAGATTACTGGTTATGTCCCAAATAAGCTGCGTCTTTTGTCCTTGTGTGCCACGACAAACCGTTGTTATATCTAGTCCATCATGGTATGACATGTATCTCCATGGGGAGGGTCAGGAGGCCTGACCCCCCCTGAAATTTGGCGCAAAAGGGGGTTAAAGGTCGGATGAACCCCCCTGGGAAAACTACCTGGATCCGCGCTTGTATCATTAGCATTAGCATTTGCTTCTTTCGCCTCGATTTTTTCCCAATCCAATCTTTTCAGATAAGTCAAACAATTTCTTGTTTAGGAAAGTATTTAAGGTGAAATCAAAATTATAAATAAAAAACAATTTCGAATATATTTTCCAAATATGATGTTTTATTAATCACGATGGGTAACCCACGTGACTTTTGAGAAGCGTTCACACCGAAAAAATCGCCCGCTTCCGGGTATGTTTTGTTTAATTTCTCAGTTTATACGCTACGGATTTTGACGAGATAAAGTGCACCGTACGCGCATTTGAGAGGGCCATGCCAGTTTGTAACTCACTCTGCTCCGGATCCCGTGGTTTCTTCAAACATTCAAGCGAAAGTTTTATTCGGTGCACGTGAACTCTTCCTACTTTCGTTTTGTATCGAGAAAAACTTTCGCTTGAATGTTTGAAGAAACCACTGGATTGTGAGCAGGGTGAGTTAAAGCCGGGAATGGTCCACTCAATTGCGCGTTCGGTGCACTTTATGTTACCACAATCCGTAGTGTGTAAGCTGAGAAATTAAACCAAACATACCTTGAAGCGGACGATTTTTCAGTGTGAACGCTCCCCAAAAGTCACGTGGGTTACCCACCGTGTTAATACTATTGCTTGAAATTCAAACAGTACTTTTGAGAAGAAAACTATCAAAAAAATATGGGCTGGTGCCTGGACAGACGTACACACAGCCATGAAAATGGCCCGCTGGCAGGACCGCAATTTAGACAAATATATAATGTTCAATCTTTTTTAGGAATTCCATTAATAAGGAAGTTGTTATTAAAAGAACTACTTAAAATCTTTAAACTTAAAGTATTACCGAATTTTCATACTAATATCATATTAGCAATTATTGATAATACATTTTCACAATGGCATCAAATGCGGAACGGCAAAGACCGCGTCAATAATTTAGTTACGTCGGTGTACATTGTGTAAGTGCAAAACCTCATATGTCGATTTTTTGAGATTTTCGAAGTAAAACCTTGTGTGCCCAGTTAAAACAGATCTTGCAGACTTTCAGATACTTTTACTAATCAGTAATAATGCTACAATATTTATGAACACTATGTTCAAATTACAAGTTAAACCTTTCAGTTTGGGAAAAAATATTACACTTTCTTCCTTCCCCTTTAATCTTCCGAAATCGAGATACGATGTTTTGCATTTTAATGACAACATCTGTATTTGAGCGGCATAAAGACTAATGATCAGTAGCAATTCTTATCGGTTTCCAAGGAGATCGTCACTTTACCCGATCAACACTCTACCATACAAAATGTAGAGACAAAGTGCGTTATAACCATTAGTCAGTACTTAAAATGTTTAGTGAAAAACTAATGTAAATGCACTTAAAGTAATATGCAAATGAAATACATGTATTATAACGACAAGCTATTGATAAAATTAAGCAATTTGTAAACAACTGCAAAACTGCTTCATTTGCAAATGTTTTCTTGTTTAAATACATCATTATGGCAATCGAGAAAATAGAAACGCTAAAATAATAAGCAAAACACGCTGAAATTTACCGAATACTGTGTGCGTGTATTTGTGATTATGTGCGTGCGCAAAATTATGTTATTTATTTCAAAACTTTCGGACTTCAAAATGTTCATATTGTTACAGCAACAATCAGTGTCTTTTTAAAGCTGCAAGTAAAAATGTGTATTAGCAAAAGCTATTCTTAAACCATTAGCAAACGAAATATTTTGATAAGAATAGGTTTTCAAAGATCTTGCATTATAAATATTGAAATAACTTAAACATTTCGAAATGTTATAGGAACAAAACTATACTTCATAGCTATAATGTGAAAGACCCTGGTCTTCTAGAACGCGAAAAGTCGGTTTTTTTTTTTTTTTTTTTTTTTTTTTTTTTTTTTTTTTTTTTTTTTTTTGGGGGGGAGGGGGTAATGGGTTAAAATGAAACGGCTTAGATTAGATTTGAAGAAGTATCAATTCAATAAACGTTAATTCTGACTTGAACGATGGTCGTTCCTCGTCATAAACACATATTTACAACATATTTACAACATACAAAGACGAAATGTAACATATATACAGGAGAGAAAATTCATTATGAAAAAAGTAGATAAATAAATAAATATTGTAGGGGTACATTTAAATTTCGTTACAGTTTGGATTCGTTTAAACTATTTTATTTACAAACAACCACCTGGAAAGTAAAAATCCGCATATGCGTAAGGACAGCACTTGTAATTTCTAATCCTCCACAAAAGTTTCTCATACTTTTTAAAAAGAAGTAACCTGTTTCGAATTTGTAAACGGTGAATACGGAAAGAAGTGTAAAACAGTTTGCGAACATTAACCTTTCAAATTGATTACTGGTTAATTAAGGTAAATGTACAAAATAAGAAAAAAAAATATGTTATAAAAAGTCAAATTAAATCTTAAGTTATGAGAGACCCCAAATTGAATGTCTTTCGTGAAAACCGCCTTTGTAATGTTAAAAGCAAATAAAGTAACAAGAAAAAGTAACGTTAAAATGTCATAGTGTTGCCAAGAAAAAAAGGTAACTATGTACATTTTTGCTCTTGTTGTAGCCTCTTTATACAAAAATATAAAAATTGCCTCTTATATTTTTGTACGCGAAAAACATATTAGCATCTTGATATATAAAACAAATAAAACACGCTTTGCAATTCAATATGTTTAAACAACATTTTAAAAGGAAATAGGAAATTACCTGGATGCGCTTCTTCCCCTTCTTTCTTTTCTTCATTTCTTCTATGTCGTGACCACCACCATGACACACAATGGTCGTTTAAAAGACACTGTCAAAGATCGGGTAAACTTTCAAGGTAATATACACATGCGTTAAGCAATGGATCCTGTGTCTTAGAGTGTTACGATACCAGTGTCGCTAAAATGGTACCCGTTGTAAACGATGTATTTCGCTACAATATAGTGGCATCAGAAACGGGAACCAGTTTATAGTGTTAATTAACCCTTCTAAAAATAAAAAAAATCTTAAATCAAATCTTTAAATCTAAATCAACGCTAATTTACAGTTACGTATTTTTATCCATTCTCTAACAACCTGCTGTAAAAGTATTTTGTTATGAAATGTTGACTGAAAACAGTAGGTAAACTATGAACATAAGGATGATGCCTGATTTATGTTAAAGTTTGATTTTGCAATAATTTTTAAGATATTCAATAACAGCTTAATTTCGGATTTCTAAATTTTTTCTTGGCCTACATGATTTCAAACGAGGTAAATATAAGTATTCGTTATATCAATTACATGATGGTCGCATTCTTGACATTACATGTACATGTACATGAAAATATGTTTCTTATGAGATTGATTTCAGTAGTTTCGTTTGTTTGTGAAGTTACTTGGCGTCCAATGCTTGGGATTGGGTGTTGAAAAGCAAGATGGAATAGAATAAAATGACGGAATAATCACATTTTAAAATAATAATCTCAATGGAGTTCAAAAATCAAGATAACTTGGTGGGATTTTTGATTTTCTATTACTTTTTTTTCAATTTAAAAAGTATGTTGAAAATCATTTCATATGTAAAAACTGGCATGTAAACAAGGGGTTAAGCTTATCTTTTTCAAGTTCAAATCTAGTTTACTATGAATGTTAATATTATAATATTCTATATGATAATTATCTTAGAAAATGTGTATAAAAATGAGATCGGCAAAAAGTCATTTACGTATAATAATAATAATAATAATAATAATAATAATAATAATAATAATAATAATAATAATAATAATAATAATAATAATAATAATAATAATAATAATAATAATAATAATAATAATAATAATAATAATAATAATAATAATAATAAAATAATAATAATAATAATAATAATAATAATAATAATAATAATAATAATAATAATAATAATAATAATAATAATAATAATAATATTTCATTCATTCATTTTCATTCATTTTAATTCCTCCTTTTGGAGATTAATAAATAAATTCATTACAATTTTACAATTAACTAACAATTACAATCAATTATAAACAAAGCATGCATAGGAAAAGTTATCGTACAAATTGAGGCCAGTCTATACCTCACGATAAGTGACCTGGCAGGGCAACCTAGCCTATTGGCTAGGGCTGCCCTGCCAGTTCAACCATCGCGAGCTATAATAATAATAATAATAATAATAATAATAATAATAATATTTTCTGAAGGTAAAACATTAAGATAATTACATAATAATCAGCATTAGAATGAAAAATCTTTTTTACAATGTTGCCTTCAATATGATTTTGTTGTGATGAAATGGTTTAACCCATTCCCAAAAGAAAACAAGAACTGGTTAAATACGTTCCAAACGGAACAGTTTTTTTAATATTCGGGCGAAACAACGAAGTGCTTGATATCAAGCGCCCTCCCCCCCTTGTCTAAATATCCAATGTCTTATATTGTACACAAATCTTTTCCCCAAATATTGAATTGTTTTATGTTGCATCCCCCAATTTGGACCAGTCTAAATATTGCCGTTTGGGAACGGGTTAAGAATGTAATATATTTAAAAACATGTATGATTTGATGAAAATAATACAACAATAATCATGATGTAACTAATTTGAAAATATTTTAAATGGTTGCCATCGACCCAGATAATTTAGTTGGTTTAATGACGTCCATGACAGTGAAAACTTTCGAAAGAATTGATAGGGACGACGTAAGCCTTCATAACCGGCTCTTTCGTATTTCCTATTTTGATTTACAGACAAGCACTTTATTTTTTTATACGGACCAGTGTTAATACTGTATTATCTGGGTAAGGTTTATGATGAAATCTACGGACTGATACACACTTAAATTTTGTCAATTTGCTTGTTAAAAAGATAACATTTATATTTGTTTTTGAAGACTGGTAATGAACCAGAATCTCTAATAGAGGTTGGTATTTCATTCCATACATACATACTGGAGTATAAAAATGCTCTTTTTTGTAAGTTGTTTTAAATTTCGAGTTAACAATATCAGAACGAGCAGATGACCGTAAATTATAGATATTGTTATTCGAAAATGAAATTATTTCTTTTATATATCCCGGCGAAAGGTTGTTGCGGCATTTGTAAATTAACATAGCAGTATGATAATTGCATCTGTTCTCAAATGTTAGCCAAATAAGTTCAGAGAATAACTCTTTCGATGGAGCCCTTGCAGAAGCTCTAAGAATTATGCAAAAGGCTCTTTTCTGGAGAACACATAGCTTACTTGTTTTATTCTTTGTACTTTTCCACCAAACTGTGCAACAATAATCAAGAAAAGGAAGAATACAAGAATTGTAAAATAATTGTTTCATTTCAAATGTTAGATAAAAGGAAATTCTCTTAAGTAATGTAATTTTACTGTTTATTTTAACACAAGTTCTTAAGAGCCTCATTATAGTAGTTTTCTTATTTTTACGGATTAAATGTACTATCTTGTTTCTCATCTTTTTATAATTTGTTAAATCTTTCGATTGATGCAAACGATCTCGTGTCCTCATCGTTTCGTTAACGTCGGGTGTAATCCATTCAGGAAGACGACAATTTTTATACGTTTTGATTTTATGGGAGCATGTTGTGATAAAACAGTATTTAGGATAGTATAAAGTAAAGACAATGCTTAGTCGGGGTCGTGCTCAGTTTCTATAACATGAAGCGAGGAAGTACTCAAATCTTTTTGGAAATCAGGCAAATGAAAATTCTTAAAGCTTCTATACATCATTGGAAAATGACCCTCTCTTTTTACAAATCTTTTGTTTACTTTTCGTGTCATACAAATGATCACTGAGGGAAAGGGAGGAAACTGATACTTCAGTTAGTCTGTCTAACGCATTGAAATTGTATGCTACTCTGTTAATGTGAGTATAAAGTGAGTATAAAGTTGCTTTCATCTCAATGTTTAACTGTTGAAGCCCGGTCAAAAAATCTTCAACCCAAAAGATATTATACTAAACTAATCTGTTATCTCGATTGTTTGGGGTAAAATGTTGTAAGAAAGCCTTCTTGCATCATAAAAACGCATTTTCCGGAAATCTACTAATTTGCTAGTGTGCCTGCAGAATATGCAAGTTACAAAATCAATCAAACAATGGCTATTATTTCATTTATTTTGGAAGATTTTAACATAAAACAAGGTTAAAAAGCGTTTTTTCGATCATACAAGTCATTATATGAAAGAATTTCAATTTGTCACCTACTCTGCTAGTCTGCTAGAAAATTGAAGTTGGCAGACCAGCAGAGTAGCAGAGTAGAAATTAAATCTAAAAAAATCGCCTTTTTTTCCGTAAAATGTTGATAGAAAGCCTTCTTGTCTCTCAAAAACGCATTTTCATGACAGAAACGCACGAAATCTACTAATTTGCAAGTGTGCCGAGGGAAAATGCAAGTTGCAAAATCGGTATAAAGTGACTGTTTTTTCGTGTAGTTCGGAAGATTATACCATAAAACAACTGTTAAAAGCGTTTTTTCGACCATACAAGTCATTATATCAAAGAAATCAAATTTGTCATCTACTCTGCTAGTCTGCTAGAAACGTGAAGTTGGCAGAGTAGCAGAGTAGCAGAGTAAAACTGAGTTGATAAATTTTCGCGTTTTTTTCGGTAAAATGTTGATAGAAAGCCTTGTTGTCTCTCAAAAACGCATTTTCATGAAAGAAACGCACGAAATCTACTAATTTGCAAGTGTGCCGACAGAAAATGCAAGTTGCAAAATCAATATAAAGTGACTGTTTTTTTGTGTATTTCGGAAGATTATACCATAAAACAACTGTTAAACGCATTTTTTCGACCATACAAGTCATTATATCAAAGAAATCCAATTTGTCATCTACCCTGCTAGTCTGCTAGAAACGTGAAGTTGGCAGAGTAGCAGAGTAGCAGAGTAGCAGAGTAAAACTGAGTTGAAAAATTTTCGCATTTTTTTCGGTAAAATGTTGATAGAAAGCCTTCTTGCATCTCAAAATCGCATTTTCATGAAAAAAACGCACGAAATCTACTAATTTGCAAGTGTGCCGAGGGAAAATGCAATTTGCAAAATCAGTATAAAGTGACTGTTTTTTTGTGGATTTCGGAAGATTATACCATAAAACAACTGTTAAAAGCGTTTTTTCGACCATACAAGTCATTATATCAAAGAAATCAAATTTGTCATCTACTCTGCTAGTCTGCTAGAAACGTGAAGTTGGCAGAGTAGCAGAGTAGCAGAGTGAAACTGAGTTGAAAAAATTTTCGAGTTTTTTTCGGTAAAATGTTGATAGAAAGCCTTGTTGTCTCTCAAAAACGCATTTTCATGAAAGAAAAGCACGAAATCTACTAATTTGCAAGTGTGCCGAGGGAAAATGCAAGTTGCAAAATCGGTATAAAGTGACTGTTTTTTCGTGTAGTTCGGAAGATTATACCATAAAACAACTGTTAAAAGCGTTTTTTCGACCATACAAGTCATTATATCAAAGAAATCAAATTTGTCATCTACTCTGCTAGTCTGCTAGAAACGTGAAGTTGGCAGAGTAGCAGAGTAGCAGAGTAAAACTGAGTTGATAAATTTTCGCGTTTTTTTCGGTAAAATGTTGATAGAAAGCCTTGTTGTCTCTCAAAAACGCATTTTCATGAAAGAAACGCACGAAATCTACTAATTTGCAAGTGTGCCGACAGAAAATGCAAGTTGCAAAATCAATATAAAGTGACTGTTTTTTTGTGTATTTCGGAAGATTATACCATAAAACAACTGTTAAACGCATTTTTTCGACCATACAAGTCATTATATCAAAGAAATCCAATTTGTCATCTACCCTGCTAGTCTGCTAGAAACGTGAAGTTGGCAGAGTAGCAGAGTAGCAGAGTAAAACTGAGTTGAAAAATTTTCGCATTTTTTTCGGTAAAATGTTGATAGAAAGCCTTCTTGCATCTCAAAATCGCATTTTCATGAAAAAAACGCACGAAATCTACTAATTTGCAAGTGTGCCGAGGGAAAATGCAATTTGCAAAATCAGTATAAAGTGACTGTTTTTTTGTGGATTTCGGAAGATTATACCATAAAACAACTGTTAAAAGCGTTTTTTCGACCATACAAGTCATTATATCAAAGAAATCAAATTTGTCATCTACTCTGCTAGTCTGCTAGAAACGTGAAGTTGGCAGAGTAGCAGAGTAGCAGAGTGAAACTGAGTTGAAAAAATTTTCGAGTTTTTTTCGGTAAAATGTTGATAGAAAGCCTTGTTGTCTCTCAAAAACGCATTTTCATGAAAGAAAAGCACGAAATCTACTAATTTGCAAGTGTGCCGAGGGAAAATGCAAGTTGCAAAATCGGTATAAAGTGACTGTTTTTTCGTGTAGTTCGGAAGATTATACCATAAAACAACTGTTAAAAGCGTTTTTTCGACCATACAAGTCATTATATCAAAGAAATCAAATTTGTCATCTACTCTGCTAGTCTGCTAGAAACGTGAAGTTGGCAGAGTAGCAGAGTAGCAGAGTAAAACTGAGTTGATAAATTTTCGAGTTTTTTTCGGTAAAATGTTGATAGAAAGCCTTGTTGTCTCTCAAAAACGCATTTTCATGAAAGAAACGCACGAAATCTACTAATTTGCAAGTGTGCCGACAGAAAATGCAAGTTGCAAAATCAATATAAAGTGACTGTTTTTTTGTGTATTTCGGAAGATTATACCATAAAACAACTGTTAAAAGCATTTTTTCGACCATACAAGTCATTATATCAAAGAAATCCAATTTGTCATCTACCCTGCTAGTCTGCTAGAAACGTGAAGTTGGCAGAGTAGCAGAGTAGCAGAGTAAAACTGAGTTGAAAAATTTTCGCATTTTTTTCGGTAAAATGTTGATAGAAAGCCTTCTTGCATCTCAAAATCGCATTTTCATGAAAAAAACGCACGAAATCTACTAATTTGCAAGTGTGCCGAGGGAAAATGCAATTTGCAAAATCAGTATAAAGTGACTGTTTTTTTGTGTATTTCGGAAGATTATACCATAAAACAACTGTTAAAAGCGTTTTTTCGACCATACAAGTCATTATATCAAAGAAATCAAATTTGTCATCTACTCTGCTAGTCTGCTAGAAACGTGAAGTTGGCAGAGTAGCAGAGTAGCAGAGTAAAGCTGAGTTGAAAAAATTTCGCATTTTTTTCGGTAAAATGTTGATAGAAAGCCTTGTTGTCTCTCAAAAACGCATTTTCATGAAAGAAACGCACGAAATCTACTAATTTGCAAGTGTGCCGAGGGAAAATGCAAGTTGCAAAATCTATATAAAGTGACTGTTTTTTCGTGTTTTTCGGAAGATTATACCATAAAACAACTGTTAAAAGCGTTTTTTCGACCATACAAGTCATTATATCAAAGAAATCAAATTTGTCATCTACTCTGCTAGTCTGCTAGAAACGTGAAGTTGGCAGAGTAGCAGAGTAGTAGAGTAAAACTGAGTTGAAAAATTTTCGCGTTTTTTTCGGTATAATGTTGAAAGAAAGCCTTGTTGTCTCTCAAAAACGCATTTTCATGAAAGAAACGCACGAAATCTACTAATTTGCAAGTGTGCCGAGGGAAAATGCAAGTTGCAAAATCAGTATAAAGTGACTGTTTTTTCGTGTATTTCGGAAGATTATACCATAAAACAACGGTAAAAAGCATTTTTGTGATCAAACAAGTCATTATATCAAAGAAATCCAATTTGTCATCTACTCTGCTAGTCTGCTAGAAACGTGAAGTTGGCAGAGTAGCAGAGTAAAACTGAGTTGAAAAATTTTCGCGTTTTTTTCGGTAAAATGTTTATAGAAAGCCTTCTTGCATCTCAAAAACGCATTTTCATGAAAAAAACGCACGAAATCTACTAATTTGCAAGTGTGCCGAGGGAAAATGCAATTTGCAAAATCAGTATAAAGTGACTGTTTTTTGTGTATTTCGGAAGATTATACCATAAAACAACTGTTAAAAGCGTTTTTTCGACCATACAAGTCATTAGATCAAAGAAAATCAAATTTGTCATCTACTCTGCTAGTCTGCTAGAAACGTGAAGTTGGCAGAGTAGCAGAGTAGCAGAGTGAAACTGAGTTGAAAAATTTTCGCATTTTTTTCGGTAAAATGTTGATAGAAAGCCTTGTTGTCTCTCAAAAACGCATTTTCATGAAAGAAACGCACGAAATCTACTAATTTGCAAGTGTGCCGAGGGAAAATGCAATTTGCAAAATCGGTATAAAGTGACTGTTTTTTCGTGTATTTCGGAAAATTAAACCATAAAACAACTGTTAAAAACGTTTTTTCGACCATACAAGTCATTATATCAAAGAAATCAAATTTGTCATCTACTCTGCTAGTCTGCTAGAAACGTGAAGTTGGCAGAGTAGCAGAGTAGCAGAGTGAAACTGAGTTGAAAAAATTTCGCATTTTTTTCGGTAAAATGTTGATAGAAAGCCTTGTTGTCTCTCAAAAACGCATTTTCATGAAAGAAACGCACGAAATCTACTAATTTGCAAGTGCGCCGAGGGAAAATGCAAGTTGCAAAATCAGTATAAAGTGACTGTTTTTTTGTGTATTTCGGAAGATTATACCATAAAACAACGGTAAAAAGCATTTTTGTGATCAAACAAGTCATTATATCAAAGAAATCCAATTTGTCATCTACTCTGCTAGTCTGCTAGAAACGTGAAGTTGGCAGAGTAGCAGAGTAGCAGAGTAAAACTGAGTTGAAAAATTTTCGCGTTTTTTTCGGTATAATGTTGATAGAAAGCCTTGTTGTCTCTCAAAAACGCATTTTCATGAAAGAAACGCACGAAATCTACTAATTTGCAAGTGTGCCGAGGGAAAATGCAAGTTGCAAAATCAGTATAAAGTGACTGTTTTTTCGTGTATTTCGGAAGATTATACCATAAAACAACGGTAAAAAGCATTTTTGTGATCAAACAAGTCATTATATCAAAGAAATCAAATTTGTCATCTACTCTGCTAGTCTGCTAGAAACGTGAAGTTGGCAGAGTAGCAGAGTAGCAGAGTGAAACTGAGTTGAAAAAATTTCGCATTTTTTTCGGTAAAATGTTGATAGAAAGCCTTGTTGTCTCTCAAAAACGCATTTTCATGAAAGAAACGCACGAAATCTACTAATTTGCAAGTGTGCCGAGGGAAAATGCAAGTTGCAAAATCTATATAAAGTGACTGTTTTTTCGTGTTTTTCGGAAGATTATACCATAAAACAACTGTTAAAAGCGTTTTTTCGACCATACAAGTCATTATATCAAAGAAATCAAATTTGTCATCTACTCTGCTAGTCTGCTAGAAACGTGAAGTTGGCAGAGTAGCAGAGTAGCAGAGTAAAACTGAGTTGAAAAATTTTCGCGTTTTTTTCGGTATAATGTTGATAGAAAGCCTTGTTGTCTCTCAAAAACGCATTTTCATGAAAGAAACGCACGAAATCTACTAATTTGCAAGTGTGCCGAAGGAAAATGCAAGTTGCAAAATCAGTATAAAGTGACTGTTTTTTCGTGTTTTTCGGAAGATTATACCATAAAACAACGGTAAAAAGCATTTTTGTGATCAAACAAGTCATTATATCAAAGAAATCCAATTTGTCATCTACTCTGCTAGTCTGCTAGAAACGTGAAGTTGGCAGAGTAGCAGAGTAGCAGAGTAAAACTGAGTTGAAAAATTTTCGCGTTTTTTTCGGTAAAATGTTTATAGAAAGCCTTCTTGCATCTCAAAAACGCATTTTCATGAAAAAAACGCACGAAATCTACTAATTTGCAAGTGTGCCGAGGGAAAATGCAATTTGCAAAATCAGTATAAAGTGACTGTTTTTTGTGTATTTCGGAAGATTATACCATAAAACAACTGTTAAAAGCGTTTTTTCGACCATACAAGTCATTAGATCAAAGAAAATCCAATTTGTCATCTACTCTGCTAGTCTGCTAGAAACGTGAAGTTGGCAGAGTAGCAGAGTAGCAGAGTAAAACTGAGTTGAAAAATTTTCGCGTTTTTTTCGGTAAAATGTTTATAGAAAGCCTTCTTGCATCTCAAAAACGCATTTTCATGAAAAAAACGCACGAAATCTACTAATTTGCAAGTGTGCCGAGGGAAAATGCAATTTGCAAAATCAGTATAAAGTGACTGTTTTTTGTGTATTTCGGAAGATTATACCATAAAACAACGGTAAAAAGCATTTTTGTGATCAAACAAGTCATTATATCAAAGAAATCAAATTTGTCATCTACTCTGCTAGTCTGCTAGAAACGTGAAGTTGGCAGAGTAGCAGAGTAGCAGAGTGAAACTGAGTTGAAAAAATTTCGCATTTTTTTCGGTAAAATGTTGATAGAAAGCCTTGTTGTCTCTCAAAAACGCATTTTCATGAAAGAAACGCACGAAATCTACTAATTTGCAAGTGTGCCGAGGGAAAATGCAAGTTGCAAAATCTATATAAAGTGACTGTTTTTTCGTGTTTTTCGGAAGATTATACCATAAAACAACTGTTAAAAGCGTTTTTTCGACCATACAAGTCATTATATCAAAGAAATCAAATTTGTCATCTACTCTGCTAGTCTGCTAGAAACGTGAAGTTGGCAGAGTAGCAGAGTAGCAGAGTAAAACTGAGTTGAAAAATTTTCGCGTTTTTTTTCGGTATAATGTTGATAGAAAGCCTTGTTGTCTCTCAAAAACGCATTTTCATGAAAAAAACGCACGAAATCTACTAATTTGCAAGTGTGCCGAGGGAAAATGCAAGTTGCAAAATCAGTATAAAGTGACTGTTTTTTCGTGTATTTCGGAAGATTATACCATAAAACAACGGTAAAAAGCATTTTTGTGATCAAACAAGTCATTATATCAAAGAAATCCAATTTGTCATCTACTCTGCTAGTCTGCTAGAAACGTGAAGTTGGCAGAGTAGCAGAGTAGCAGAGTAAAACTGAGTTGAAAAATTTTCGCGTTTTTTTCGGTAAAATGTTTATAGAAAGCCTTCTTGCATCTCAAAAACGCATTTTCATGAAAAAAACGCACGAAATCTACTAATTTGCAAGTGTGCCGAGGGAAAATGCAATTTGCAAAATCAGTATAAAGTGACTGTTTTTTGTGTATTTCGGAAGATTATACCATAAAACAACTGTTAAAAGCGTTTTTTCGACCATACAAGTCATTAGATCAAAGAAATTCAATTTGTCATCTACTCTGCTAGTCTGCTAGAAACGTGAAGTTGGCAGAGTAGCAGAGTAGCAGAGTGAAACTGAGTTGAAAAAATTTCGCATTTTTTTCGGTAAAATGTTGATAGAAAGCCTTGTTGTCTCTCAAAAACGCATTTTCATGAAAGAAACGCACGAAATCTACTAATTTGCAAGTGTGCCGAGGGAAAATGCAATTTGCAAAATCGGTATAAAGTGACTGTTTTTTCGTGTATTTCGGAAAATTAAACCATAAAACAACTGTTAAAACGTTTTTTCGACCATACAAGTCATTATATCAAAGAAATCAAATTTGTCATCTACTCTGCTAGTCTGCTAGAAACGTGAAGTTGGCAGAGTAGCAGAGTAGCAGAGTGAAACTGAGTTGAAAAAAATTCGCATTTTTTTCGGTAAAATGTTGATAGAAAGCCTTCTTGTCTCTCAAAAACGCATTTTCATGAAAGAAACGCACGAAATCTACTAATTTGCAAGTGTGCCGAGGGAAAATGCAATTTGCAAAATCAGTATAGAGTGACTGTTTTTTCGTGTATTTCGGAAGATTATACCATAAAGCATCGGTAAAAAGCATTTTTTCGATCAAACAAGTCATTATATCAAAGAAATCCAATTTGACATCTACTCTGCTAGTCTGCTAGAAACGTGAAGTTGGCAGAGTAGCAGAGTAGCAGAGTAAAACTGAGTTGATGAATTTTCGAGTTTTTTTTCGGTAAAATGTTGATAGAAAGCCTTCTTGTCTTTCAAAAACGCATTTTCATGAAAGAAACGCACGAAATCTACTAATTTGATAGAGAGATGACAGAAAATGCAAGTTTAAAAATCAATAAAAATGATTGTTTTTTCGTGTATTTTAAAAGATCTTAACATAAAACAATTGTTTAAAGAATGTTTTCGGTCATTCAAGTCATTATAAGAAATTACTTCAAATTGTCACCTACTCTGCTACTCTGCTGGTCTGCCAACTTCACTCTGCTACTCTGCTACTCTGCTGGTCTGCCAACTTCACTCTGCTACTCTGCTACTCTGCTGGTCTGCCAACTTCACTCTGCTACTCTGCTACTCTGCTGGTCTGCCAACTTCACTCTGCTCAATATTTTGGTTAGTCGGTAATTGTTCTTAGCCATTAAAAGAAGAGAAGCATTTTGGGGAAAAACATATTTAGATTTGCATGACAGAAAATGAATGTTTTGTAGTAATACTGACTAGAAAGTGATGTTAGTCCAAAATGGTGCAAATGATTTAACAGTTCTACTTAAAGTAATAAATCAAGACCAGCAATCTGATACAGCCAACCGCACAATGTATATTCATTGTGAAAATTCATTCGAAATCACTGTACTTATTCTGTTCAATTCGTATCTTTTAAAGCATTGATAGAAAAGGAGTACATGCTTGCTGAAATAGAGTATTTCTGTTTTTATTTTCTTTACTAGATAGTGCGAGTGTTCTAAAAACGAACTGAAAATTCTTAATTCTGTACACATAGATTTTTGGATGTCAGTTGAATTTAGAAAGTCCAGTAATTTTGTCTAGGCATTAAACGGTGAATTATACATTACATTGTTTGACAATACTGCAATTTACACAAAAGTGTTAGTTTGACAAAATAAAGATTTCAATAAGTTGAAATGTTTAACCACCGTATCTGTATTTTCTTCTTGAGAGTTAATTCATCACATATGTATCAAAAATGATAATAATCGTCATATTCTAGTTGTGAATTACGATTACTTCGAATACATTCTTACGTGTCAAATGATAATAGACACGAAGTTTTAGAAGAAAAAACAAGCACAAAACACAAAGATACAAATGAATAACATTTATACATTTCTATATGGGGAAGGGTGTATATCAGTTGTGATTTTTAACTTCGTATCAAGGGTATGTTATTGACTTTTTCAATTGACCGCGGAATGACCTGCTTCATTTGCATACGTATGTAGACGAGTTTATCCGATAAAAGGTATGTCGGGATTATTCAGATAACTTGCACGAGATTCTCTACCCTCAAAGTGTGCGTAGCATGTTGACTGCTCGATAGCTCAACTGGTAGAGACATTGGTTCAGAAATTAAGATGACCGGGGTTCGAATCCCCACTGAACCATAACGCCGATATTTTATTCTTATCTTTTTTCTTAATTTTGCAATTCAGTTCATCTCCTACTCCCTCGTTGGTGACATGGAGACGACATTGGCATTCGAGCTCCTTCCTTATTTTATGATAAGTCACGATTTTACTGATCCCAGTGGCTTCTGAACAATGTTTGGTCTAGACATAGGTCGAAGTTTACTTGCTGTTGTAGTTCTACTCCTACTTCACAAATTGACTAAACTAATTCTTTTGCTCTTGGTCCAAAGGCCTGAGCCTTTTTGTGATATTGGTCGTCCATGGAGGTTTTTTTCACGTCTATTTACCACTGACAAGTCAAGTCAATATTTACAAATTATGCTTACTTTAATATTGGGCAAGAGCATAAAAATCGTGACCCTCATGGTTCCAATAGGATAATATGCATAGGAAAGGTAAAATAAAGGTCCTTCCGAAAGGTAAAAGAAAGAGGCTTGCTTGGGACTCGAACCTGGGGAGCGTAGGTTTCAAAGCCACTGCGCACCCCATTGAGCTAATCAGACTTGTAAAAAACCGTGATACATTACAAACAGTTAACATATCGTTCTTCGATGATTACGTGTTCAACCTGATTTACCCGTTTTTAAATGTGTAATTATTTAAACGAGGTAGGTCATTCCGGGGTCAATATAAGTTTATAATATCAGTGTTGTATTATGAGTTTATTTATAGTAAATCTGAAACTGCTCTATGAATCGAATGGAGTTGCTAGCAATGCAAAAGAAAACGAAACAGTTAGGTTATCGTCATTTAAATCTTGAGACAAACAATTCGTTACCTTCAAGTTACGTTAATAAGCCAAACTGTTGCAAATTGTACTAATAAATTCTTCGTTTAGAAAAGTCTGAAATGTTTAGGATTCCGCTTTATACGACTGCTAATGTTTTTCTGCAAAATAAGCTCGCTTCATCTTATTTTGGTTTAATTGTGGATTCCGTTTTTTAAATGATTTGAAATGTGTTTGTTCGTGTTCCCCATAGAAGTGAGCTTTTTCGTCCAGTATATGACTCCTTTTAAATTTATGCATTTTTCTCAAATTATACACATGTCGTCTGAAAATGACAGTAAATGTTACTTTTCTAATGCTTTTTATATCCTATATCAAGTAATTTTTGTTTTATATTCAAAGATTTTAAATAGAAAGAGACCGCCTACAATGTCTAAGAATAGACATAAAAGCAGAAATGCATACAATAGAAGAAACGGTAAGAAGGTTAAAACGTAAAGCCTATTTAATGGCCTCCACATTTTTTTCTAGTTCTAGTATGGTCTTAGATGATGCCATATAAAGACCTTTTTTCAAATATCCTTTCAGTCCAATTATAATTCCCCAACGATTTAATGAACAGACATCGAACAAACATAGAGGCCACATTTAAAAATTACTGATATGATATACCAACATCCCCCGACTGAGCTCGTCCCTCCTCATAGCAATTCTAGCCCGCAAAACTAATTGGTGTTTATATTTGTAGCTTTGCGACAGAAATAGATCGACTACAAGAAGAACTGACAAGAGAAAAGTCACCAATGGAAGATGAGATAAGAAGGTGATGTAACACCCGTTGGTGTATTTAAAGGATTAAACGTTCCGTATTCTAGTATAGTCTTAGATGTCATTTAAAGACCCCTTTTCAACCATAATTATGAATTTGTTCCAATCGTATTTTCCACACGATTTAATTATCTGGCATCAAGCAAACAATGGGAAACATTTCACTATTACTGAATTGATATACCAGAATCGTCCGACTTGGCTTGTTATCCCGCGCCGATTAAATCATGGGGATATGGTTTTGAGTCGTCCGTCTGTCCTTCCGTCCGTCCAAGTTTCGTTTCCGAGCTATTTATTGGAAACCATTGACTTGATTTCAAAGATTTTTTGTAGAAAGCTTCACAACAAACAACAAAGAGAAGATACGCATTGTGTCGGGGTTACCCTGTTCGGCTTTTAAATTTCAAGTTACTGTCCCTGATTTATAAACATACAGAGTAATATTCCTTTCCGTGCTATTTCTTTGATACCATTGACTCGTTTTCAATGAAACTTTGTAGAAAGCTTCATTTCAATGAGTAGATGTGCATATCATCGGGGTTACCCGGTTAGATTATTAAATTGTAAGTTACTGCCTCTGATTGGTGAAGCTGTATACATATAGAGTATTTATCGTTTCCGCACTATTTCTTGGAAACCATTGACTCGATTTCAATGAAACTTTTTGTAACGCTTAACTATAATGAGGAGATGCATCTATCGTTGGAATTACTTTGTTCGACGAGAAAATTCAGAGTAACTATCCTTGATTGTTGAAGCTATATACATATAGAGTAATTAATAATTATCGTTTCCGCGCTATTTCTTGGAAACAATTGACTCGATTTCAATGAAACTTTGTAGAAGACTTAACTACAAAGAGGAAATGCGCATATGGTCGGGATTACCTGGTTCGATTATCAAATTTAGAATTACTGCTCCTGATTGTTGAAGCTATATACATGTACATAAAGTGTAATATTCGTTTCCGCGCTATTTCTGTGAAATCATTAACTCGGTTTCAATGAAACTTTGTGGAAAGCTTCGTAACAAAGAGAATATGCGCATGTGGTCGTGGTTACCCTGTTCGGCTATTAAATTTCAAGTTACGGCCCCAGATTGGTGAAGCTATATACATACAGAGTAATATTCGTTTCCGCGATATTTCTTGGAAAACATTGGTTGAATTTCAATGAAACTTTGCGGAAAGATTTACTACAAAGAGGAGATACGCATATCACCAGGGTTAATCGGTTTGACAATTAGAGTTACTGCCCCTGATTGGTGTAGCCATATACATACAGAGTAAATAAGATATTTTCGGTGGGGGTATCAAATCAAACGAATTTGCTTTTTGGCATTTATTTTTCAGTTTCAACTTGTAGAAAACATTTGATTTATATTTAAAGATTGAACAGAGAAACACGTCGCATACAAACTGAACTTAATGCAGAATTTGTGGCGAAAGGAGATGCAATAAAAAGGTAAATAGCGTGGTACAATATCAGTCCCTAAATTGTAAGAGGCATATCAAATAGCTTTTATTTGTCACAATAATTGAGTAGAAATAAGGCAGCGTTATAGGTTATTGCATTGATATGGATAAAACTTTGTCGAACTAGTACTTTTGGAAGATTATTATATGCGAGTTTATTATAATAACCTTTTTATTACATACGTGTATTTTTGAAATTGTATTAGATACTTTATCACGATCTAAACCCATAAAAAAGTATTTTCCTTCGCATCGAGAAATGTAACTAAATTTCAATGCTTTCAAAAACGTCTTACGACTGAGCGTAAGAACGCGGGAAAGGTAATGTCATGTGACATCAGCGTATGATTACTTCAAGGTCGCTAGGACTGTAAAATTACTTTTAACGGAGGGGGGCATTATTGTCGAATCGGACTGAAATCGTCGTAAAAAGGTAATACTTTGATATATTGATCGCATATTTTTGGTATCAATCTGCCTAAAAATACATCCGATTTCCGTTTTGTCTACTTTTATTAGATGGAATATTTTATTTCCGCGTATTTGTAATCGGGATGGACTTGCTTCATGAAATAAATATCCTTCGTGTTTTGAAAGAAACTTCATTATTTGCATTCTTCAAATAAGTTTTCTGATGATATCTATGCCTTTTTGATAAGTAATATTGACTTTATATGTGAAAACTGTAAAGCGAGAGACAAGACTAAAATTATAGTTCCATCCTTGGCGAATGCGCGAGTTAAAGTATGCAATATTATCTGTTATTGCATTTATATGGGAAAATATTGTGTCGAAAGAGTTCTTTTGGCAGAGTAACCCGAGCTTATCGAGGGTTACTACGCCGAAAGAACCAGTTCGACGAAATATATTCCCATAATTTAATGCAATAACTTTTTCGTTATATACTTTGATTTGTTTTGGAAAAGTTATCAAAAACCAAATTTGTGAGAAATTACTTAAACTAGAAAATGTTTTTAAAATGTCTAGCGCTTGAACGCAAATTACGCGAGAAAAGTAACGTCTGCGTATGATTACGTCGACGTCACTAGGGAAGTATAAACAACTTAGAATGGCGGCAGCTATTATTTTCGACTCGGACTGGAATCGTCGTAAAGGTATAATTATTTTTCCATTGTGATGTTGAATGTTTTAATATAACTTTACCCTTATCTCAAAGATGAATTATCCTTACAACTTCCTTTCTCTATTAGATTAAACGAACTAGCATCGAGCAGAGATCTGACTGACATTCAAAACGTTCCCGACCTAAGCGACAGATATCGCCCGACTAAACTCGCTGAAGCTACAAAACGATTATACATGAATGAATGGAAACACGCATTTCATGAGTTGAAGAGGGCCGGTAACGTCGAGGAGGACATAGTATACCGTCTTCAGGACGTATTTATGGTTGTTGTCTTTCACCCTTTGCCAATTATTGCAAATTCGGAAACAATATAACCTTTAAATATGATTTTCAAAATAATGCGAAAAAATATATTACTTTGCCCATAGGATCAAAAAAATATTTTGAGAAAGAGGTATGTTTTTATGTATTCAAAATGTATTCTTGTTTAAACTTGTTATACGTGATATGAGTTTTATGCGCTACAACCTTTTGGTAGAAATATGAGAAATAACACTTCTTAAATCATTTCTCAAAATGAGCCCTTGTTTCGACACACCTGAAATGACAAGCTATAGGTTAACAAAACAAAAAAGAACAAGAAAAAAAAATAAAGAAGGAAAATGCTTAATTTCTGTGCAATGTTGCGCATAACCTGCATTTATCAACAAACACTTTTTCGGCTTCTGCAAAGACAGGTTTCATATCGGAAAAGTCGTCACTGTGCCGCTTTGAACATGGTTGGGATTTCGATTCTCCCTTTCTTTCAGGATATATATCGTGAATGTAGGAAGCTTACTGGGTATGAATGGATACAGAGGTTACAGAGGGTTATCGAGTTTACTGATATGGTATGGTCGCTTTGCAGCTGTTAAATTATTAACAAAGCCTACATTTTCATGTACAGTTACAAGACCACAAGTTGTGATTGACACGGAGAATATGGATACCATCTTCAAATATTTGATTAAATTTGTGATAATTATTTGAAAGTTCGCTTATCATCCTGAAAAAGTTTCTCTGTACATATTTTAACTATACTCAGTTCCAAAAGAAAGTGTGCACTTTACATTTACCTTAATTTTCACAAAGCTAATGGCAATTTAGTGCGTAAAAGTGATATCGTACTTCAGAATAGACCTTGGCATCAAAACAGATGTCGATAGAATTGCTCATATTGCATACACAGAGTCAGATCATTATGGTGTTGATGGTGTTGAGATTTGCACTCCTTACAGTTTTTCCTGTGGATAGAGTTACAAGCTTATATGCCGTTGTAGGGTTTGGTCAGGCCTTCCAAGCCATTTCCACGTTAAAGCTTGAATTTTCTTGTAGTCGCTACGTGTACGTCAACGTTAGTAATCGCTACGTTAGTAGTCTAGTGAATTGCCGTCGAATTGTGCAACAATGTTCTAAAGCGAATTCATTTGGCTTTAAAATGCCATACAAATGACAAATTGCTATTAGAACATAAATACCGTACAAATTCAAATTTTCGGAAGGTTTTTGTTTTCGCCAGATTCGGTCTTGCTGACCAACGTTAATTGCAATTCGTTTCACGCCAATACACTATGTACAAATGTAATGAACAAGTGTTTTTATACTACGATATGCCAAAAAAGAGTGCAGCGAGTGTAATTTCTGATCGATAACTCATCCAGCACGTGAGGCATACGTACAACACTAAAAATGCAAAATCGCAATCAAGCCGAAAATTCGTGCGTGCTATGTAATTTCTTCAATATATTGTTTGTCAATAGTCTTGAGATGTGTCGTACAAAATTTCCTTGCGGTAGACGTTATATTTTTCGAGATATTCAAAATCTAAGAGTGCACACTTTCTTTTGGAACTGAGTATATAATTGCAACAGGGTGGATCTTTAAAGAAAATGTTGAACATAGTGTTTTCTCATATTAAAAGTTTTTGTTGTTGTTGTTGTTGTTGTTGTTGTTGTTGTTTGGTGTTTTTTTTTTTTTTTTTTTTTTTTTTCATGTTTGTTTTCATCAGCAATTCCTTTCTTTTGTAAAATTTTGTTGTTTGCAACATAAACTTGAACAGGCGTAAACGTTCCTTGTTTGCGAAAGAGCTAAATGAAATGAAATGTCATTGAAGGTTTCAGAAATGCCTTTACTAACTACGCCACCAGAGCTACCAAATTTGTTGAAGCAACAGCTGTATGAATTCAGGATAATAAGGGCAGATGATATCAAAGACAGGATTGCGGAGGTACAAACCCGTACACTTAAAAGTTCATATCAACAAATCAACAAAAGGCACCTGAATGAAAGTTTAAACTATAGTTCGTCCATCGGGAGTGGCAGATGTTTACATTTTGTTTTCATAAATTATACCGTAATTAACCCGATTAACTATGTATCAAAGATAGATACGTCGTCTTAAACAGGTTATCTCATAACTCGATTTTAATCTAAAATCAATAGCCACATATCCCTATATAAATGAAATATTTTGTTGTTTATCTGCCACTCATTTTATAATAGATTCACTATTAAACGAGAATTTCTACAGTTGAATTGCTTTATCAACACAACTGAAATCATTCTCGTTTAATATCGAATCTATTATAGACGACCTATAATACTGTTGAAGAAAATGATGCATATGAATGTTTATATTTTGCCAAAATAGATGCTAGCCAATCAAACATCGGTTTATAATTTATCAACATGAAACAGCTATCAAAACCAGTAGGCTACAGGTCTTGTTTGGGAAAGGGTTAAACGACTTTATGGCCCTGTCCCACCACATAACCGAACATTACACCGAATGCGTACCACAGTGAATTCGGCATATTCGTGAAATGTTCATACGGTTAATGATCGGTATATGTTCGGAGCTTTTCGTCGACATTCGGCGGTGTTCGCAGAGGCACAAAAAGATTTTGGTCATGTACAAATCGACGTATGCAGCGATCAGAATTTCGGAATGAGTTCGGTAATGGTTCGCAGAGAGATCGATAGGCGCGCGTCTGACATTCGCTGCTTTTGTATTGGTGTCGGAAATAATTCGCGACGAATTCCTGGTTGGTATGTTCGTCATTATCGCACCGAAGGACTATCGTTTGTATCCTGATGAAGGTGCGTTTATATACCGATCTGAATAAAAAGTCCAACGAACCGCCAACGAAACACACCGATCATATTGATGCCATTCCGAATATGAAGTTATAGCCGTAACTCAAACGATAGGGGTTCGTTGATGTTTGGGTACGAATTAAGTAATTTTTCGGAGAAACATCGTTGGCTGTTCGATACAGTAGCTACAAGTTCGTTACGTGTTCGGTACATGATCGGTATAAAATTGTTGAAAACCAAAGTTCACCGAATAAAATGACAACGAACACTACGAATTCGCCCATGACTTTCGGTACGAATTCGCTACGAATGCTCGGTTACAGCCCTATCCCACCTAACCAAAGATCATACCTAACTTAATTCGGCATACTCGTTAAAGGTTCGTTCCACAAACGGTTTATGCTCGATTTGTTTTCGGTGCTTTTTGTCAACATTTCGGCGGTGTTCGCAGACGCCTAAAACAGTTTTTGAGCAAGCACAACATTTTTCGACGTATGCAGCGATCAGAATTTCGGAATGAGTTCGGTAATGGTTCGCAGAGGGGTCGATAGGCGCGCGTCTGACATTTACTGCTTTCGTATTGGTGTCGGTAATAATTCGCGATGAATTCCTGGTCGGTATGTTCGTCATGATCGCACCGAAGGACTATCGTTTGCACTCCAATGGAAGTGCGTTTATATACAGATCTGACAGAAAAGTCCAACGAACAACCAACGAAACACACCGATCCTCACGATGCCATTCCGAATATGACGTTATATAGTCGTAACTCAAACGATAGGGGTTCGTTGATGTTTGGGAACGAATTGGGGTATATTTCGGAGAAACATCGTTAGCTGTTCGACTCAATTGCTACAAGTTCGTTATGTGTTCGGTGCATGTTCGGCAGGCACAAAATCGATGAAAACCAAAGTTCACCGAATAAAATGACAACGAACATTGCGAATTTCGCCAATTACTTTCGGTACAAATTTGCTACGAATGTTCGGTTAGGTGGGACAAGCGGGTTATTCTGACCATGCAATCGTTGCGTTGCTGTCAATACATGTATTATGAATTTTTTTTAGTGATTCATTGTCTTTGCCCTACGAAATCAAAACATACGTCATGATAGCGATATGGGTTTAGTACAAAATATCTTTGTACCATTAAAAGTCGCATAAAACGATATGTTTGATTTATTAGGTTATGAATAGCAAGTTTAGCCTTTTCACTTGTCATTTGGAATGAACGGTCATTGAAGATGGTCTATCTTCAATGTCTTTCGGATCATATCTTTAATTAATAACATCTGTTTCAATTCAGTTTGACCAGTTCCGATCCATTATAACAACAAGAAGTATCAAATACGTTGAGAGTAGATTAGTTCTTGTAATAGGCCTTTCACAGCTTGGTGGTTTGAAAACTGAACTTAAACATGTACGTGTCATTTATGTAATATTACAAAACTTTGGACATCTTCAAATGAGCAGGTATGTTTTTTTTATATTGCAGGGATTTATTCGCTCTGATCGACTACCATATCTGAATACCCCGCCATATAACCAAGTGTACGCTAGAGCGTATGTGAACAAATGTATCGAGCTATCATGGCTCATGAACATACAAGATCCTCCACTATGTCTCAGCACAAGCTCTGTGGGTCTGTTTGATTTAAATATATTCGAAGAATACACGATGAAGGGGCCTTTTGTAGCGTACGTAGTATGGCCGGTCTTGTATAAACATGAAAATGGACCAATTCTGTGCAAAGGAGTCGCACAGGGGACAAATGACCGCCCCTTTGATTTCAGCAATAGACGTGAGATGGAAGACGAAAGCTTACATTTTCCAAACACCGGAGATACAAATGCGTAAATGTGGCGAGTATTGGTCATCCCCATGGTTGAGGACCTTCCCAACCACTGTTGCTTCAATTCGATTTGTTTTCAATTGTATTTCGTCGCTTTTTTCTAACAAATAACCTCGTAACTGCAGCTTGTTTGAAGTCTGACCTTAATGTAAATTTGATAGAGGAACTGTTAGAACCTAAGTCATGAGAACTTGTAGCCCGTTTACATTTTTATAAGTTTTGTGTCATTTATGTAATGTTTGTGTATCGTTATAAAGACATGTAGTGTACAGGTAATAAAGTATATATAACCAAATAACATGGAGATGAGAACATCAAAATTATCGCATAGTAATGTGTTTCTTTGAAAACAATGTACAAAGTTTAGATGAAAATACAGTATAGGAGGTCATTCATGTATAATTGCAGAGATGCGCAATTTATGTAAAGATGACTTCTTTTCCTGTGAACAACATGTGTTAAGCTCGTTTTTTCCATATTTTCCCTGAAAGAAGGGACATAATTACGGTCTTTAGTATCATCTAGCTTTGTCTTTCCCAACATTTTCAAAGTTTAGTTGTTTATAGAGGGTTAAAGAGCCACCAGCCACCAAGTAGTTTCTTTACCTTCAAAATCTCGTCACTACAGCTTTGAAGACACCGTAGTTCAGAGATTTTCAACTGAAAGTAACGAAATTAGATTTTCTAAAAAGGTAACACCAAGACTTACCTTTACACCTTTCGTTGGGGCTGCACCAGTCGATCTTTTACTGTCCTTGCTGGTCAAGCTTTCAAACGAATCGGAATAAGTTGGTGAACCCGTTCTGTCATCAACAGACTCCTTTATATCCTTTAACTCATCCTCGACATCATCAAGAAGTCCAACATCAAGCTCCTCTTTATCTTTAGCAATATGTTTTGGTATTTTCTTCTCACTTTTCACTCCAGTATCTCTGACGCTTTGTTTGTTTCTCGTTTTCGTATCTTTATGATGGATATTATTAGTATCAATTACTTGTTTAAGGGTTGTCAGTTTTCTAGATCTATCTGAAGGTGCTTCATATGGAGATTTGTTTATATCCAACGAATCTTTAAGTTTGAGTTTACTGTCAGACCTTCGTTGTAAGCTTATCTGGCTTTCTGAACTCCTAAATGTGCTTGAACTTCCCCTTAAACTGGCTGTTAGCAGTTTTCTGGCTTTAGCCTGTAAAAGAAACGTCACGTTTTCGAAAACTTCCTAACTGCATCTTCAAGAAAAGCGACGAAATGCATCCAAAATAGAAATTAAAATTACTACATCTGTCCTAACACAGTTAAAGTTTGAAAGTGAGTGTCAGTGGCAAAATAAATGCTGTTATAAACCAAAATTGTCTTTTGTGTTATAGAAGCGAACGCACTGTGTTAAAATAAAACATTGGTGTTTCTCAGCCCTTTCTGCCTTTTCTTCAATATTTTGAAAAGGGTATTCGCGTTATGCTTTTAAGGGACGTAAATACCAGGAATCGTTTTGGAAATAAATAATATAATGGCGAAGACATTGATTTTGCTACTTCTAAAAGCCAACCATATTGTAAAAAACTCTTCAAATACTGCACATGTGCCTTCCTGTTCCATCGGCAAAAGTAGAGATCTGTTATATGTGTCCTGATGGCATTCGGGACCAACATTGAAACAGATCAGCTTGTGTTAACACTCAGGCTGATCAAGATACAGTCGACTCACGTTATGTCGAAGTTGGAGAAGCCGTCAAAATATCTCGACATATCCGGAGTTCGACCCATCCGATTTTGTTCAATTACGAGTTAGTGCCATTTGACCATTTTTTGTTGCTAACCAAGTGCGTTCATAATTGAAATATAGTAGGAAAGGGACAGAAATTGCTCGAAACGAGCAATTTTTGTCCTTTTCCTACTAAATTTCAATGGCCAAACTTATTTCGAAGTTATTTTATTTAATTTTTTGATATCCATTGGTGAGGCCGGGGCCAGATTTTCACTTCGATTTAAGCGGAAATTCGACTTATTCGATGTCGACATAACGAGTGTCTACTGTATATAATGTACAGTCAAAATTGTGTTAGCGGCCACCTGTGTATTACAGCCACACTGTCGTATGCAGCCAGTCCAGGTCCTCCCATGCAATTTTACTCTTTAAAGTAACTGTGAATAGCAATATACTGTCTAATGTGGTCAGTGGCCACCTTTAATTGTCCAAATTGCTCTTTACCTACATCTCCTTAGGCAGTCATGCACAACTAATTGGTGGTAGGCAATGCGTCAAATATTGATAATACATCTGGCAATTTGCCTAATCATGTGCATAAACCATGAAAAGGTGTGATAAACAGTTAAATGTCACATTAATGTGTACCCTTTTCCCTTTATAACACTTGCTTTTTCTTCATATTAATAGGGCCAGTCATACAAGTAGACATTTACATCCAGCCTTCAGAATATTTTTTCTGTGTTAAGCAGCCAACTGTAGTATGCAGCCAATTTTTGGTGTGTCCCTTGGCTGGCTGCATACGACAGTTTCGACTGTATATAATGTTCTCTAATATCTTCTTCATTTCTTAGATTCATCATACAAGTATCCCGATCAGACGGCAATTTGGTACAGACTGATCTGTAAACGTTGCTGTCTCAAATATTACAAATTGCTGCTTTTCAACAAAAATCTCGAAACTCGAAAGTTTTAGTTGAGCAGGCTATATCAAACTTGTTACTAACCTTTCGTGCAAATGAATTTCTTAATGGTCTTTCATTCTGCAAAAATCCTGCAGTGGAAGAATCTAAAATTTTATAATCAGGTTATTTATTTATTTATTCATTCATTTTTCTATTTTTGTAACTCTTTTTTTAACAACTTTCTGGATTGTATTAATCTAGTAATGGAGCATTGATAGCAAAAATAGAGTCTTAATTAGCCTAACCAAATTCATATTTTTTATAGAAAAAGTAAATTATAAGGAAGGCAATAAATGCATGTTGCAATTTGAAAACTTGTTCATAGTAGATTTCAAGTTTTAGGATATTTAATGAACGGTTTTGGAACGAATACAATTCGATGTCATTCCCATCGTTATATAGCTAAATCAAAACGAAAGGGGATTGGGTCAATGAAATATATTTTAAGAAACGAACCATACCTTTTCTTGATTTCAAATTAGAAGCGTTTAATGCGGCAGCTCTTTTAAGAAGTCTTCGTTGTTTATAAATGCTGTAATAGAATAATAATGCACAAGCTGACCTTTTTTCAAATGCCATTTGTTATTACTTAATTGAATTAATAATGGACTGTGTACTTGCTTCCAAATCATTTGGAACTTTAGTATTTCTTATCTTTGTTTATCATACCATTACATAGTTTGCAAGGCTTTACATGTTATTATAACAAAATGGATTATTCAAATTTTGACATGTATAAAGATTGTAGTTTTAAACTATATCACGGTAGAGATTGTACTTGGTGGGATGGGTACATCTACGGACAAATATGCCTCCCCTCAGGTAAGACAAAAGTATGAGGAATTTTCATCAAAGTCATACATCTGAGGAAAGAGCTCAGTAAGGCAGGGTACATGCAACAAACCACGTGAACATTGACCCATAAATAAGAAAGTTACTGCACATTTCTTTCCTGAAGCGAGGCAAAATTGTCCATAGTCGTTATCATTTCGTTCTCTGATCGATTGTATCGAAGTATCGAAGTAATCAATTGTTCTTACACCACAGTTTATGTCCTTTCTTTTGTATTTAATGTACTCGTACTGCACATTGATAATAATTCTATCAAAATAATAGATCTTTTCTGTGTCAAAAACCTTACAGTTCGATGTCATTATGGGCCTACATTACCTCCCAGAAAAACATGTATCCGATCTCATCATTGGGTTCCTCCGTGGATGGAGTTCCTTGATACTTTCCAGTATAGAGTCATGCTTCTCTTTTCCTATCTTCACAATATATCGTCTTGGTCTATCAACCTATGGGAACAAAAATGTCAACGGCTATCTTAACTGGATCGAAATTGTTGTTTGTCAGTTTTCCACTTAATAACGGTGGCCAGTCCTTTGACTTTTTGTAACAGAACACACCTAAACCTCGCTTGCGTCATGGTAGTTTTTTTTCTTATTTCTCAGCAAAAACTAAACGAATTTTGACAAGATAAAGTGCACCGTGTGAAAGGGCCATTCCAAATTCTAACTTACCAAACCCTTGGTTTTTTCCACAAATTCAAACGCAAAGGTGCGTGTGGTGCACTTTTTAAAAAATCAAAAGTGACCACCAGGAAGTTCTTGGTGTAATGACTACGTTCATTTGGTGAGGACACAATGACCCAGGCACATACAGCACTGACCACGGAGCATTGTACTAAACTTTTGAAATATATAATGAATCTATGTATTCTGCACCAAAAATGAACCAGGGACAACTTTATTTTGTCGTCGATGTCCGTTAGTTGACTGTCTTAAGAAAATATATCCGATGCCAGGCATTGCAGATTATACAAATGTCCCGGGTTAGTTCTAGTGCACTTTACACAAATAACTCACCAATGCTTGCTTATACATAGCACCGAATCTGGACTATAACAAAAGGAAAAAATGATTAAAAACTTACCAATACTTGTGTATAAGTGACCACCAGGAAATTCTTCGTGTAATGACTACGCTCATTTGGCGGTGATACAATGACCCCTGGTACATATAACACTGACCACGTGGTATTGTACTGAACTTGGACTAATACATAGTCTCCCTTCTGTAACAAAAGATAATGAAATAAGATAGTAAAAGATGATAAAGCACAGCTCTCTTGAACATTCATTATAGTAATGAATAAGGAACGATTTTATCCAGTTAACCATGACGTAATTTCGGACATCCAATATCATTTCGCCTGTGTTGTTATGAAATCTCGTATCTACGGCTTGATTTAAGCTGTAATTACGAGATTTTACGAGGGATGATCCAAAAGTAATGTCACAGTGCCTATAGTTTAGTTATTCGACGTATTCTTGTACAAAGAAAGACTTATCATTCAAGCTTATCCAATTGGAAATATGCTTTTCTGAATTGTTTGATTATTGGTTATATTTCCTAGAAAATAAAATGCCAAAAAAGATGCATATCGTGCATGTGCGCCGCACGCCCTAGACTATTCGTTTGAAGATTATTATTACTTTATGTTCTATCATTATATAACAGAAAAGTCGCAGAAATGAAGCTGATATCTAAATGATGCGACCTCATGATATTTTTAAGCAATTTTAAAACGTGTCAATTTAATCGGTGCGTTTAAATACCAAATAAGCCTTATTGAATTCACCATTCACATTCGGGAAAATGACAGAATCGGATAAAAGCCAACAACGTGCAATTCTGAATTTTTGCTAAAGGTCTGGAAAGTAGCCGATTGAAGCATCAGAAACAATAAATTCAACCTAAAAGAACGGAAAGTTCATAACAGTCTCGTCTACCATTAGTGCAAGCAATTTTTATGAGTGAGGATGAGTCGTTTGAAGATCAAAACGAGCCGGAAGCCATGTTGAGCCCCAGAATGACGCCAACGTCCATGTTACTTTGCGCTATTTCCGCGCCTTAAAATGGATTTAAGAGGGATTTATCATGTCGACCTAAACCAACTGAGAACAAATCGACTCAAGGAATGCATTCAAGGAATTGCTGAACGAGTTGTTTGTAAAAGCAATTATGAAGTGAATGTTGCATTAAACACGGACGGCGATATTTTGAAAAGGAGTAGACGTTGACGTCAATAACGTTGTGTGTTGTGCGGCGCTGGACACCGATGCGCTATGTAAAAATGTAGTTTACTTTTGTAATATTGCATGAAACTTTGTGAAACTTCGTGTAGGTATTAGTCGCATGTTAATCTTTTGGAATGTAAAATAGCATAAAGATGCGTTCATGAAATCGCCAAAAACAACGTTTGTGACTTTACTTTTGGATCATCCCTCGTATAACAACGCCGACGGTTTATAAATACATAACGGTAAACAAAGTCTATTTCTACACAAAAATCATTGCCATCATGGCTAAAAAATCTTTCACAAAAGCCGGAACTGTGTTCATATTTTTCAATTTTTGGAATTGGTGTATCAGTTATAATTTACTTTCATTCCAAGCGTTGACTGTTTAAACTACAAAACCATACTTTCATAAAGAGGTATGTATGCAGCATTGTGTGACTTTTCTTAAAAATCCTCGAAACTAAAGCTGCAGTTATGAGCTTCGGTAGGAAAATGTGGAGTTGTTTTTTTATTCCAAAAACTAATCATCTGATGTATCAGAAATATTTGTTTTTTATCACATGGAGAGCGATAGCCCACTGTTACCGTCAGGTTTGGCCACGGCGAAGCTCCGCCCACAATGATGACGTCATCTTGTTTCACTTCCTGCGATTTCAGCGAATAGAAATGTACCGTGACGGAGACGTCGTCTGGCTTGTTGGTATTGATGTAGCCTATAATATTCAAATGGGCTTAGTCTTCGACCTACTTTTTGGACCAATGAAATTACATTATATTTTAAAATTGTGCCGATTTTTACATAAAAGAGACTGTCGGCTTGTTAATGTGACGTCTAGATACATAGTCATGCCCCCGTCTCCAATGCAGTTAAGCTTGACGAACACGAAGTCTGATAGAGTCTGTATAGTAGATTCTACGCGACATAAACACTCAATGCGCTGCGCGCTTTTGAATGTTTATTTTGCGTAGAATCTACTATACAGCCTCTATCTAATACAGTGATCTGGAAAATGGCTCTATGGCATTTTACTGCAATGTTTTTATGTCAGTGGTCAATTTCAGTTCAGTGGGGATCGATGGTTGCATCTAAATTGTTGATGCATGTAATGAACAAACAAAGAACAGCGTGGCAAGACTGTGCACTTATTTACTGGCTTATCAGGAACCGTGTTCTCAAATGCCACAAAATACATTTCATACAGATTCATTTCACCACACAACAATGTAAACTCTGATTTCCAGATGTTGTTTTGATCCATAAAACCCTAGTATTGGCCGTTTGAGTATTTTCGAAACAAGAAAATGTTTTTGATTTTCCGAATAAAAATAAAACTTGAGAAAACGTTACGGCAAAGTAGAAAATATTTTCTTTAGTATATTTTACTAATCCTATCTTTAGCAATATCCAAAATCCAATATCCAATATGTCATCTCCATCAGCCCTGGAAGATTGAATGGAACAGTACTTTTTGCTGTTAAAGAAAGATTTTATAATCAAAATTACTACTCACCCGGATAAAAGAATCCATCTGAACTATTTTGAGCTAATACAGATAAAGTCCGCATTCTTCTGTATTCAAACTGACTTTTTGAGTTTCATAAAATCTACTCAATTCTTTTTCATAGCATAAGGCGCTTCTAACCGAGTTTTTTTTGTAAGTTTCCTCAATTTACTACTTTTTCATAGAATTCAGCAATTCAAGCTGACTTTTCAATTTCCTCAGCTTGACAAGTACTCTCAACATTGGGTTCTTTCAATACCACAATCCGAGTAAGACATTAATGTTTTTCTCTCACACATAAGCCTACATGTATACACGTATACTATAAAAAAAACTGCTTTCTTCAATACAAATACTTTCACTTTACATGTATATCATTCTAAATCCATATCAAAATCTGACTTCTCAAATACGTTGCTTTATCATTTTGAATCCACTACATTTTTATTTCACTACATTTCAAACTAAATCCTTGGAGCCTACAGATTATTTCATCACAATTTCCTTTCTCAAATACTTTTCTTTATCATTCTCAACCAAAAACGGTTTAAAGCTAGCCATTCCTTTTAAATGTAATCAGTAAGCCACTGTTTATTATTTGATAGCTCGTTTTCATACAGTTTTACGTTGATCCTTTACCATTAAGAGAGCGAGTTAATTAAGAGAGCGAGACATTAACCTATTCCCAAACAGTGCGTATTTTGGCGGACATATAATAGAGAATGCTATTGAAAGCATTGGGGCAAAAGAAGAAAATGCTGAATATCAATGTTTTCAATGCTGTACAAAAATGGTTTATGGTTTTAGTCGCATTTATTTTGTCATCTTTAACTATAATGAATTTGAAACAATTTAAACAACTGTCGATTATGAAAAGGTTAAAGCAGCACATTAAGACATGGCAATATAAGGATCGAGCCAAAACCCCTGCAATTCATTATTTCGTACATGAAACAAGTTATTGCTTCAGAAATTTTGACATATTGCTTCGGGAAAATTTAGAACTCATTTGTCATTAATTTAGAACGAATTGTCAAATAAAAGAATAATTATATTTTTTCAATATGAGGAAAGGGTCATTGTTTTAAAACAATCGTTCAATGTGAAAATTACACGTTCAAATATACGATACGTGTATATGTACTGCACTTTGTAGAGAATATTGTAAATAATATTGAGAGCAAACAGAAAAGTTTGGGTGAACAAAATAAGGTATTCCAGAAAAAATGATCGGAAACATAACAATCGAAACATTTTGCAGAAGATTAAATCGACAAAATAAAACTGTATCGATCGATTACAAAATTCGCTCGGCTTAAAAACATATTTGATCGCTCGAATTTGTGAGCCATCGCAACCAGTTGTATTTAATACATTAACTCTTTCCTAAACGTAGTTTGGTTCTGATGTCCCTACCAGAGAACGCTTAGGAAAACATGGAGAGAAAAGAAGAAAATGACGGATAACAGCATTTCGATGCTTTTCAGCAAAACCTCGTAACTGCAGCTTAAAATAAGCTGCAGTTACGAGGTTTCCCAGGAAAAGCAACGATTTCCTCATTTTCCTCAACCAAATCTCGGCTATAATACACCTCTCTTGTCTCTCTATAAAGCTGCATTTCGTTTGGGAAATGGATGAAACATGATCAACATTGATAAGGAACACATAAAATGCCGTAAATACAGCTAGTTCAAGCTGTATTTACGGCATTTTCGAACGTAACCAAAAACGTATTCTTTTCAAGACGACATTATTTTTACATCAATTAGCAATTACAACCTACATGTATAAACAGCAAACGGGAAATAATCCTTTATAGGATGTGTGTGTCATAACAAAGGAAGTATTGAGAGAAAAGGGACTCATATTGAAAGAGTTACACAAATCATGGGACTGATTTGAGGCCTGCTGTCAGCATTTCCTTTGGTTTTGCTCAAAACATTTCCCTCTTTGAAGGACGTTAAATACGGGGATTATTTGCAGCTATAATTGTGAAAAAGGGAAGTATTTTATCCAGTTAACAGTGACGTAATTTCGGACAAAAATATTATTTCGTAAATGTTGCCATGAAATATCGTTACTACGGCTTTATTCAAGTCCTAGTTACGATGTTTCATAACAACACCAACGGTTTATCAATACATAACGGTAATCCAAGTCTATTGTTAGCACAAAAATCATTGCAATTAGACCAGTCTATATTTTGTATTTGTACAATTGGTGAAAGAAGGCACACGTTTATGGCGAAAGGAAATTCAATGATTAAATAAGGCATTCAACAAATTTCATTTTCTTTATTTCTCAATGAAATATCTCTACAAAGTATCACAGTCAAGGGAAAAACAAAAAAGTACAAAAAATAGTACATAAAAGTAAATGATACATTTTCTTTTATACAAAATAAATAAAAACACTTCTGCTAAACAGTTTCTAGATTTACGAAAACGTCTTTAAATGATAGCGGGTAATGTAAAAAACAGGGCCCCGTTTTACTAACGATCTTACGATCATGTTTTTGTGTAAATTGTGTAACAAGGCATCTGATTGCACGAAAAATCGGATTATGCCAATCAGGTTTGTTTTTACAAGTAATTACGCAAAAAATTAATCGTACGTTCGTTAGTAAAATGGGGCCCAGATGCTGAAATATCATTTTAATTTTCATAATTATGTTCTATCCAATAACTTGAAGATTACAAAAGATAGATATTCCATTTCCACAAAATGACGCATTTTGACGCCCTACAAGAAAACGGCTTTGGAAAACTTTGTTGAAAATTAAGAAATTGTTGAATTGTGAAAGATCGGTAAATGTAAAATTCAATTCATTTGAAATTGCCGTCTGCATTTTCTTTTCAAATGAATTGGGACAGTTCAAATTAGCGGGTTAATCATCAGAGTCCAAAAATATTCTTTCCTGTTACACAAAGAGAAAACAATCAAAACTTCTGTCATTTTTTTAAAATCATAGATCTACATCATTAAAACAATTGTCATCCTAATGTTATTGCATTTCTATAATTTTTTACATTGGAGTTTCGCATAGTCTGGTCTTCGCACAAATGGACACTACATTGCGCCGCTTACGTGCCAAAGGAACGTACGTGTTGTCACTTTCCTTAAAAAATCTCGAAACAACACCGTAAAACGAAACATACTGCAGTTAAGATGTTTTTTAAGGAAAAGATACAATCAACAGAGGACAATGACTTTTCAAAATGCCAAATACATGCGCAACTTTTCGTTCATCGAACTTTAACCTATTTGTGCCCATTTGAATCGAGACGGTTCAAATGAGTACCTACAACACAGAATTTTGGTTCAATATGTCACATTTAGAACGCCTTTATATATCCACATCATATTTCACTGCTTTTCAACAAAAAACCTCGTTACTGCAGCTTGAAACAAGCTGCAGTAACGAGGTTTTTGTTGAGAAGCAGCGATCCGTTAATCTGTAGGTGGTGTTTTTTGACTTGCGAAGATGCGTTATTGTGCAGCCCCTACAGTGTCGACGTAGATTGAGATCCGCCTTGTCGTGCCAACAAAAAGTCTACAGCATTTGTATAGTAGTCCTTGTTGATCCAGAAACATTGCTCTCGTCGTACTTCAGGGTTACTGAAAGAAATTAAAAATAGAATTGTGGGTTTTTCCGATTTCTAGAGGTTTGGGCGCCTATAGATAGTGAAATCCCTGAAAGGATTTTCTGACCTATAAAGGGTGTAAAAATCAAACGTTGTTCATTATAATGTCAATTATACATTTGAAGGGTCAGTCAGTTTTGGCTCATAGGACGTTCTTGTCTGTAAATGATCAGTACTTCATGAATCCATATTCGTTATGCTACATGTAAATGCCTGCTAGAAACGGTTCCCAGGTAATGATTCCGTAAATTTCAAACAATTTTTATATCATTATAATGCATGATTTCAAAATCACGATAATCTTACTTCTTATTGTCTAGCACATTATCACGGTAATGAAACAAAGCTATATAAAGCATGAAAATTGTTCTAAATCCGGCCAAAAAGACAAGAAAAGGACAAAATTCCTACCCACCCGTAGCCATCGAAGAACTGCAAGTGTAATGGATCTCGTTGCAGTACCACAGCGGGTTTATAATCGACATGTGCAGCAATGGATTCTTCGATAGGCCAGAAAGTGTCGATCAAGATCAGACTGCACGTTCTGTGCAGTCTGATCTTCGTCTACATTTTCTGTACTAGCAATACTCTGTATCCAAAAGGAAAGCAACAGAAATAGAAATTCTAACCCGTATCCATCGCAGAACTGTAGATGTAACGCTTGTCGTTACAGTACCATATCGGGTTTATAGTCGACACAGCGACTATCTGTGGGAACCAGCAAGAGACTCATTTATTGGTCTGCCAGAAAGTGTTGACCAAGATCAGACTACACCTCCTGTGCAGTCTGATCTTGGTTCACACTGTCTGCAAAAAGCTACAATACTCCAAATTCGAAGTAACGGAAAAAGAAAGAAGAAATTCTTACCCATATCCATCACAGAACTGTAAATGTAATGGATCCCGTTGCAGGACTACCGCAGGTTTATAATCCACACAGCGACTGTCTGTGGGAGCCAGCACGTGTTCCAGGTGCTCGCTATTGATGCGTCGTAGAGATACCTCGAATATATGTGTACTTGTTTGTTTACACATGTCGCCGTCCAGCCATTTTAGATAGTATTGTTGGCCTATACCGACTCGAGAATCCACAACTCCTGAAGAAATATACAAATTATGTTTATTTACACGTAAATATGTGCAAAATGCATTGCATGCTCGAATATATGTGAGCTGGTACTCATTCCATGTCGTTTTAAGAAATATTCCTTTGTTTAAGATTGAAAACTCTGTTATACTTTAATATAACAATATCATTCTTTTGAAATACATTTGATACATTAGATATGGCAAATGGGTTTTATTTGAGTGTTTTTGCAGATGGACAGACAAATGAACCGATATGCAATGGGTTTTTTATTTCAATCTTGTGAAATTTAAGAAGTATTTAGTTGCATGTATACTAACCTAGTCTAAAAACACCAGAACGATCATCACGAGCCACCACTGATTTACCAATCAACTCTTTCTCCTTTTCCACGATGTATTCCACATCATGCTTGTACTTTTCCTTCGATATTTTGTAGACTTCCCCCGGCGCTAGTTTAGAGAGCGTGCCGTCGTAGAATTCCACGTTAATATTTCCGTTACCATAGACGTGAAGTACCTCACCGGGGGCGTAGCTGAAGACGTATTTGGGGTGTAGGGCTATCACACAGTCTTGAGGCTACAAGGAAAATACAATATGTATGTGCAACTAAAATGCCAGGTCGTCATTTTTTTTGTAGAGAAGAAAAACGGCGATTCTGGTAAGCCTGTGAACAGCGCTGTTCAAGTTATTTGTTCATTTAAGTTGGGTTACCATAGTTTATTCTAGTATGATTTATGTTATGTGCACACGTGTGATTACGTCCACCATTCAAAGAATAGAGATGGTGCTTTTCGTCAGTTTTTACCCTTTCCCCAAAATTGGCGTTTTTGACGACTCTCAAAATAAAGGCTTTGGAAAACTTTATGAAAATGAAGAAATGACTCATGAAAGCAAATTCGTCATATCCAACAATGTTTTCTAAAACAGAAAGACCAAAAAATGTAAAAGTGCACTCAATGAACCTGCCATGTGCATCACTTCTGAATTTGGACAAATCTAACATGTTGCTGTCTAGTAATTGGTTAAGTCTTAACTTTATTTTTGACGAATTACCAAGCTAGGTAGTTGCTTTCACCGTATATTGGAAGAAAATCATTAAATTACATGTAACGTGTTTTACAAAAGATCCGCGAAACTCTGTTGTTTTAAAAGTTTTGTTTGCTTTTCTTTACGTCGTTACTTGGATGATTTTCGAGAAAATAAAGATCGGCAATTTCCGTAAAATCGCCACGGATTGACGTCATACAATGGCTTGACTCCGCCCCCAATCTAGAGCATGAGGTGTCTGACAAAGATAAAGTGTGCGACTTTTCTGTCATATAGCGAAATCTCTGTTTTTATCCATTTCACGATCGTAAGAGTAATACAGACAAACTTAAACCGTTCTTTGGCACATTTCTTCACTCACTAACGACATATCCTTTGACTGTTTTAATATTTTTTCTAACATTTACTAAGGCTGAATTACGTCCTTTGAGTATCGATTGGGGAAGTCGCTTTATGACAGAAAAGTCGGACATTTATTTTTTTCAGAAGTCTCAGGCTTTCCGGGAAATGACCCATGACATCCCGTTTTTCCCATAACTTCAAGTCGGAAGTTTAGCGTTTTTTCTTCGGTAAAGATCGGAAAAGACCAAAATATTCAATTTGAAAGACGAAATAAAAACACTTCTAATGTTTGAAAATTGTAGAAACTTTGATATTTGGTTATTAGGAAGGTGTTTTTTTTTTCGACACAAGAGTTTAAATTTGCCAATCAGCGTACACTTTAAATACAAACCTGGACGACGTCACTACGATGCCCCTCTTCCGTGATGACGTCATCACGTACAATTTCCTCCAAATGACCCATGGTGTCCATCAGAACTAACTTGGACTCGTCCGACTTGAGAATTCTTCCTCTGTAATACCAGCCGTCGTCCGACCAGCGTGCTAACACTTCAGTATCGAATTCTAGGCCAGGTACTCCTTTGCGCATGCTCTGTAAGTCGGGTGAGTCACGATAACTTGTACCTGAATTGAAATAAAAGAAATTTTTTTTGAAGGAACCTGAATTTAACCCGTCTAGAAAAGCAAATTGAAAAGGGCGCACGGTAAAAAACAATTAAACTAGATCTATCGACGTATTCCACTGATCATGAGATATCAAACACTTCATGCAACTCGCCTCTACTTTCGGCGTTCCCGTGATAACGGAAATTGACGAGGGTATTCGGATTTTAAAAATCTGGATAACCTCGTCAATTTTCGTTGTCACGAATGACGCAGAGGATGCACCATCGTCCAAAAAGCTTGCTTCAGTACCGAACTCTAGATCTGACACTGCTTTACGCATGACTTACAGACCTTACTAAAATTTTATTGCAATTGTGTCTCTTATCAAGGAATTAAAAGAAAAAAAACAGGGAAAAACAGCTGGTTATTTTATTTGTTATATTGAAGAAAAAAGATTGACCAATCTAACTTTGTTGGTATAATCTATCAGGACAATTCTTTATTATCTGGCGAGGTTGGGAGAATTTATAATATGATAACGAGACAGAGATCCTCGTCATGATAAATTCTCCCAACCTCGGCTGACAACATGGATGTATAAAACCATGGCTACATGCATGATACTTCATATTCGTATAATACAAATTGCTATATATCGCTGCTTTTCAACGAAACCCTCGTAACTGCAGCTTAAGACAAGCTGCAGTTACGAGGTTTTCGTTGAAAAGCGACGATATCCATAAATTACAGGATAAAATCATACTCACCATCTGGACTCTCTTTCCTACGTCTGGGAGATCCGTCTGTGTCTGATGACGATTTGGCGTTTCTCTATAATACAAAACAGAAATAAATATCTTAATATTCATACAAATACCGCATTCAAACATGCTTAACAATTCCCCTAGTACACTTTTAAGTTTGAGATGTTATCCAACATTAATATGAGATGGTTAAAATAAATCTACAAGGATCCAACGTATGAAATTGAAAATAAGTTTTCAGTCATTAAGTCATGAACAGGAAAATATACAAGACTGGAATTGAATTTCTTGCAAACTGCCAATTAAAACTAGTATACTTTTATATAATGATACCTATGAAATGAAAAAAATAGTAGCTTTGCATAAAATATACTAACAACTACTTATGGTTCGTACTAAAACTATGTACCACCAAGAAAAAAGAACATTGCTAGAAAATCAGAAAACTGTTCATTAGTTAACTTACACTTCTGTCTGTTTTGTCTGACTGTAGTGAATCGTTGTGGTCAGAGTGTTTTAGTTTACGCTGGATTTTGTTGATTTTTCTTGCCTGACGGATCAGTCGCTGTAAATGACAAGATAATGTAAGTTTTAACCCTTTCCCAGACGAAAACATTTAGGGTCATCCACTTCAAAAACTGACACAAATGACAAAATGGAGGGTATTGAAGATAGAAGTTGTGTAAAATATGACAAAGAAAATATTGAGACAAAAGGAGAAACTGCTGGTTATCAGCAGTTTCTTCTTTGGTCTCAATGTTTTCTCAAGCCGTTTCTATAAGGGACGTCAAAACAAGGTCTTGTTTGGAAAAGGGTTAAACAAGCTCGATTCAAAGAATTGACGAGTCATATATTTATTTTAATATGAAATCAAAATTAGTTTTGACGAAACCAAAGTTTCAAATAAGTATTAGATTGTGCAAAGGACATGGGATTTTTTAAGGTGAATGGACGAATCGGATTCCAACACTTAAATGGTCATACTAGAAGGCACATTTATAGGAACCCCCAACTTAGTACCGATGACGTCGAGGAAAACACAAGGTTAATCGTACATCGTCCTAATATCACCGAAGACTTGCGAAAAAAATCAAATACACAAACTAATACGGAAATTTAATTAACCCGTTCTTGTCGCATTTGTTTTCTGAGTTGTTTATCAAGTTGATGTTGTAGTTCACCAATAACTTGATCTTTCTCGTCAAACTGGACGATCTCTGAGCTATTACGGGATTTAGAACTGCGGGACCTCTCAACGTATATGTATATCTAGATTGGTATTCACCAACAACAACCTTATTCCAAGAAAAGATTTAAAACTACACAACAATTAATCCGATTGCCCGAGACATACGTCTCGTCCAATCAGATTATTTGTTATGTAATTTGAATTTGTGAAATCAATTTAGATTGATGGTAAATACGGCCCTTGGTAGATGAAAGTTTCACTCACCCGTTCTTGTCGCATTTGTTTTCTAAGTTGTTTATCAAGTTGGTGTTGTAGTTCACCAATAACTTGATCTTTCTCGTCAAACTGGACGATCTCTGAACTGTTACAGGATTTAGAACTGCGGGACCTCTCAATGTAGATATCTAGAATGAGAGGCAAGAACATTGGTCAATCAGTGCGTGTATAAGGCAAGCCAGATGCTGTAGAGAGGATGGATCTTGCGTTAAAATGCTTTTTTGTTGTTGTTGTTGTTGTTGTTGTTGTTGTTGTTGTTGTTGTTGTTGTTGTTGTTGTTTGTTGTTTTGTTTGTATGTTGTTGTTTTTTGATGTTTTTTATGATGATGATACAAAAATAGTATGTCCGACTTTTAATGATAGTGTATTTGTGTAGGACTTGTACAAAAAAAGGAGATCCGTGTAGTTTTGCGAAAGAAATGTAAACCTACGTCCAAAGTTTGTTCTGTAAAAATAGTTCACGTATATCTTTGCATAAAGAACGTCATTAATGAATAATGATTTCCTAGTAAATTGATTACCGGTATAAAGTTAATCAATGGATATAATGTTTAAGATATGGGTGATGATGATTATGATGACATGATTCAGTTAAGCTACGTACGATGACATACCAGGTCCTTTAACGTATATATTCAGTGGGTCGGTACCTTATTTGTGTTAGACGAGAAACAATTGCGATTAATTTCATTGATGACATACAGATGACAAGACTTACCTGATCTCGGATCTGACGATTCTCGTCTAGGTGATATTTGTGAACTAGGTCGAGGTTTGGGGACGGGGTTTGTGGGTCTCTCTATCGGGGAAGCTCGGGGTGTTCTGTCGTTACTGTAGAGAAACAACATTATACAAATGTTCAGTACTAGATCTATATACTATACACGTATTTTTGTTTAATTGAGTTCTAAAGACTATGCGTTTTATATAAACCTTGAACAATAATAAACATTACAAGTCGTGTCTGCAAGTATTCTTCGTCGTATATCATGTCGTGATTACTTTTCAACGGCAGCCATTTTAGATCATATTGATTCATACCAATTCGAACTTAAACGAGGGAAACACTTTTGGCATTAATTTTGACTGGAGGAGAATAAATAAAGGGGCGTCTAAGTAGTACGAACCCAAAACCTTTCAAATCGTTAAATCTATCATGTGTTCAATGACAAAATGATATCTCTAATTTTACACTTACTCGTTACTTGGACTTCTAGATTTACTCTTCACTGTTGACGAACCTGAGCTGGATCTGAAAATTTACACAAAAAAATGTTATTAAGGTAGAATACCCGTAATGTGGCAATTTTGAGATTCACAAAACATTGATTTTTTTCGAGCGGCATCGTTACGTATCCGAACCTATTCGGGCGCGGTCGTAAACATTCGGCGGTGGAAAGTTTCACCGCCGAATGTTTTCGACGTCGCCCGAATAATTCCGACGTCGAGCGAATCTCATTAGTCACCCTGCTAAAATGAATGGAATACTCCAGGATCAGCATGACAGAGTTGAAAAGAAAGAAGCAATGCTCGGCAGTGAGTTTTGGTTTACAAAAATATTCAGCTTCAGACAATCTTATATCATGAAAATACGGGATTTCGTACAAATGTTGCTCAATGGTGGTGAACTCGGTCAAAGCGAGGGACGTTTTTCTGTACAACAACGTACAGATATTTTGCGTTTAAACGTGAGTTCAAATATCTGATTGAATAGTTTTTCTAAAAACAATGAATTTGTTCTGAAAATAGACCGGATTTAGCGATATGTATTGACAACCCACGTGCCTGTGTTGTTATAAAATCTCGTAACTACGGCTTTATTGAAGCCGTAGTTCCGATATTTTATAACAACACCGACGGAATACTATGATCGCGAAAAAAACGTCCCACGCTTTGTTCACCACCAGTGTTTCTAGTTACTCCATTCCATAAGTACAAGAAAGCAGGTTAAGCTATTACATAACTGCTTCAAAGTTAAGTTATGTTTTGTGTTATTTCCTTAAAAAAACTTTACTTAGAAAGATTAATCCAATACAATAATTTACCTCGATTTTCTTTGATTTTTAGACTTGACCCAGGAAGCATCTGACAGATATGACCTCGACTTTGAACTTGACCTTGACCTTGTACGTGATCTTGATGAGTATGACTGAGAGCTTGGAAAAATGTTAGAAAGCTAATGTTAGAAAGCTCGATTTAAGCTGCAGCTATGAGTATTTCGTTGTTGTAAATGCAAAACCTCGTATCTCGTTTTTGGAAAATTATAAAGGGGATGGAAAAAGTGTAATAACTTTTCCCAAACTGAAACGATTTACTTGAAATTTGGACATATTGTTCCCGAATAATGTGTCATTAGTACTGATTAGTAAAAATATCTCAAAACCTGCAAGAAATGTCTTAACTGGGCATACAATATTTTACTTTGAAAATCGCAACAATCGACATACGAGGTTTTGCATTTACACCGACGATTTGATGAAAAGCGACTATATACAATATGAGAGTAAAGAGCGCGATATGAATACAATTTTGGACAAATACTATGATTGTGGAAGAACCTGTATGGTACCAGATCTAGTCACATTGTTTCAATAAGGAAAAGGCATCTGTTATTTTGTTTAATTGACCTTGAATTAATAATGATTCCTAGTCCAGAAGCGTTAATAAAAACTATAGATATTCTATTAAACAAAAGGAGAAACTGCTGGTTATCAGCAGTTTCTTCTTTTGTTTTAATGTTTTCCCAAGCCTTTTCTGTTAGGGACGTCAAAACCAGGTCTTGTTTGGGAAAGGGTTAAACTAACTGATCGCTACCTATTACCCACTTTAACAGGACGGTAGTAAAATAGGTATCAAAATTATGGTAAAAACAAAGACAAGTAGCTGCAGAGAATGCCATGTTGCCTCCATTTCACACGGTGGTTTATCACGTGACTCAGAAATTCAGAAAATCGTCAATATTTTTGTTAATATTTTGATCAATTTGAATTCGGTTTTAACCCATTACAACTCAGTGACGCCTATTGACGCTCTATAACGCAATGGCTTTGGAAAACATTGTTGAAAATGAAGAAATTACTTGTGACAAGCAATTTCTTCATTCCCCACAATGTTTTCTACCCCAAAAGACCAAACAAAATATTGTAGATTTTATTGATTTTAAAATGTTGTCTGCAAAATCTTTGAATTTGGATCAGTCTAATTTTTTGTCGTCTGGTAATGGGTTAAAGCAGTGAAGGTTGGAAAATGTCAGGGGTAATGTGGACGTGGTAAATTTTGAAAAAAATCAATTGAGAAAAATATTATCAAAGATCACCAAAAATTTTGCTTGATATTCAATGACTTTTTATCGGCTGATATTTCAAACAATCCATCGCCAGACGTCTGTTCACATTCTCTGTTTCAAACCGAATTCATATCGGTCTCGTATTAACAAAATTATTGAAGATATTCTGAAACTTTTGTATCACGTGGTTATCCACCGTGATTCATTTGTGTGACGAATGTCAAAACATTACCTTGATTACACGCTAGAAGGTCTGTAAGCATTACTAGCAAGCATTTGATGAAAATCATTTGTTATCTTTTATCTTATTTATAAGCCATATTAGTTTGAATACACAACATGTAAATTAAAATAATTTGTAGCTGTAATATATCGAAATAAATATATCAGAACACTAGCACCGTGCATTTACATGAAGATGATAAACAGAAGTGCGAAGATGTGCTACCTAGTGCGTGACCTTGAGTCCCCACGTGACCTTGTCTGTGCACGTGACCTTGACCTTGAACTTGGTCGATCTCTAGATCCGGATCGTCTGTCCTTCCTCGACGACGCGTTTGAAGATCTAGAATACGTGCTTTCGGAATCTCTTGACCTCGATCTAGATCGTGACCTTGAAGTTGACCTTGACTTTGACCTGGCAACCATAACCATAAAAACGAGTATAGAAAGTGAACAGATGAAAGATAAATAAGTAGGAAAAAGGCAAACAGAAAGTATGAAAACCCATCACCAGGATCTCAGTATGAATAGATACATTGTAGGCCTATAGCTCACGATGAATGACCTGGCAAAGCATCCCAGCCTTTTGGCTAGGGCTGATCTGCAAAGTCAATTATCTTGGGCTATAAACGCACAAAAAAAAAGAAATATTATGTGCTAATCTGAAAGAGTAAAGGCATGATGGCCTTAATAAAGTAACAAGTAAAGCATTTGCGAATGAAATCTGTTAACGACGTTTTTTTTTTTTTTTTTTTTTTTTTTTTTTTACTTCAAAGCTCAAAATTTCGCTTTGAGTACTATTTTCTGGTCCTCAAACCAAGTTCATACATCACATCTGGCATGTATTTAGCCTTCGCGTTGTCTCCAAGAACTAAGTTAGATAATACAGTGTCACTAAATAGAGTAAAAGTAAGTGTTTGATTATATCCCTTATACCAATGAGTGAGATAAATTCTACATCTCGAATACAATATGCGAAGTGAATATAACTTACCTAGATCTAGATCGTGATTTCGATTTTGTTCGTGAACTTGATCTTGAGCTTGAGCGTGAATGCTTCTGTTTCTTCTCCTCGGACCTGTATAAAAAGATAAATCGTGTTTAACTTTTCCACAGCAACATCATTTTGGCTTAGTCCAATTTGAAAACTGCTGTAGAAGACGAAATGATGGTTATTATATCATGAATTTACGTACATTTAAGATCTCCTTCTTTCACCTCAGTGTTTTTCAATGCCTTTTCTATTAGTTACATTAATAGGCGTCATTATTTGGTAAGGAATCAAAACCTGATTATACATGTATGATAAGTTCTATCCCTTATACCAATATGTAAGCTATTCTAAAATATATTCTAATATGAGTGTTAGTTATTTACTTACCTCGATCTAGATCGTGATTTAGATTTCGTCCTCGAACTTGATCTTGAGCTGGAGCGTGAATGTTTGTGTTTCTTGTCTTCGGTCCTGAAAAAGGATACAAGATAACACGTCTTGAAAAGAACAAGAGTTTGAAATATTTGATTGTTTTACAGTGTTATTTTTGGCATGAAATAGATCGGAGTAGCTTCTTTAAAAAATTCAAATCTATTGAAATATATCACGTTAAAGTTTACAGAAAAATACTTAGTCGATTTCTCGTCATGTTCTCATAGATATAACTTGTATATTTTGTATTTTCAGGGCCATTCATTGTTTTTGTAAATTCTTCTTTCAGACTACCTTTTAACTGTTCAATAGGATAGCATAGAATCGTTATTTCAAAATAAGTTTTAAAAATCGTGATTGAATACATGCATAACAAACCTAGATTTTGTTCGTTCGTCTTCCTTCTTCTTCTGTGCCAACTTTTTGGTGACCTTTTCTTTCTTTTTTCTGCCCCTCTCGCTACCTGAGCGTATAGAGGACCGGTCCTCGGACTTGACGGACGAGCGGTCAGATGAACGGACGGACGAATGGTCGGACATGACATCCTCGTATCTGTCTGTATGTTCACTGGTTGTTTTGGAAGTGGGTGTGTCCTGGCTGCGGGGCGTGGCCTCGGACAAAGCGACACGCTTTTGTCTGTAAATACAAGCATCATAATTTTAAAGTACTATCAGTAGATGTTATTTCGATCCATTCCCATGCCAAAATTTACAGACAAATTTGGACTGTGCCCCATTTTTATCACACGCCCACAGCTTTTATAACAAGTACCTAATACATCTGATTCAACATTTTGGTAATGCATCCTTTCATCCCACTTTCATCTTCTAACAGTACTTTATTTTTACTTCACCAGCACTAACAACTATATCCAGAAAGCGTCAGCCAACACCAACCACCATTGCTGGTATGGCTGTGCCGATTTGACTAAAAATTAGTAAAACTACTCCACCCATCATTAGATACCAAACATTTCCTGTAATTTCGCTTCTATCTTCGACGTTTTCTGTGGCAACGGACACCGACGAGGGTGTCCGGATTTTGAGAATCTGAATATCCTCGTAAACCTCCATTTCCACAGGCGACGAAAAAATTACACAGTGTTTGGTATCAAATGATGGTTTTAAGACCTTAAAGTACATAGGAAATGCCATTTTATTTAGTATTATCTGAAATGCCAGAGGTTTACATAATTCAAAACTGCAAGTTTCGCCAATAAAAACCTTAAATTGAGTTAGTTATTCACGAAAAACCGTTTATCTCACCTGTGCTACTTTATCAAACAGGAGCTTTTATCGGGATTAGCGGTGTGACGTCATAAAATTGAGTGGCCATTTAAAGTCTATGCGTTTGTTCTGTATTTCATTTATTTCCTATCGCACATTGTTGTATCCAAAATATCCGCAAAACGGGATCAAAGAAATTTAAGTTCATTTTTTTGCATTCCTGAGATAAAGGGATAAACCACAGTCAATCTAGTCGTGTTTTTATAAGAATCGGCGATTCAAAGGGATAGCGCACGCAGGACACTTCGTGGATTATGTCAAACTATTTGACCCTTCGCAGCAAATAACAATTGTTTACAGAAATGAAGTTGGATAATTAATTTATCAAGTTTGTAGCTTTAGCAACTGATCCCATTTTTATTACGTACATTTGGTTTCTTGTATAGTTCTAAATGTGAATGGTTATGCACATTTACATGTTTGTACTATTGTTTGATTTTTTGAATGCATTTACTTTTTTAGGAATGATAAAGAAGTGTAAGAAAAGAACCTTAGTTCGGTCTTTTCTTCTGAAATTCTCCCATCCATTTAGGGAGCAATTATATATCAAAACTTGGTTTAAAAACATATATTTTATTGCCATCAGAGTGTAAGAACATGAGTAAAGTTTACAACAAATTAAAAATCAACAGTTGGCAAAAGGGTCCTCTTCGGGAACAATTAAATCTTAAAACGAGATAAAGTCCAAATCGTAAGCAGTTGAGATCTATGATGAAAATGGGTAAATCGGAACTTGGGCTTGTTTGGAAAAGGGCAAAGTGATCAAGTAGGCATAGGAAAAAGTTGAGGAAAATTAAGAAATGCTATTTCTTCAATTCCCCACTATCTGTTTATCCCTAAATACTTCAAAATGTAAAATTTCGTTGCTTGAAATTGTCGCCCGTGAAATTTTTGAATTTGGACAAAACCAAATTTTTATCATCTTGCAGTAGCTTGGCTTAGTGAAGTGATGATCATTTTAAAAAAAAGTAGTTTTTAGATTTGATGGTTAAACCATTTCACCAAGCATTTCCCCTAACAACGGAGTTTAAGATTTCTAAAATTTGAAATCTGCAGAATATGATCAAGTTTCGGTAAACGAAAATAAAATTTGCGTAGATCCTTGTTACAGGAGAGAAACATTCCGGGAAAAGAAGAAATGGCAAATATTTAGACTGTTCTACTTTGAAAGCTGTCGCAGACAACAAAATAGATTTTCTTGTGCAATGTGCAATATAGCTCCGAAAATATTTCTTTTCTAGCCATATTTTCCTTAGAATGTTAAATAGAGCCCAATGAATGTAGAGTTTCCGAATCTTTTCATTTATTTTTTCGGGATTCGAATGCATAAACGCAAACAGCGACTGGTCTAATAATTTAATCCCACAAAAAACGGGAATTTACATCAATCATCGGCAGATAACATTTCATATTACCGTAATAGCTTGCCTCTGCAAATCAAATATCAAAGAAAACAAAATGAAATTATGCTTTTAGACAAATCGATCGCTTTTCATACGTGTCGAATCTAGTTAATTCAAAATCAAAATGTCACGCCTACTTTCACATATTATACCAAATATCCAATCGGAATCTTTCTTAACCATCTGACACGCCCAATCGTCAATCAAACTGGATTATCGCAATTTGTCAATATGCGTAATTGCCATTATCATGTGACACGTGTCGATGTGTTAATCGCATTGTAAATGTGATTATTGGCGTGTGGCAGTCACACGATCGGCTGAATGTTGATTTTCTTTTCTTTAAAAAACGCTTGCCTCTTGACGATTTTTTTTCGCTATAAATTTGCGATTTTTGCGAGTGGTAACACTAATACAAATTGTGTGTTTTCCAAAACTACCTATGTTATTTCGTTCTTATTCGTCTCACAAATTTTTACAAAAAAATCTTGAGCTGAATGGTTGGTCGAATTCTATGGTTTCTTCAAAATAATTAGACGCAGTGTCATAACATGTAAAACCGTGACCATCGGTAGCCATAAGCCATTTTAACTCCATTTGGTGACGTCACGCATACCTATCGTAGTTAAGACTGTTAGAGAAATTTTGAATATCGGAAAATTTTACAGGTAAAATATCACCACTTTGGGACTTAATTTCTCCAAAACTAGGCATCGGAAAACAACCGGAATTGTTTTATTGTTATATGTGTAAACTATGTAGTTTACTCACACACAATTCTCATTTCCTTACTACTTTAATACCATATGAAAGGACTTTACCCGATGGATCACAATAAACTTTTGGACATTACTGTAGACTGTTCTGGATCAACATTGGTCTATCATGTCACTAAGAGCCCTCTTTTCTAAGTTCTCGCTAAATCATATAGTAGAATTCGTAAGTTAAGCTTTGTACCTTTCTATTTGTTGTATATGTGCTATGTAGTTTACAGCCACCTCAAAACGGGACCGACCGATCTTTACTATAAACTTTCTCATTGTGGACGCCTGAAATACATTGAGAAACATTTGTAAATTTGAAATGAACACCAAATGGAGCATTCAACTACAAAATCTGCAACAAATATTTATTAGTTAGAATAAAATTAAAGATAGAAAATTGTAAACAATCTATGATGGATGATAAGATAAATATCATGTAAATATTTGATCATCCAAATGGCAATGCTTCAGAATTAATTATTGATGTAGGCTACAATTCAATGTAGTATTAGTAAATTTTCGACATCATTGGTTTTTACCAATAGTGTTTATAGATCTAATAATCTCTTACAATTTCAACAAGAGCTGTCCGAAGACAGCGCGCTCGACTTTCTAAGTTGCTTAGTATAAAGGGGGCATACCTCCAAATAAAGTGGAGCCAGGGTCATGGGCCCTGGTAGTAAGGTAGAGGGTGTGACGGTGAATAAGAATTCCAAGTTTGGGTTGAATCCCTTTGATAGTATGGAAGTTATTGATGTTTGAAAAAAAAACTTTAACCTTTGTTGCAACGCCAACGCCAACGCCAAAGCCGACGCCCGGGTGACAGTATAAGCTCTCATTTTCTTCGAAAAGTCGAGCTAAAAATGTCGTACTAGAACAGTCTTTTATTTCCATGTTTAAACTGATCATAGACAATCATGAATGATCATTGTAATAGAATGAACTGAAAGGTTTACACATCGGACATAATAGTATATAGGCCTAATAAAAGAAGCAAACAGTCGACTACGTTGGAAAACGTCGTAACTACAGCTTATTCAAGCTGTAGTTGCGATATTTTCTATCGTAGCCGACAAAGTATGTTCAAACTTACTCTCTGTCCATTATACAGCAGTACAGAATAAAATTTGGAATGTGTACGAAAATCTTCGGGGACGAATTCAATTATGGCTGGAACATAGCAGTCGAGGCTTACGTGCTGTTTGAAAACCTTGACGAGTACAAAATCACCAGGCTGTAAAAAGAGAGAAAACATGTTACAGTATTTACCAGGAAATTCGAAGAGAAAAAATATCCTGAATTATCTATGCCTGTAATTGCAATAAGATATGTTTTTGTCGAAAAGCAGCGACGTGCTTGAATGGTAAAACTTCTTTAACTGTTGTTAGATATTTACAAATTGAACTGATTAATCAAACATGGAATATTTGATGGACGCTGAAGAGAAATACATGTGTAAAACGTTACTTTTCAACAAAAAGCCCGTAACTGTTACTTATTTTAAGCTACAGCTACGAGTTTTTGTTGAAAACAGTGAAAAGCAATTTGTATACTTACCGCGAGCTCTGGTCGGGGTATAGCACCACTCATTGGTATAATCATGTGTGTTCGAACCTTCTGACGTTTGTTAAAGTTGAAATTAACCATGGCATATGTGGACTCCAGGTGGCTAGCAACCGTACCTGTGAAATGAAAATATCTTATTTATCAAAATGCATCAGTACCTAATGTTAGAGGTAGGGCCTATTAGATATGGAAATATTTGCAAATATAGAAAAATACCGTAACATTTTCCCAAACAAGACTTGGTTATTGCGTCCCTTGACCTTTTCCCAAACAAGACCTGGTTTTGACGTCTCTAATAGAAATGACTTGAGAAAACATTGAGACAAAAGAAGAAACTGCTGAAAACCAGCAGTTTCTCCTTTTTTGTGCAATATTTTGCACAAATCTTATCGTTATCAGCATCTATTTTGTCGTTTTCAAATTGGACCAATGCATCCTAAATTTTTGTCGTTTGGGAAAGGGTTAAAGAAAAGGCTTGAGACATGTTCATTGATCACGACCACATCTCGATCAACTCGATCTCTGCTTCATCCGTTCACAAGATCAAATCGACTGTAGAGGTCGGTTTGATCAACTTAAGATCGTTTGGGCGGGATTGATCTTAGAAATTAACCAATTCCCACACAATGACTCTTTTTACTGCCCAAGAGAAAACGGGTTTGGAAAGCACTGTGGAAAATGAAGAAATTGCTTGTGACAAGCAATTTCTGCATTTCCCACAATGCTTTCTAAACTAAAATACCAAGAAATGTTGAATTTCATTCACTTCAAATTGTCGTCTGTAATATCTTTGGACTCGAACCAGTCTAAAATTGTGTCGTTTGGTAATGGGTTAAGCAATCCAGTTGACTCAGTTGTCTTGAACGACAGTAGGAGACCTGGGTGCCCACTGCCCACTGTCGATCAGATCAAATTGATCAACTCGATCGCATCAGTTTCTAATCAAACCTGACCAATTGGCTCATTCTCGATCTCTAGTCGAGCTAAATCGACATTTCATCCGATTTGATCGGATAATCAGAAGGAGCAGAGGTCGGGTTAATCGGCATGTGGTCGGGAATCACTCGAGAACAAGTCCAGTTGATCGAGTGCAGATTGGGTGTCGGTCGGGTAGAAAATACCAATTCAATCACACTCGATCTCTAGACACGATTAGATCTTTGTCATGTTGTAGATCCTCTACCTGATCAACACACGATCGCTTCCAAATGTTTCTATTCGATCGCGTCTGTGGTGTAGCAGGGGAAACATCTGGAGAAAATGTTGGCTATATAAATGCACAATTTTCTTATTCATAAAAGTTCACTTGGTCAAAACCAGACTTTGTTTGGGAAAGATTCAAGTAGAGACCAATATAGCCATTTTCAGGAGTATTGTTGTGTATCATAGTCTTGAATAATTAATTGGTTCGTATTAATCAGAACTATGCTTTTACCATGAATTCGAAAGGTGGTTTATATTTACAGTAAATAAAAACGCATTTAAGGATCAAACACCCATTTTTAAAACAATTTATGGCTATACGACAATCATATTGATTTATCGAATGCTGTTAAGCGTCCCACTAAATATTGAGCAAGTTTCAAACGCACCAAAACTGTCCCTTTTTTGTCTCCCAATTGTTTTATATGCTGTATCTCTAGAACTTGCTCTGAAAGTCTGAGTTTGTTTCGTCTCTAGCAAATTGCTTACAGTACAATGTCGTATGTTGTAACAATTGTATGGAAGTATTTCCTCCCTATTTCATGTGCTATGAATTTTATTGAGTAGGGTACTTCAATTTGTCTGCAATGGTTCTTAATTAGGACCAATCTGATTTTCTTTCTGTTTGAATAGGGTTGAGAGAACATTTCTTTATAAACCTTGATTTGTTTTTAGCATAAATATAGAAAGAAATTATCGATTTGCGTTCATTGCGTGACAAACATCATTGAATCTACTTTGTTTGGAACAGTTCGATGCATCTAAAATGGGTGGAAATCTATCGCTGTTTGAGTGGAAATTTATGGTCGCTCAGAGATGTAACCATGCTTTTATCAATCTCCGGGACCAATTTATGTGCTTCACTCCGAGTGAAGTATTGAAAACATAGAGGAAAAAGAAGAAAATGCTGATGATCAGCATTTTCTTCTTTGTCCTCTCCGTTTTCTTCATTGTTTTACATATTGCACGAATTCAATGACAGAAATGTCTCCTAGTAAAGTAGTAAAAGGAAAGTTCGCTACATCTAAAATGGATGAGGATCTATCGCTTTATTTATGGTCGCTGAGAGATGCTGCAAAACATTAATAGGAAGTTTTTCCTTTTATTTTTTGTCAGGGGTTTCTTTCTTCCTCCCCTTTCTTCCTCCCTTAACTCTATTTTTAATATTAGCAAATTGTGCGCCTATTTAAGGATTTGATCTTTACAAAAGGTCGGATTTCTTGTCCAAACCCCCGGAACACAATTAGCATTTCAACTTGTTTCCCAAACAATGCTAAAGGACCAAATTTTACGTCCCAAACAGAGAAAAAAGTGAACAATTTCTCGTGACTCGTTATATCCATGATAGGGTTTGGTCAATTGTACCTGATATAATTTCCATCTAGAAATATGGAATTTTGCGTTGTGTGTCTGATACTATTGCCGAAATAGATCTAGAGGTTTGTTTGTGCGTGCAAAAGTATGAAAGAAAGGAAATAGACACCTACCAGGATAGTATAATCCATCTTTTCTGTTACAGGCGATCACACGCAGACCCACCATGTCGTCAGGTTTGACGTCACTTTTCTGCGAGACTGTACTTCCGGTTTCATCAACTTCCGATTTATCACTTCCGTCTGTTTTTGTTGTCTGGCTAGATTTATCTCCGTCGCCTTTTCCCGCAGTGTTTTTAGGAAGAGATCGAACAACGGGGATCTGAAGAAGAGAAAATGGGTGTGTTATTTATCATAGGCCTACATTTAGACATGTCAAAATGTTTACAATCTTTTAATCTGTCGTTGTAACCATATTCAAGCCAGCAAAGGTGATGTTGTCGTTAGACAGCGAATATTTTGGTTGTTGCACTCAAATAACCGAAATGTGAGCTTACAATCATTTCCTAAATTAAACAGGGGTGTTTTCATCAATATCTTCAGTTAAATTTTCTAAAACTTGTGTCTAGCAAGGTTATTTAATATATTGAAGATTAACACAAAAGAAACAATAGGGAAGTTTTAATCAAATCTGCGAAGTAGCTGATGATATTCAATATCTGTTGTAATTCCGAAATTGTAACATTTCAAACAACAAACCCTTCATAAAGTAAGAAATTCCTTAAACATTAATAAAGATGAATATGAAAACGAGTAGACATAGAAGGATTTACCTATCACACAAACAATACATAACAATACACCTTTAACATACATGTATTTCAATACACAAATACGGATTAACCCTGATAATAATCCGACGTTTAGATCTTAAGAAGATTAAATATATGAAAAACAATACAATTTGGTGCGAATTTTATGTAATGTATAATCAATTGCAAAGAATATTTTAGTTCCTAATTTTATGTCGTTTTCAACAAATTTCAGTCTCAAATTGCTAAAAACATAGCTTATGTGACCTGTCATGGTAAAAGGTACCATTCTGTTGAATGTTAACGTTTTACATCGACTCCCTCTTTTATTTCTTTGATCCTCAACTAATCCCTAACCATCACTAATTGAACCTACATTAACTATAAATGCGTTAATTTCCGTTCTTTTGATATTACAACCAACCCTTTTTCAAAACGATTGTTTAAAAAGTCATTATCTATTCAAAGCTGGAATTCAACCTTCCCCTAAATAGCTCCATACATTATTTCAAGCCATAAGATTCAATTAAAATGGTTCCATACATAACGAAGATGTTATCTGGTCATCACAATTTTGAAATACTTTCATCGCTTCGAAATTAAATGGTTATCTTTATCACAATGACGAACCATCGCAGCACAAGCAAAATAGATACACGAGTAACACAGTCTAAATAAATTCCTACATCACATAATCCGGTCCATATGGACTCTATATAGCCTAATTTATAAGCTTTGATCCACTATTAATCCGTAACCCTCGCTAACTTCACGTTAAATTCCTTCACTGGTCATAACAAGTCAATAGTTCATGAATATTTGACTGGGTAAGGTGCTAACAACAGGTCTTATCTTGGATAGACAAAATCTGCCGCAATATAAAACTGTTTATAACAAGATCTTATAGCCTTTGAAAAAATACCCATTGAAGTAGTCAACGGAGCATAAAATAGCAAACGCTTCGTACATAGTCGCTGTTATCCGTGATCACGGGAATTGACGAGGATAACCTCGTAAATTTCCGTTGTCACGGACACCATCGAGTTTGCACGAAGTCTTTGATTTTTAAAGATGAGTGTAAAAATGGGTTAATGGCCCTACCTTTTCCTCTTTAAAAATATTCCAGAGAAAGTTTTGGAATATATTAAGGCATATACCTGTAGAGTCAATAGTTCATGAATATTTGACTGGGTAAGGTGGTAACAACACGTCTTATCTTGGATAGACAAAATCTGCCGCAATATAAAACTGTTTATAACGAGAGTCTTATAGCCATTGTAAAAGTACCCCTTAAGGTAGTCCATCGATTAGGCATATAGAGTCAATAGTTCATGAATATTTGACTTTGTAAGGTGCTAACAACAGGTCTTATCTTGGATAGACAAAATCTGCCGCAATATAAAACTGTTTATAACGAGAGTGTTATAACCATTGTAAAAATACCCCATTAAGGTGGTCCATCGATTATAAAATAGCAAACACTTCGTACAATTTCGCTGTTATCCGCGACAACGGAAATTGACGAGATTTCCGTTGTCACGGATAATATCGAGTTTGCACCAAGTGTTTTGGTATCTAATACCGTAATGAGTGCAATAGAATTGGGTTATTTCTTTAGTATGCCATTTTCTCCTTAAACAAATATTCCAGAGAAAGTTTTGGAATATATTCAGGCATATACTCGTCGAGTCAATAGTTCATGAATATTTGACTGGGTAAGGTGGTAACAACACGTCTTATCTTGGATAGACAAAATCTGCCGCAATATAAAACTGTTTATAACGAGAGTATTATAACCATTGTAAAAGTACCCATTAAGGTTGTCCATCCGTAATAAAATACCAAACTCTTCGAATAAAATCCCCGTTCTTCTTAAAACGGAAATGAACGAGATTACCCTCGTCAATTTCCGATGCCACGGATATCAGTGAGGTTACACGAAGTCATTGATATCTAATGACGAATGGAATATGTTTAATCTTTCCTGAACAATTCCTATTTTTGACAACTATTCCAAAGAAAGATTTGGAACATATGATTCAATTAATTTGATAATCCTTTTCCATTCTCGTTTTGGTCTAGTTTAAGGTAGTCTACACCTTATGAGATTCGCGTGACATCGAAATTATTCAGGCGACGTCGAAAACGTTCGGCGGTGGAACTTTCCACCGCCGAATGTTTACGACCCCGCCCGAATATGTTCGGATATATAACGACGACGCTCGAAACAATCCGATGTTTTATGAATCTCAAAATGGCCATATTACGGGTATTCTACCTTAAAGTGACATTTCACGTTTATTTCATTTTTTGAAAGTATGTCTTGATACAAAGATTGTTTGTTCTAATGCGTAGAAATGCTATCAGCTTTTTGAAGTTGTATAAGGGAAAAATATGCCTTTAAAGTTTAGACAGAAATGGCAAATTATATATAAATCTGAACTGTTGTCCACAACAATTTGTTCGATTTTGGCACAAAAATTTGTATTTTTCGTAAACTGTTCAATATTTTGGCTTGAAATTTTCAAAATTTTCATTAGAAAACATGCTCTTTCAGATAGAATAAAAGTAAAATTTATGTAAAAATGATTGTGAAATGTCACTTTAAGTTTTCACTTTTAGTTACAGATCAACGAGAGAATAAAGCAACAAGTTATAGTCCAGTCATTGTATAATGGGCCTTGTGGCACAATGTTTACAAAATGCACTTAAAGTTACATTTCACATTTATTTCATTTTTTAAAAGTATGTCTTGATGCAAAGATTGTTTATTCTAATGCGTAGAAATGTAATCGGTTTTTTGAAGTTGTTATTTATAAGCGAAAAATACGCCTTCAAAGTTGAGACAGAAATGACAAATTATATATAAATCTGAACTGTTGTCCACAACAATTTGTTCAATTTTAGCACAAAAATATATATTTCTCGTAAACGGTTCAATATTTTGGCTTGAAATTTTCAGAATTTTCATAAGGAAACATGCTCTTTCAGATAGGATAAAAGTAAATTTTATATAAAATAATTCTGAAATGTCACTTTAATGTAAACACACGACATCGAATTGAACTCAAAAGAACTGCAATTTTGTATGTATTGCTTCGAATCTTATAGGAGTTCAAGAGCGTATCCAGGATTTTTTCCAGGGGAGGTCCAAGCCCAAGATTTTTTCCAGGGGGGGGGGGGGGGGGGGTCCAAGACCAAATTATGGCTTAAAATGTAGTAAATATGTAACGTTGTACACTAAATTCATATAGTCAAAATTTAATTTTCGGTCAATGCCAAGAGGGTCCGGACCCCCCCCCCCCCCCCCCTCCCGCGACCCCTCTTCTCTAGATCCAACCATGGAGTTCTCCCATCTGCGAAATTCGAATCAACGCATGTGAATTGTACAGAAAATAAGAGCGCTATAATTATATTTTTTGTTTACCTAAGTTAAATTTGTAAACATGTATCATAATATCGTGACTGGACTGTACTTATGGCACTGCTCTAACTTCGCAGAATAAACATTAAATCTAAAGTTTATTGAGCAAACACTTCATTTTTTCATATTCAATAATTGAAAATCTAAATATTTTCTTAATGAATTGTATTGATTTTAAGAATCTCTTCATTTAGAAAATGAGTAGACTTGTGCCAGTCTGTAATAATGGATATGAAAAAAGAAACAAATAGATTGAAATTCGATGCACTGAAAGTATGGTTATGTATGACGACTAAGGAATGTAGATCTAATATAATTCGGAAGATTAACATGGAGATTTCTTACATGAATTTGTGTTAGTTTCGTCGACCGCAACTCTTTTCAAAATGGAAGAGCCTAAAGCAAATAATACATGCTTTTGACGTCCCAAATAAAAAATTGATACAAAAGAATGAATCTTCTCCTTTTGTCTCAATATTTTCTACACTATAGGCCTATTATTCACAAATCATTTCTTCATCAACACCATTTTTGTCGATTGCTATTGTACTACCCGTTATGTTGTTTATGAAAGGGTTCAACGCCGTTCAATAAATGAACCGTCCTTTATTTTCCTACTATAAATAACACAATGGAGCGGTAAATTACATTTGTTTGAGAAAATGACGGGTCGTCAAGGAACAAAAATACCTAATATACACTGACATAGCATACAAGGACAGTCTTTTACATTGCTTAATGACAAATGAATCATTTCACCCTTCAACAAACGGGATAAATGGACTGTTAAAATTTGAAAGTTGATCAGGCCGCTTATGTTGGTTTCAGATTATACTGTTGTTGTTGTTGTTGTTGTTGTTGTTGTTGTTGTTGTTGTTGTTGTTGTTGTTGTTGTTGTTGTTGTTTAATTGGAACAGTCCAGATTTTGACGTTTGGAGAGGGGTTAACAAACAAAAGAGATTTTGAGAGTTTGGTACATATCAGGAAATATTAAGATAACCAACTGAGGCATTAGTTGTAAATTACGCTCGAACTCAATATGACAAACGTTAAATTACTAATTAGAAATCGATCTTGACCAACACTATTGAGTATAGTCCAGACCATGCTTGTCGCAAATTTATGTTTTAATGTGTTAGGGCAAAGCGAGAAAGTGTTGCTTAGAAGTTGTCAATTGTGTTTTTCCAACCTATCACTGGTAAGGAAATGTAAATATTAGAAGAAAAGATGGCCAAATGGATTATTTCGCTGCTTTGCAACGAATACCTCGTAACTGCAGCTTAAGACAAGCTCTAGTTACGAGGTTTTGCAATAACACTTATTATTTTTTGTAAACTCTACTCGACCTCAATATGACATAAGTTAGATCACTAATTAGATATCGATCTTGACCAGCTCATTGCCGAGTCCAGTCGCAAATGAATGCTTCTATTCTCTATGTTTGATCTAGCCTACACATTTGCCTACACGATATGTCAACCCTTTCCAAGCAAATCATGGCAATGATTGGTAGAAAAAATGAACAAAATGAGAGACTAAAACTATGCATTAAAATGTACACGGCCTGAATGCATCAACTGTTATCTTCAAGGAACAATAACTCTCTGAGCATTTTGTAATTTGAAAAGGGTCAATTATCATCTGAATCATAAGCTGACCAAATGAAGATTGTTTCTAAACTATACTCGACCTAAATATGACAAACCGTTGGCTCCGTTAGAAAATACCGTAACTACAGCTTCTTCAAGCTGTAGTTACGACATTTTCAAACGTAGCTGGCGAAAGGTTATCTCTCATTAGATATCGACCTGACTAAAATATCAATGTCGAGTCCAGACAATACTTGTCGCAAATTAATGCATTTATTCCGTCATTATGACCGCCCTGGACAGAATGTTATTCAAAACCCTATTCTAAAGAAAGTAAGAGGAGGTAATGGTACTTTTATTCTAAATTTGTTATTTCAACCCAAAGTACTACATGGCACGATTCCAAATGAGTACCCGCAACGTAGGGTTTGATGAATTTTAAAATGGGTATCAAAAAGATACGATTTGTGTGCAATGAAGCAAAAGTAGACTTAATAGGCAAAGTGAGAAAAATTATTATGCTGATTCTAAAGTTCTTCTTTTTGTCTTATTATTTACCTAGACTTTTTGTAAACTATTACTGGCATGAAAATTAGGCTTTCTTGAAAAAAGTGCAAAACCCTTCGTCAGTATTTTTTTCTATTTATGATTTTGGAATAGGTGTATTGAATTCTAAATCTATAATCTATTTTGGATTAGTATATTTTCGTGTATTATATCTCGTTTCAACATATTAATCCTTTAACCCTTTTCCAAACAAGACCTGGTTTTGACGTCCCTTAGAAAAGGCGTGGGTAAACATTGAAACAAAAGAAGAAACTGCTGATAACCAGCAGTTTCTCCTTTTGTCTCAATATTTCCTGCGTTACATCATACAAAAATTCAATTTTGAACAGCATTTATTTTGTTGTCTGCAACAGCTTTCAAATTGGACCACCGTAATATTTTGTGGTTTGGGAAAGGGTTAAAATCAAATATAAGAAATATCTTATAGCCTTTTTCCCTGTTATAAACGACATAATTATAGACTAGTCCAAATTCAAAGGAAAATCAGACAAAAGTATAGATACTACAACTAAAAGAAGAAACTTTTATATATCATAGGCTAGCATACACAATTTTGTTGGCATGAGATAAATTGGTGGAAAATCAGTATTTTTACATTTGTCTATTTTTTTCTGAAGAAATACCAAAAACGGCTCCTTAGGAAAGGGTTAATCCGCAGTTACGCAATAAACACTCTGAGCTGTAAATATTTATGAATAACGAAGAAACCACCTGGAATTTTCTACTTTTTCCAAACATGATTTTTGACATGTTTGTTCTAGAAATAAGAAATTGTACCAATTTAGATTTCCCAAATTAAATTATAATTCTAGTAGACCTAAGTCTTCAATTTCATAATTGTCTTCTAAATGGTAAAAGAATATGTCATTTTTTATTAGCTTTTTCTGAAACAATACGCTTATTTTATAAAACTGATACCATACCCTAGGAAATACCAGGAAAAGAGAATATCTATGATACCTACATGATAGAAATTGCTGGGATCTGGATCTTATAGGGATGTCAAAAGCAGTCATTATGCGAAGATTTTTTTTAGCCTTTTCATAAACCAAAAACGATAATGAACAATAAACACCACATAAAAAAGAACACCACAAAAAGCAAAGTTCTTCATCTACTCATATTATATAAGAAAATAATAACAAAATCCACTATACTGTACCTGCTTAATTCCATCTTTTCTCGTTTTCACATACTGTACTTCATACATAGGAGCACGAGGTGATTTCACCACAGTTATATCCGTATAAATATTCGAGTTTTTATCCAGATCGGGCGGCCCAGGCGAGAGGCCGACACTCCGAATTTTCTGTCGAATCAACCTCTGTCGCATCTTTCCTCGCTCGCTGTCATCGCAAACTAAATCGTATCGCCGGGCAGGCATTTGACAAGGTTTGACAAATTTCAAACAATTTTAATCAATATTGGAATACACAAGTTCGTTCTATCGGTTATCGGTTCAATTCATCATAAAATTTTAATATTGACATTCATACCGTATTTCCCAATCGGGCTAGTCACTTTGCTTACTTGTCAAATCGCACTGTTTAAATAGAAAATTAAAACTGTGTGTGCTTAATTTCAAGATTCATCTTTCGACTGTTTGCATCAAGCTCTAGTTACGATGTTTTGAAGCAAGCTACACAATTTTTAAGAAAAGGATTAGAAGGAAATAAATGCAAAAGAAAATGCGAAAATATTAAGTCACCAATTCACTTGCCACATTTTAATACTTATGCAAAGAAGACCTACATCAAAGAGAAAGATCAGACTGTCACAAACTCCACAGTCAAATCTTATTCTATATAATGCTCACAATTAAAACTGATCTTTTGCGCGATTAAAATACCGACACGGAAAAAATGATCTGACCTTTGAAAATCACATACAAACAAACAAGAAATGGCACCTGAAATGTCACAAAATCCAATACAAAATAAATCCTGCGACAAAAACACAACGTAATGTGCTAATACATCCTACATGGTCAATGTAATTACTCTCGACCTTTATCCGTTGGGAATTACGTAGACCCGATCTTGGGGACTATAAGGACAATGTAGATTAGAGTATTTTTGGTGTATTAAAGATTAGGTAAGAAAACAAAAGGAAATCTGCAAGTATACTATGTTGTAAGAAAATACCCATATACAAATGATAACTGACACAAAACTTCTATGCAAGGCGAAAGAATTCGTACTCTAGCTTGCATGGGTACTTAGGAAAATGAAATAAAATTTAATAGAAAAAATCAGAACATTTTCCTCACCATGTAGTCAATATTGCTATGGAACACTTTGACAATGGCTTTTATATGTATATCTTAAATGTACTGATTTCTCTCCGAAATGCATCTCAATTCATAGAAATTAGGTGTCTTTTTTCACAGACAAATGATAAATAAAAGGCACAGACAGCGTTTGTTTGCATTATAAGATCCCTTGAACAAATCCATTTGAAACTGAAAGTTCAAAAAGTCCTTGCACAAGTTGTACGTTAAGGCTACAAACATGTACATGCACATGTAAAGACTATGGATTTTCAATACACAAGTCTAATCAACTGTCGCTAATTATTGGTAATTCGAACTCTAATTTTACCATTTCACTAATGATATGACACACACCTTACAAATGTAGCCAATTTTCGCATAACTCTGAATAACAATAGATCGACAGATAAGGATGGTGGCTGCAAGAAAATCTCTTTTTTTTGTCCAAATTACTATCTTGTGGGTACCCATTGGATCAGTTCTGACAAAGTGAGGCTAATGAGTACCACACATTGCATTGAAGAAAAAAGTTCGATTTGTCAATTTGAAAAAAAAAAAAAAAAAACGTTCGTCACCATACCGATATATAGAGAGCTGTATCACGATGGATAATTACGTGACTCAGAATGTCAGAAAATCACCAATATATTTGTTAATACTTGATCAATTTGAATTCGGTTTCAAGCAGAGAAGGTTGAAAAATGCTATGAATAGGCTGGGACTTGAAGTTTTTTTTTTTTTTTTAAATCTGCTGATAAAAAAGTCATTGAAGATTAACCAAATTGTTAGTTGATCTTCAATAACTTTTTATCAGCTGATTTTTCAAACATCCAACACGTCCATTTATTGCTTGCCGTCTGTTCACCTTCTCTGCTTCAAATAGAATTCAAATTGGTACCGTATCTACTAATGTATTGAAGCTTTTTCTGAAATTGTTTATCACGTGATTATCCACCGTAATTACCATGATTACAGCGTTTGCGATTCTTCGAAATTTGGACTTGTACATGAGCATGTATATGCAAAGACCATGACCACAACGCTTGAAGTCATTGCATGTCGCACACAGAAGTACCCACATACATGTATAGATGCTTTTCAACGAAAATCTCGTAACTGCAGCTTGTTTTAAGCTGCGGTTACGAGGTTTGCGTTGAAAAGCGACGATATATTGGTCTATTAACTAACCTATTACTTTTCCATGGGCACATGATTTTGAATTTGGATAAAAATGGAAAATTCTAAATGTCAGCAAGTGGTGCGTTGCATGCACTCAGTTGTGAAATCGGTGGTTTAATTGAATTAAAGATTAGCACATAATACATGTGTGTTATTTAGAAATAAAGAACACCACCGTCGGAAACTCTTCAATTTTATATTAAAACAAATCTGAATAAACAAAATTAAATAAATTTTAAGTAGAGTAAAAAGATGATTCTATATTTATGTGGCTATTCAAGTCTTTTGTATCATTTCCAAAAGATTACACCATCCGAAAATCCTTTAATCCAATTAATTTCACTGACCGAAGCTAATTCTATACAGAATATAAAGTTTATGAAGAACTCGTTTATAAAACACAGTGTGAGCTTTTTATGATAGTAAATATTTCGTCGTTTTTCGTCAAAAACCTCGTAACTACAGCTTAACGCAAGCTATAGTTACGAGGTTTTAGAGAAAAGCAGGGTTTGGCACTTTATCAAAGTGGCGAAAAGTCAAATATGATTTGTATTTTAATCATATATTTTTGAATAAGTTATAAATGACCCTTAACTGAATAAAATAATATGTACGATCATTAAGTCTTTTTCAAGTAACAACTTTTTAGAGTGGATAAATGAAAGATACTGGAAATTGAAATCCTATTATACATAGCAAAGAAATTATTAACCCATTACCAAACGGTAAACTTTTAGGGTGATCCACTTCAAAAACTGCCACAAATGACAAAATTGAAGTTATTAAAGATATAATTCGTGTAAATATGGCATAGAAAATATTGAGACAAAAGGAGAATCTGCCGGTTATCATCAGTTTCTTCTTTTGTTTCAATGTTTTCCCAAACATTTTCAATTAGGCACGTCAAAACCAGGTCTTGTTTGGGAAAGGGTTAACTGAAGAGGTTGAAAAATAATGACGTTTATTTTCTTCATTTCCCAAGGAGTTTCTCGGAGGTAACCCTGTAACCAAATTCAGGGCTTGTTTTAATTTGGAAAGGATGATATCATAATTCTGAAATTCGCTTGATATTTGCGTTTTATATTCAGAAACTAGAGCATAAATTGCAGGTGCAACCGCTTCATGTTCATAGACTGGAAGAAGGTTTAATACGTTGACATGTTCACGCACTCTAGAGTGTTGGCTAAGAAATCGATCCAATTTAGATTACCGGTATTCAAATTATTAAAATTGTTATAAGCAAATATTAACCAATCGTGATCAAAATTGTCGAACATTTGTATGCTCCTCGAAACTGAGATGTAATGTACAAACCATTAAATTCTGAGTCATTCACGCAAAGAAAAAAAGAAACCTCATAAAGTGCATAGACATCGTAATGGTAGCACTTCAATCAAGTGTCATTAAAACTTTCCATCTGTGAATGTTTCAAGACATTTTCTTTTAATGACATATCAAATCCAAGCCTTGTTTCGAAAGAAGTTAAGCCAAAAAAAGGATTAGACTCAAAAGATAATAAAATCATCGTAAAGTTTGCATTATCTGACTACAATCTCTATATTTCGACCATATAACCCGGCGTATCAATACGGCTTAATCCGTTCGTATTGACCATATGGGCATATCCATCCCTTGATCATTCCACAAACAAATTCTTTTTGATGCCCTTGAAATAAAAAACTTGGAAATTATTTAGGCAAAAGAGGAAAATGCTGATATTCAGCATTTTCTCCTTTTGCCTAAATAGTTTCTTGGCTATTGTTTACGCAAATCATTATATTCATCGTCATTACCTTGTGTGGTCTTTAACAGATTCCTAATTGGAACAGTCGTGATTCTTTTCGTTTGGCATGGGATAATACATAGTCTAGAACAGACGTGGTCGCTTAACAAGGTGGTCGCTCAAAAAGAGTTTACTGACTTGCTATATCGTCGCTTTTCCTTCCAAAACCTCGTAACTTCAGCTTTTGTAAAGATGTAGTTACGAGGTTTGTGGTGAAAATGGACGATAAATGTTTAAAATCAATTGACAATTAGACACTAAACCGAGTAAACAAAAAGATTACATATCTATTGTTTTAAATCTTCCCGTAATATGATATTCCAGACATAGGTTATAATGTTCTATGAACTTAACACTTCACAAACAATTTCGGATTTAATAAATGTCGTCTTGCAAAAACTGATTATTTTCAAGCGCGAATCCAACTAGGGGTGGCAACAGGTGCACTGTCCCTTCCCTCGAATTTATAAAGGGGGACTTTTAAAGACCCCCCCCCCCCCCGCTGAATGGAAGACACGGCTCCTCTGGTAAAAATGTCTGGATCAGCGCGAAATGCAGCATGTTCAGCTTTCTGTGTGTTATATGATTGGGTCAGGATCTGGAAAAGGTTCTTTATTTTAGACCAACCTGGATCCAGATCAGATTGCGTATACACACAGTCTGAGTCTGACCAAGGTCCATGCTGTGCTCAAATGTATTTTGCAGCACTTGTAGCAATTCTATGAGCCGCGGCTATGGAGCAGTTGGTAGCCCATCTGCCTGCGACAAATACCCTTTCTGACAAAAATGCCACCCATCAATAGTTTGTTATCGTGAACCTATGTGGGGGAGCAGCTGGAGGCTCGGTTAGTGGCAGTACTGGTATGAGAAACGACAGGAATCCATGGTTAGGTGCTCCAGCCGCCGCGATATGATCTTAGTAGTTGAAAACGGCGTAAAACCCCAATAAGCAAAACTTTATTTTTAAAATATATCATGATCGAACTACACATAGGGCTTAATTAATTACGCACATTCTGAGTCGCAATATTAATTAATGCTGTACATAAGGATCCTTCCTCCACATCCGGGCTAAATTGGATGAGCTGCCATACGATATTGTGTGATAAGAAATAAATTGGGTAATACATGTACATTATGTAAAACAAGTAAATAAAATACCTTTACTAAGTTTGTAATCTAATCCATGTCCTTATCTAAATCTAAGTGATAAAATATGACCATTACACCGAGGTATTTGACCGGAACAAGATTATAATCGTTGTCATAATGCAGTCTGGGATATTTAGTCAATATTTTTGTTTGTTTTCTGACTAAATCATAAACATAGCATAGACTATAATGGAGTTTGGATATGAGAAGAGGGCATTCGTAATAAATTATTTAATACTTTCATAGACACAAATCAGCATGTCGCTGTGTGAAGTCCGATCAGGGAAACTCTTTTACAGTACCGATGGAAGGCCTATGTGGAAGAATACGTCTATAACCCTTTCCCAAACGCCAATATTTTAGGATGATCCACTTTAAAAAAAACTGCCAAAAATGACAAAATGGAAGTTCTTAAAGATAGAATTTGTGTAAATATGGCAAAGAAAATATTGAGACAAAAGGAGAAACTGCTGGCTATCAGCAGTTTCTTCTTTTGTTTCAATGTTTTCCCAAGCCCTTTCTATTACGGACGTCAAAACCAGGTCTTGTTTGGGAAAGGGATAAGAGAATAGGTCTGGTCGGACTCAGAGTTGATCCTGATCCATATTTGGTTTCGAATGACATCATGGCCAATCTTACACGCCTTACTTCATACATATGAACAGGAATCTTGACAAATATCACTGGTGGTGAACTCGGCCAAAGCGAGGGACGTTTTCTCGCGAACAAATTATTCCGTCGGTGTTGTTATAAAATCTCGTAACTACGGCTTTGATAAAGCCGTAGTTACGAGATTTTATAACAACACCGACGGTTTGTCAATACATACCGGCAAACCCGGTCTATTTTTAGACCAAAATCATTTGTCATTAGAAAAAAAAATATTTAAACTCACATTTAAACGCAAAATATCTATACCTTGTTGTAGCGAAAAACGTCCCTCGCTTTGGCCGAGTTCACCACCAGTGAATATGGGCCATTGATGCATTCCAAACAAACATGAATCCAGATCGGAATCTGGCTTAGTGCAGTCCCATCATGATCCATGCTGCTCACCAGAAGTTGCTGTACAGATCATATAACGAAGAAGCTAGTTAAGAACGGCATGTATCTTGATCAGACTTTGTGCATTCAGATGCTTATCTGGATCTATGTTAGTCTCAAATGCCATTTTAAAATATAAAAACGCTTTTTACCTTTGATTTTGATCCAAATCCTTATCTCTATAGAAGTACTATAGAAGTGATATGCTAATATCATTTTGCTTGGGACTTGTTGCCATAATACGGTCCAGTACGCAACATTTATTCAATATTTTTTATTTGTTTTCTAAAGATATCGAGTAGGTTACAGCATGATTATTACGCCATACATACCCTTTATAGTTTTCTTCTTCAAAACATTGTTAGAACAATAGGGACATGCGTTAACAATTTGAACAATTCGGTTGGAAAAAGAGAAGGTCAATTCCAAAAAATGCTGGATGTGGTAGATTTTTTTTTTACAAAATCAGCTGATAAAAAAGTTATTGACGACCAATAAATTCTACTTGGTCTTCAATAACTTTTTATCAGCTGATTTTAAAAGATCTATACAACATCCATCGAATTCCTCACGTATCTCCGACTGCTCTGCTTCAAAGCATTTTCACATAATTACAGAAGATTTTCAGTGATTGTTGTATCACGTGATACCCCACCGTAACTTCGAAGTAGTAAGCTGGATAGATAAACTCAATGAAGAAAAGACAACTCAAATTGACACCTGTAATAGGGAACGATTGTATCTTGTAAACAATGACATAATTTCGGACAAAGAATAGTATTTCTGTGGGTGTTTATGTAAAATCTTGTAACTACGGCATGACTCAAGTCGTAGTTACGAGATTTTATTGTTAAAACTGGCGGTTTAACAAAACTTATCTCTAAACCATGTCTATTTTAGCACAAAATTCATTGCTATTTTGATTATGAGGTTAAAGGCTTAACAATTTTGGAAGAAAAGCAATGGTTGACATTTCAGTTGCATATTTATGTTTGTTTTCAAACCAAATCGAATAGGGACATAACTTCAGCCTCTCTTACAACCCGTCGTGATCGTACGTTTCAAAAATCTGCAAAATCGCACGATTTATAGAGACGCATGACGGGTTAAGCGTACTCTCCTAAGAACAGAGCACATTCTCTCTTCATTCTATTATGATAGAATGATGCTCTGTTCCCGCGGGGTCATTTCACGTCTAATCTCGGGGCCTTGGCGGGATTTCGGTATCCAATCGTTAGCTTCACACAACAAAACAACTGAAATTTCTGATACAACCTTTCATTGGCTGACGCTTCAAATTACCGGCTTCAGCCAAAAATAGAAGCGACGTAGGCCTAATGTATACGTAATCAAACAAGATAAAACTAAGTGATTTTGATTCGATAATTCAAATGTTACCGGCTTCAGCCAAAAATAGAAGCGACGTAATGTATACATAATGATCATGCGAGATAAAACTGAATGTTTTTGATTCGATAATTCAAATGGTGTGCTATAATTAGATTATGACGACCAAATAGGCTGTTGGTGTATCAAAAACGGCAGAGGTCACATTTGATGGTTAATCAATAGACCTCGGCTTTGGAGAGTAGGTTAAGCGTCGAAACATGTTAATTAGGATACACGACATATTAAGATTCAAATCGACTTGACCTTATCATAGGACATGGTATCGTTGGTAAGGGGACCTTGGTGAAAAATCATTGGAATAGGAATTCATAGCTCGATTTTAGATCTATATTTGATCCAGGATCTGGAAAAACGTCCTTTTAGGCTTTTCAGCCAAACATGGTTCAAGATCAGCCTGGGTATACACGCAGTCCAAACGTGATTTAAATGCCAGCGACAACCATATCAAAGTTCATGATAAAAAGATTTAAAAAAACCGGACATACAGCAAACAACAAACTAAAATTTTGTATTTACAATGTATGGTTTGTAGGCTACATGTATTTTCATACTCTTCTGACACTTTTTAACAGATTTTATTTATTTTTTTTCCTAAACAAAATAATGACGGGAAAGAAGAAAATGCTACAAAGAAGTACCTCTTTTCTTGTCCGTTTGCGTTCAGTGATGGGTTATTTATTTACGAGTTATCAAACAATCATGTTCAATCAATTAACCAATCAATCAATCAATTAGGGATATGCAATTTAGACCGACATGTAATTCTATACCACAATAAAGGGTTAATTTGCACCAAGTGTTTGAGGTGGGACCAGGTTGATCTTCAAAAGAATATTGATTTTATCAATCAATTAATCAATCAATCAATCAAGTTCACAAACACACAATTTTAACCTTGTTCATGTAATTTTCGCCCAACTAAAGGGTTAATTCACACTAAGTGTTTGAGGTAGGTTTGATCTTCAATAGAATATTGATTTTATCTCCGCGGGTTTGTCTTGTTACGAGTTGCTATGAGATACAAGTAATAACAGTACGGGTTAATATTGAGGACTGTATCAGTTACCTCCCTTATTATTATAGTGGTCTCCTTTTTGTCTTTTTTTTTTCAACAATGTTGTACACTAGTAAGAACCTATCTCTCGCCTTGAAGACCATAACTGAGAATGTTACAGCAAATATTTGAGAGAAAAGGAGAAAATGCTGATAATCAGCATTTTCTCCTTTTCCCTCAATATTTTCTTTGATGATCTATGGATGTAAAGGCATAATAAAATGTTCTGTTTTCCGGATCTCTCATTATGCAAGGGCTTTCAGTATTTCATTTTTTTTACTGATTCGAATTGACAACTAAAATATTTCATATGAATTTGATGTTCGGTAGATTCTTAATAAATTACGAGATACAAGTAATCATATTACGGTTATTATAAAGGAATGCATCAGTCATTTCCCTTGTTTTTAGTCAAGTATAGTCCTTACCCAGACTGTTTCGAGTTTAGCCCTTTCACAAACAAGAATTGGCTTTGAAGATTTTTAACACACCTCAAGACAAGAGTTGTAGAAAGTTCATTTTCAACGACGATTTATTCCAAGAAAATTGTAAAAAAAAAAATGCTTGAAAATTATTTCAATGCAGAGTATCCCAACTGTTTGCCGTTTACAAAGGGTTAAAACTTAAAAGAGCGCAGTACAAAATTCCAGTGGACATACTTTGTTTAACCCATTACCAGACGGCAAAAACGTAGACTGTTCCAATTTGAAAGCAGATGCAGTGGACAAATTATATGTGAGACAAGAGTGCCTGCATGAAAGGCACTGATATCGCTCACCTGAGTTCTTCCTGTATTTGATTGTGTATGATATAAATTTTATTGTAAACAAATATACATGTCATATCAAATTATTGTAAATGAAGTTTCATAATTTCCAATGAATGCAATGAAGTCACATTAGTATTCAATCACATTGCATGTAGTAGCATTTGCATACATCTTTAATATAGCATATCATGTGCTGTTCCAGTTTGATTTTTATAATCAAGATTAAACTTTTACAATTAAATTTTGAAACATAAGTATGATATATTACAGGCATTAATACGCTTAATATGATTAGGCCCTACTTGCCTCATCAACATTTATTTTAACCTATCAAAAATTTACAACCAAGTGTTTGAAAAGAGTAACTCAATTTGCATTTTGCTATACTTGGTTTTAATTGGCCCAAAGATTGATTTTTGAAGAATTTCTTTATGATTTTTTGAAGTCAGATAAGCCCTATCCTGCCACACTCAAAGTTTGTAACAAATTAAAAATTCACAAGCAATATTATTGTTAAAAAGAGTCAATCAAGCAACATCCCTGTTCAAATTGGCCCAACAGTTGATTTTTAAAGAATTTTTTTTATCATTTCTCCTAGTCGAACAAGTCCCACCCAGCCATGCCCACATTTTTGACGAATCAGAAATTTAAAAAAAAATAAAAAGGGGTACCCAAGGATTTACATTCCTGGATAATTTGGTATAATTTGGTCTAACGGTTAAGGAGAAAAAAATTCAAAGACATGTTTAATGATTTCTCGAAGTCTGATAAGCCCCCCCCCCACTTACATTATTTGACAAACCAAAAATTCATGACCACACATTGAAAACAGTCACTCAAGAAACAGATCTGCCAAGTTTGGTTCAAATTTCACCAATGGTTGATTTTTAAAGATTGTTTTCATGATTTCTCTATGTCTGATAAGCTCCGCCCCGCCACACCCACATTGTTTGATGAATTAAAAATTTGAAAACAAGTTTTGAAAAGGGTCATCCGAGGTACATTTCTGCCAAGTTTGGTAAAAATTGACTCATTGGTTAAGGAGAAGAAGATTTCTGAAGAATTACTAAATGATTTCTCTAAGTCTGAAAAGCCCCGCCCTGCCATGCCCTCATTTTTTGAAGAATCAAAAATTCATCAACACGCAGTGAAGACAGTCACTCAAGAAACATTCAAGCCAAGATTGGTACAAATTGGATCAACATTTGATTTTTAAAGAATTATTTAAAAATTTCTCTAAGTCTGATAAGCCCCACCCTGCCACGCCCACATTTTTTGCCAAATCAAAAATTTCTGTTTTGAAAAGGGTCACCCAAGGAACATTTCTGCCAATTTTGGTAAAAATTGACTCAATGGTTAAAGGAGAAGAAGATTTTTGAAGAAATATTTAACAATTTCTCTAAGTCTGATAAGCCCCGCCCTGCCACGCCCATATTATTTGACGAATAAAAAATTCATCAACATGCAGTGAAGAAAGTCACTCAAGAAACATTCCAGCCAAGATTGGTACAAATTGGATACACATTTGATTTTTAAAGAATTATTTAACAATTTCTCTAAGTCTGATAAGCCCCGCCCTGCCACGCCCACATTTTTTGACGAATCAAAAATTTGAAAACAAGTTTTGAAAAGGGTCACCCAAGGAACATTTCTGCCAATTTTGGTAAAAACTGACTCAATGGTTAAGGAGAAAAAGATTTTTCAAGAATTATTTAACAATTTCTCTAAGTCTGATAAGCCCCGCCCTGCCACGCCCACATTTTTTGCCGAACCAAAAATTTGGAAAAAAGTTTTGAAAAGGTTCACCCAAGGAACATTTCTGCCAATTTCGGTAAAAATTGACTCAATGGTTAAGGAGAAGAAGATATTTGAAGAATTATTTAACAATTTCTCTAAGTCTGATAGGCCCCGCCCTGCCACGCCCACATTTTTTGACGAATCAAAAATTTGAAAACAAGTTTTGAAAAGGGTCACCCAAGGAACATTTCTGCCAATTTTGGTAAAAACTGACTCAATGGTTAAGGAGAAAAAGATTTTTCAAGAATTATTTAACAATTTCTCTAAGTCTGATAAGCCCCGCCCTGCCACGCCCACATTTTTTGCCGAACCAAAAATTTGGAAAAAAGTTTTGAAAAGGTTCACCCAAGGAACATTTCTGCCAATTTCGGTAAAAATTGACTCAATGGTTAAGGAGAAGAAGATATTTGAAGAATTATTTAACAATTTCTCTAAGTCTGATAGGCCCCGCCCTGCCACGCCCACATTTTTTGACGAATCAAAAATTTGAAAACAAGTTTTAAAAAGGGTCATCTAAGGAACATTTGTGCCAACTTTGGTAAAAATTGACTCAATGGTTAAGGAGGAGAAGATTTTTGAATAATTTTTTAACAATTTCTCTAAGTCTGATGAGCCCCGCCCTGCCACGCCCACATTTTTTGACGAATCAAAAATTTGAAAACAAGATTTGAAAAGGGTCACCCAGGGAACATGCCTGCCAAGTTTGGTTAGGATTGGCCCAGTGGTTAAGGAGGAGAAGATGTTTAAAGAAATTGTTGACGACTTCCAACGCACGACGCACGCCGGACACAGGGTGATCACAAAAGCTCACCTTGAGCATGTTGCTCAGGTGAGCTAAAAAAAAAAAGATAGGATGTGTGTACAATATAGTAGAGAAAATATTGAGACAAAAGGAGACACTGCTGATTATCAGCAGTTCCTTCTTTTGTCTCAATGTTTTCCCATGCATTTTCTAAGGGACGTCAAAACCAGTTATTCTTTGGGAAAGGGTTGAAAAAGATCAGATGAAAAAACGCTGAAAGTTAATAAATTATGGTCTTCCGAGTTTCTTTCTTCCTTTTCCATTCTGGTTCATATAGCTGTCTTTCTCTAGAGCATCAGAAATCGCAAATTGCTGTTTTCTGGATACGTTAAAGGATTTGATTGGTTGAAAATAGAGTTTACATTAATTTTCCTTGAACCCATTGCCATACATTGACTCTTTTTGACTCCCTTCAAAATTATGGCCATGGAAAAAATTGTTGAAAATGAAGAAATTGCTTGTACAAGCAATTTCTTCATTTCCCTCAATATTTTCCATCCAAACAGACCTAAAAATTAAAAATTACATTCACTTGAAATTGTTGTCTGCAGGATCTTTCAATTTGGACTGTCCTTAAATTTTGTCGTTTGGTAATGGGTTAATGCACATTTTTGAGGATGTTGACATTTACAAGGGCCTAAGAAATACGTCATTTTACGTTTGTGGGCCACTACGAATGTTGACGACCAAAAAAGTGAATTGACGCTATTATGCAGATTGAACATTTGTGACCAGTCACGCTAAAAAGGACCTTATAGGAAGTGTGAAAAATATCGACCCTAGTCAGTCTGCGCAGTCCGCGCAGCCAGACTAGGGCCGACACTTTTCACTTTTATATAATTTTCTAAATCCGGAATGTTTTCTCTATCTTATTATATGTTCATTTTTGCATACGGGATCTGGTTGACCAGCGCTGAGTCTAACAAGTTTGTCAAAATTTGGATTTTTGGAGTCCGGATAAGGTCCCTTTTAGCGTGACGGGTCACATATATATCATCTGCTTTGGCTATATCAAAGGGGCTGCAGCACCTAACCATGGATTCCTGGTAATTCTCTCACCTACACCACCACAGTATACAATCCGAACCTACAGCTGCTCTCTCACTTAGATGATTCACTTCCATTGGTGAGAGACAAATGGCCTTTGTCACTGTCCAATGTCAGAATGGATACTGGTCGAGCCAGTGTTCGAACTCACGACGTTACAAGATGAGCCATCTGGGCTCAACTGGGTACATACATGGGTTGAATTACAACAGACACATTTTATGTAATATAGTACCTCCAATTTTATTTCAAACATAACTACTTAACACACTCTGATTTTGTAGTTTTGTTTCTATTTGTATAAGGTTTACATGTAAATCATAAATATCACAAATCAACAAAAAACATAAAAATAGAATGTAAAAAGATGTAATCACATAGCATTGTCACTGGGCGAGTACGGGAGTGTAAGGTTTCATAACTTCAACTTATTTTTTTTTCAAACACAATGAATTAATTAAATGAAATAATTAATCGACCATAATGAGACCATCTTGAGAAAAATAAATCATGATTTTTCAAGGCCGAAAAGTAAGAAAATACGAAGGTCAAGCATTTTCTTCAAAGTTAAGAACATGTAGTTACAAATATTCAAAATAGTTCCGCAAATATGTTGTTACCAATGTCTGCTTAATATTAGAGTTCAAATTTACTTTAAAATCATTGTGAAAGCATATTTTGAAATGCTCAATTCTTTGCAATAAAATTACTGACAGACAGAAGGAAAGACAAAAGTATACCATCGCTATTCTTCAAAAACTCCATAAGCACAGCTTGAATAAAGCTGTTGTTACAAGGTTTTTAAAGACAAGCAGCGATATCAGAAAACCTTTCTAGAAATTCAGGGCTAAGGTACAAAAAATAGACACGATAATTATGTTTAAAAATATTCTCGTTATTTATGAAAGACAGAGAAGCTTATTATCGCTTATCATCAAAACTCTTGTAACTACAGGTTGTTAAATCTGCAGTTACGATGCTTTGGACAAAAAGCAGCAATAAAATAAAGCCATAGATCGTCAGTGACAAATATCAACAAGTGAAGATTAACCATTTTCAAACAAAATGTTAGGCTGGCATAAATAGGGAACAATTTATCTAGTTAACCGTGACGTAATTTCGGACAAACAAACTTTTTTAGGTGTTGTTATAAAATTTCGTAATTTTAAATTTCGGCTTGATCCAACCCGTAGTTACTAGATTTTATAACAACACTGACGGTTTATCAAAACATAAGAGTAAACCTAGTCTATTTTTAGCACAAATTTCATTGCTATTGAAAGCTGTTGCAGATGATTAATAATACTCAACATGGAAATTTAGAGAGCTATAGGACACAAAATATTGAGGGAAAAGGAGGAAGCGTTTATCATCATATCTTTTCCTCTCAGTCGTTTCCGAAACTCCCTCATCCCCAAACTCGCTTCTCATTAGTTCTCAATACATCATAAAAAAAAATTATTTGAAAAGGGATATATTAAATGTTTAAACTCTTTTCTAAACAAAACCTAGTTTTGACGTCCTTAACAGATGAGGCTTGGGAAAACATTGAGGCAAAAGAAGAAAGTGCTTTCTCCCTTTGCCTCAAAAGCTTTAAAATTTGACTGGACCAAACTTTGGTCGTTTGGGAAAGGTTTAAATGAGTGATCTATAAAGTAGTCCATGAAGTGTTCCTTTTTTATTTGGATCTATCAAAGAATGAAGGAATTACATACAGGATAAATATCAGTCACAAATTTGTTCTTCAATGCAGAAGAAAATTTTGACACCCCCCCCCCCCCCAAAAAAAAAAAAAAAAAAGAGAGAGAGAAAAATACTTGTTCAAAGCAATCCTCCTGTAAATAATTATTTCTGAGAGGCTTGCTCGAATAGTATTTTCAAAACAAGAAATGGGATAATGCAACAAATTTCTACAACAACTCTTAATAGTTCTTTATTTTTACCATAAAAATATAATATTCTGTGGGGGGTTTTCCATTGGGATGAAAAATATACAACAAGAGCTGTCCGAAGACAGCACGCTCGACTTTCTAAGTTGCTTAGTATAAAGGGGGCATAACTCCAAATATAGTGGAGCCAGGGTCATGGGCCCTGATAGTAAGGTAGAAGGTGTGATGGTGAATAAGTATTCCAAGTTTGAGTTGAATCCCTTTGATAGTATGGAAGTTATTGATGTTTGAAAAAACTTTAACCTTGGTTGCAATGCCGACGCCGACGCCAACGCCGACGCCCGGGTGACAGTATAAGCTCTCATTTTCTTCAAAAAGTCGAGCTAAAAAAGGTCTTGCAATGCTTTTTGACCTATAAATTTGAAAAGAGGCAAAATCATTATTAAAGAAAAATATCAGATTAAAACAAAAAACTAACTGAATTGTAAAAACAAAAAATCTTTTAAGAAAAAGAACACTCACTGTTTATACATTATAAATGTAATACACATTTCTAAAAAAAAACTCTACTCTAATGCCGAAAAAAATGATGATTTGTTTTAATTATAATGTTGCTTTTCTTCAAAAACATTGTAACTAATGCTCATTTAAAGCGATAGTTCTGAGGTTTTGCAAGAAAAGTAGTGGTTGGCTTTAATTTCTTCTTATCAATATTTTCGAGTTGATAAAAGAAAATGTTGATAACATGATTAGAGTAGTCAAATAATGACATCAATCTAACAATTGTGGAACGTTTACAGATTGATATTAGCAAATGACATGATTTTTTTTGCCAAAGCAATAAAAACGATTAACTATATACATAAATATCTGTGTAATACAAAATTATTCATCAAGACTAGACTATATTTGTTGAAAATGCAAGAAGCTAATATGTAGTGCAAGAGTGATTTGAACTGTTAATGGTGAAGGGAAAAATATTATAGATTATCATGCAAATCATGACATTTCTACCAGCATGTATCATTAGTTATATTTAAAATGTTGCATGAATAAGCTGTAATAACTACATTTTTAACATAACTTGATGATATCAATATGAATAAAACTTCCATATCTTCATTTTACCAAATCTAATCAAGCCTATTTTTTTGTCAGAAAAGAAAATCTTTTTTTCATGATTGAACCTAAAAATGAGAAAGATCAAAAATGATTTCAATTACAAGAATATGATGTTGTTTTTCAACAAAAACCTCATAACTGCAGCTTAAAACAAGCTGTGGTTATTATGTTCTTGTTGAAAAGATGTGATGTTTTAAAATGAGCATAACCTATAAAAGCATCTAAAAAAGCAGCAATTATGGTTAAAAAGCATAATTGTAAAAGCATAATACTGAATTACATGAGTATAAAAAAATAAACAGTTCTCACAAGAATATTGTTTGAAACACAAATATCTTAGACTTGATAATGATAATTTCCAGAATTCAAAGGCTAATTGAAAAACTTGGTAGGTGTTCTTACAACAATTTTGCACACACCATTCAATCAGGTTTAGCCTGCAAAATCTATCCCGGCAGTCCAAACTTTAGAAGATCTTGATTCATCATTGGAAATCATCAAAAAAAAAAATGCAACAACAAAGTATACATTATTTTCTGAGGTCTGATTTGACAAGAGGTGATGGGAATATCGTTTTAAGAAAAAGAAAATGGACAGATAAGCAACAATAAAGCAGTATGACTGCAAGTCAACCCTTTCCAAAATAAAACCTAATTTTGACATCCCTGGTAGAAATGGTTTGGGAAAACATTGAGAGAAAAGACAGAATTACTAATTGTCAGCATTTCCTTCTTTTGCCTAAATAATTTCTGGGTGCTATATCATACACTAATCCTATTTTGATCAACATCCATTTTGTTGTCTGTAGCGAAGAAATAGTGCATTTTTTTTTAAGTTTGGAAAGGGTTGAACTCAGCATAACACAGTGGGTTGAAATTTGAACTTCATTCTAGCATACACTGATTAATTATATTCAAGCACAAAGTTGATCGTCACTTTGTAAAGCATAAAGTTTGCATGTTGTTATTGACTTACTTTAAAACAAATCACAGGGAAAGCATAAAAATATAAAGAGGCTGCATGGGCTAGTTTACTGATGGGGAAAATGACTTTCCTACAATTTTGTAAATCATAGTTATAAAATATCCATCTGACCATCTCCAACATAACATCTTTTGTAACAACATTAACTCTTTTGCTGCAAATGTCGCTGAAAAGCGACCCATAGGAAGGCTGCCAATATCGCTGATCGGCGACTTTCAAACAATAGCTTATTGAGGTCATTCAAGGTCAAGGGCAAGGTCATCTGATCAAACTGTCTTATAAAATGTTTGCAATTAGGCAGAACAATTTATGTCCAATAGTTCCTGGAAGTTTTAGCATAATATCATCAAACAACGATTTTTTACTATTCTATAAACTGATAAGCCCTCTTATGAAGTTTCCAAAATTTGGCACTGGAAATATGACAATTCCAGGAAAGTTGGCAGCGAAAGAGTTAAGATGCACTCATGCTAAATCCTGGTCTCAGTATAATGGCATATGTTTACAAAATTTAAATATGTTACCAACACAATATTGAATACCAAACTATTATAATTTTGCATTTAATAGATCATATCTTGCAGGTGTCTTACACCTGCAAGATAAAAACCAAAACATGCAAAATTGTATTGAAAATTAGGAATGTTTTTTCACTTGTTTACATAGGTAAGATTGGTAAACATGTGCAATATTACCATGACTGGGCTAAAGTAAATGTACAAGCTTTTAACAAACATAACAACAAACATATCACAGATCTATATGAAAGTCAACAATAAATGTTAAATTGTTTCCCTAATGACAGAATTTCAGACACACTCAAATTAAACTGATCTACAAATAAGATAGATACCATTGATTATTTAACTCTTTCCCAAACAAGACTTGGTTTTGACGTCCCTAATAGAAATGACTTGGGAAAACATTGAGGCAAAAGAAGAAACTGCTGATAACCAGCAGTTTCTCCTTTTGGTTCAATATTTTCTGTGCTAAAATATACACAAATCCTGTATTTATCCACAACTATTTTGTCGTCTGCGGCAGCTTTGAATTTGGATCACCCTAAAATTTTGTTGTTTGGGAAAGGGTTATAGAAACATTTAAAGGGGAAATGTGCATTAGCAGCATATTCTTCTTTTCTGATAATGTTTCCTAAAGCTACATCTCTTCAGGCTCAAAGCATTGAAGTCTACAAAGTCAAGACTGTAATTTTATCAGGGAAAGGGTTCTGTTACTATGAATCTTGTTAAAAGTTCAGCACAAAATGACACACACAATTCTTATGTGCACTTTCAATATTTATGATTGTTGACATCATGATTGTTACTCATTGAACTGTTTGAATAAAGTTGAAATTTTGTCCAAATGCATCTTTCAAAACCGTCCTCAAACAAGACCTGGCCCCGATTTCTCGAAAAATCTTAAGTACCTTCTCATGCTCAAATCTGAGCACCGTGCTCAAATCGCACGAAATCCCCGTGAACTTCAATCGAATACCCTTCAACGTTGGAGAGTATCCCTTTGAAGTTGAGCATGTTCTCATGAGAATATACTTAAGTTTTTTCGAGAAACTGGGGCCAGGTTTTGAAATCCTTATTTAATGGCTTCAGATTTTGTCTGCAAAAAGTTTGAGTTGTTAAGGAATCTTGTTGTTTGGGAAACAAATTACCCATCTATGGCTTGTCACAAAATAAAATCATCATTTCTGCAAATATTTCTAAAGCCTTTATTCTATCAGGTGTCAAAAGGCGTTATCATGAAGGAATGGGTTGAAGTCAAGCCTCCAAATATTTGATGTTAAACTGCAACCATGACCTCTTTGATTTCAAGACAAGACCTGGTTTTGATGTTCTAATTGAAATGGCTTGGGAAAACATTGAAACAAAAGAAGAAACTGCTGATAACCAGCAGTTTCTCCTTTTGTCTCAATATTTTCTATGCAATATTTTACACAAATCCTATCTTTAACAACATCCATTTTGTTATTTGTGGCAGATTTTGAATTGGATCACCCTAAAATGTTGCAGTTTGGGAAAGGGTTAAAGACAAGAAAACAAGTGTATTACAAAATATGAAAGTCTGTGTAGTATCTTCTATGAAGTAGGAATAACTTCAATACTTCCTGTTGGAGTCCTTTTCACGCTTCCTCGAGCACTCAACTTCGCTTCCGAATGTCGAGAACTATGGGAACTGCTAGAATGACTTGACCTCGCTGAAGACAGAGAATCTTTTGACCTTGACATTTCCTTTGACCTTGCAGAAAGTCCGGACACATTGCTCGCTTTATCGCTGTAAACCGTTAATTCATCATCACTGTCATGGTTATTGGCCGCTTTGCGTAAATCTTTCGACTGCTGTAGAAATTTTTCTCCCTTGACAATTTCGTCCTCCATTAGGAAAACTTCCTGTTCACTGATTGGCCAGTTTGCCTCGGCCAGTACTTTGAGACACCAGCTGCGATTGTTCTCGAAAGATGGGACTTCATCGGGCTCTCCAAACCTGTGAAGAAAAAATGATATAATTAGATCTAATCCCAAATCACTGTACAGATAAAGCAATTGCAAAATTACAAACAATCAAAACCAGTTATTATCTATAAAATATCAAAATTACTAAATGTAAGGTTCCTTACACATAATGAAATTGGCTTAGACAGAGCATTTGAAGAGATCAATAAAATGAAGAAAACCATTGGCCTGCTGTTGTATTTATCATACTCCATGGGGAATGATTTTGTGATATTGTGTAATATTCTAACAGTCTAAATTTTTGCCATCTGTGCCTAGATGCAGTCTAGCCATCATCCACGTTAATCTCAAATGGTTGCTAACTTGCTACAGACCATGACGAAGCTATTGGAGAATTACATGGTTCCTGGTCAGACTGCGTGTATACGCAGGCTGATCTAGAACCATGTTGTTCTCAAATGCTATAAGGGACGTTTTTCCAGATCCTGGCTCATATATAAGGGGTAAGGGGTTATATTTTGTAAGAAATATTCAGTGAATGGATTAGATAAATTTCGCAACTTGACTTACTCTTCAGCCCTCACTTCTTCAGGTATTGCATCCCAAACCATAAAGTCTAGTCTCCTGTAATATGCAGAATAAATTATAAATATTTAAGTGAAGTTACATCATCTTTTAACTTGTTTGCTTTATTTATTTATTTATTTCAGACTTTAAGACAAAACAAGATGTGTTTGTGAAACACAATTGTTCCAAAGAGAACTATACAGCATATGTATTAAATATTGATGGGGGTACATTCAACTTGATACAAATAGACCTATATTGATGATTGTATGCTTACACTTGGTGGGGAATTGCATCACCACCACAACAACAACAACAAGAAGTGCAGAAAATCTGAAATAAATCTGCTAATAGAATCTATATGACAAATCTGAATATCATTTGAAGCTCAGAAGGTGTAAAAATGTCATGAAAATGTTGAATGTGATCTTCTAAACAGCAGCTGATAAATTAGTAATTGATGAGTGAATAAAACATTGATTGCTCATCAATTACTTTTTTTCAGGTTCTGTGCATTTAGTCATTCATTCTAAAATTATTCTCTTGTACTTTTTGTAAGAATACTTAATCATTAACAATTTCTACATCTTAAGTATTGCATGAAAATAAGTGAGACATCACATAAATGTACCTTTTTATTTTGTCCACAGCTTTCTGCAGCCTCTCTTCATAAGCTTTCAGATTTACACCATTTGGGTTGATAAGTTTGATGGACCGCTTATTGTTACTCGATACATGAGCTATAGGCAGGACCTGTAGTTATGAAATTGAACAAATTACATTGAATCTTAATTGATTGGGGTTTAACGCTTCTTTCAACTGCTATAGTCATATTGCAGTAGCTGGAGCATCTAACTGTGGATAACTTACATAGATGATTCATACCCTTTGGTGAGAGACAAATGACTTTTGTAAAATGTCAAAATAGGTAATGGCTGAGCCGGTGTTCAAACTCATGACCCCATGAATTGACAAATTCAGACATTACCAAGGCTCTGGGCTCCGCCATTAAATCATAAAAACAATGAACAAATTGAATTGGTTACATGCAAAATTCAGCAAATTTGACTTTTTGGCGGAAACAAATGCAGATTTTTTTATATTCCAAGCTTTGTCTTTGAGGCTCACAGGGAAGACTGGGATAAACCCAACTGTGTTGCCTCTTTAAATAAAGTCTTTATTATTATTATTATTATTATTATTATTATTATTATTATTATTATTATTATCATTATTATTATTATTATTATTATTATTATTATTATTATTATTATTATTATTATTATTATTATTATTATTATTATTATTATTATTATTATTATTATTATTATTATTATTTGTCTTTTCACCATTCTTTAGACTTGTGTGTGAAAATCTGATGGATCAACTGACTTTTGACTGATATTATCTGTGTATTTTTTAAGGTTTACAGAGCTATAAATAAGAGGGGATATTGACCTTTCAAAATGAGACATTTTATCTATTGTTTACCAAATCCTATGTTGTGGGTACCCATTGGAATCGTCTTCTCAAGACGATTCCAGTGAGTACACAAAACATAGGGTTTGGATTTGAAATAAGAAATTTAGAATGCCTTTGTCCTATCCTATCCGTTTCCCTAGGCTTATTCATCAGTAGAATTTCTGAATATTTTCCTGAATATTTTTCTGAATATTTTCCAGAATACTTTTCTGAATATTTTCCTGGATACTTTTCTGAAAATTTTCCTGGATATTTTTCTGAATACATTCCTGAATATTTCTCTTCTCCTTACCTCATCAAAGACTTTAGCCAGCACATGTTTATCCAGTATTGGTACATATTTAGACTTGTGTGGAATCATCGTCGGGGCTAGTGCATCAAGTAAGGTGAGGTGTTTAGCTACAAGACCATTCTTCTGTAACCATTGCTTGGCAGACATAGACTTGGTCCTGTAAATAATGAAATAAATAACAAGAATGCCAAAATCTGCCAAAATCACAATATAGGCGTAAACTGGCCAAACGCAATTACACATGCAAATCTGTCAATAAAGGTAGGAGGAATTATGTTAATGAGATTTGGATGGACATGCCAACAGACCAACATGTATCTTAAGCCTCTCTTGCAACCGGTCGTACGTGCTCCTGCGTGCAGTCTGTGTGCAGTATGCGTCTAAAATGTATGTTTAGTCGTGCGATGCACGTACGTGCAACATACGATTTTGGTGGACGCAACCACGACGCAGACTGCACGCAGCAAAAAATTGACCGGACAATTCTTTGCTACGACCATTCTGCATCTGGAAAATCAAATGTACAAAGTCAGTTACTACTAACATCAATACTTTATATCTATATTTTGCTACCGAAAGTTACTTTATATTTGGAAATTGTTTTGTATGACGAGATACATGTATTTGTTTAAGTCAATAAAATCTATCTATCTATCTATCATCTTTTAGAACGCCAGGAGCACGCAAGACAGAAGTACGGAGCACGTACGACAGGCGTGCGTGTGATGCCGGGAAGGATATACTGAAATTCCAGAAAATTCACAAAGAATGCGTACTTTTCTTGAAACAGATTCATACTTTTAACCTGCTTTGAATGTACATATTTTGAGGCGCTCTTACCCATCGTGCGTCTTTATAAATCGTGTGATTTTGCAGAGTTTTAAAACGTACAATTCGAAAAGATGCATGACGGGTTGTAAGAGAGGCTTTAGATTGTATTACATTTTTTTAATCAAAATGTATGAGTTTCAAAATTTATTTCTATTCAGCCTTCTATATAGATCAATGGCATGAATTATAAATAGTTAGGCACTTTAGAAATTATTTTTACAAAAGGTTCTTCCCAAATTCCCTAATAGGCAATAAACATGGTCCACTTGTTAAATGTCTCTCTAATTCAAGTTCTTTAGCTTATAGATATACCGTAATTATTCTAATAAACGCCCATATTCTAATAAACGCCCATCCCCCAAATGTCTGCTAAAAATATGCATATTTCAAGCACTATTTCAGTGGGAAAGGGTGATTCTAATAAACGCCCATCCCCGATTCCGGATTAAAATCGTGTAAGTCATAATCAAAGAACACTTCCAAAAGCAACAAAAGAAAGTATTTCCCGTCCCCCAATCTGTTACAATGAAGAAATTTCATTCCTTGAAAGTCCTTGAAACAAAACCTTGCAAACTTTTACTTTATCAATTTTAGTCCATGAATTGACATTTGATTTGCATGTTTTGACGAACCTAATTAGAATACCTCTAATAAACGCCCACCTTTCCTATCGAACATTTTTCTAATAAACGCCCGGGCGTTTATTAGAACAATTACGGTACTTTAAAGTATAGATGCCATCAGTGAACCAAATCCATTTTAACCTTACAATGCACAGAGCACAAAAATCAACATTTAATAACAAAACTTGCTTAATCCTTTCGGAAATGACATTTACAAGAAATGAAGACTGCTCTAATTTGAAAGCAGTTGCAGACAACAAAATAATTTAATTTATTTTGCAAGCAGAAAATTTGTATGTACCATATAGCATAAAAAACATTGAGTGAAAACAGCAATTTCTTCTTTTCTCTCAAAGTTTTCACAAAAAAAATCTTCTAGGAACATCGAAACCAAGTCATGCTTGGTAAGGGGTATACACCATTTCAATAGTTTATCACTACTTACTTGTAATATTTTCTCCGTCTGGTCCATCTTCTACCCCTCTCTTCACGAGCTTCAACTGTAACATGACAAAGTAATAACAATCAAATTAATGGTGAATCAAGTCATTCAGAATTTCAAAAAGAATTCCATTTCAAACTAATATGGTGCTAATGGTACTGGAATTTCTTGCTTCCCTAAATAGGGTATGTATCTAAATCAATTTTGTAAAACTTTATTTCCACGTGAAATATTTCAGTTTTTGGATATATGCTAAATGTAATCTCAATCATTTGATCTCAATCAAACCTAATGCTGGTAAAAATGTAATATGGTTTCAATGTCTCAATCAAGTTGAATAAACCACTGCACAAACTCTCTATATTCATCACACAGCAATCATGCATAAAACAGGACAAAAGTAATTTCACACACAAACACTTCCAATAAAAATAATATGCCATCCATGTTGAAATTAATCAGATTTGCTATGAATGAAAGCTCATTAACAACATATACATCATGTAGAAAACAAATCTCAGTTTATATCTACTATTATATCTATCTTTGATACATTGTATAAACCAAAACCCATACATAAATAGTAATGACAAGGTTACAACTCAACTTCACATTTAGGCAGTGAGTACTTATGACAACATCACAGGTGTTTGTTAAACCTATCTTCCAACAGTAATAAGAAATTTCCCCCCAAAACCCAGTTTTGACATGCTTTATCAATTTTGCAGGATCATCAGGATAATTTAGAACAAGAGGACCATGATGGTCCTTAATCGTTCACCTGAACCTAGATAGAATTAAAGTCCCAATGTTGTCAAGTTCATAAGCACATGATTTAAGATGAAAGATCATGATCCAGCTGAAAACTGCATTCATAATTTTGAATGATCAATATTTGTGGCTGTTACAGTAAAAACAAAGTGGAAGAAAACAACAATTTTGTCACAGTCAAGGGCACATAACTCTGTTCTGATAAAGATATTCTCATCAACATTCTGTCCAAGGTTTTTTTTTTTAATTGGTCAATATTGTTGTTTTGGTGAAAACAAAGTCGAAAACAACAATTTTGTCACCACCAAGGGCAAACAACTCTGATATTTCTAGTCCAATCAATCTGAAAAATCGAAAAAAAAATAAGATCTTATGGTCACCAACATTGTGACCAAGTTGTGTCTTGATTGGTCCATATTTGTGTTTGTTATAGTGAAAATAAAGACAAAAACGGTAATTTTATGAAATTCAAGAGCCAATAACTCTTGTCTCTCGTCCAATCAAGCTGAAAATTTAACTAATGCAGGATTTTATAGTCGCCAACATTGTGGCCAAGATTGTCTTGTTTGGTCAATAAATGTAGATGCTACGGTGTAAACAAAGTGGAAAATGGCAATTTTGTCAAAGTCAAGGGCACATATGACTTCCTGCTCCGATCACACTGAAAATCAAACTCATCCAAGATCTTATAGTAACCACCATTGTAGCCAAGTTTTGTCTTGATTGGTCAATATTTGTAAATTCAAGAGTGGTAAAAAGTCAAAACTAGCCACTTTTGACAATCAAGGGCACATAACTCAGGACTTCCTAGTCCGATCTGACCCAAAATCAAACTCATTTGAGAAATTATGATCATACATATTTTGACCATGTTTGGTTAAGATTGGTCAATATTTGTGGGTGCTAGAGTGTTAACACCAAAATGTGGACAGACGGACGGACACAGACGGACAAAAAGCGACCACAATAGCTCACCTTGAGCACTTTGTGCTCAGGTGAGCTAAAAATTACCTAGACAGGGACAAACAGCCACTATTCTAAGCTTATCACAAACAACATAAAATACAATCAAACAAATCAAATGTACAACCTATATCAACCACCCGAGGTGACATGTCAAAGTCTTCTAGAACTGTAAAAATGATAGAAGTAAAAGAAATGAAAGTATTTTCAACTGATCTTACTTCATTTGGCAACCTATATCAACTAGCTGCAATTTCATATTAGATGAAGACTACATAACAAAGTTTTTTTTCTTTAGTGCTGTTGTTTATTTAGTCTTGTCATGTTACTTTATCATTGCATCATCTAGGATTTGCTTTTTTAGCAAATATATTCCATTTTTCTTTGGATCAGAATAAAAGAAATATTAAAGAAATATATTTATCATAGAAAATTAAGTAGCTCTATTCTAGCACATAGAAATCCTGCTACCTCTCCAAAGAATGTCAGGTGATAAATTGTTTGCTTCCAACACTGTGAGAAATGGAAAATAAAAGTTAAATTCCTTATCATATCTATCAAACTTTATTATTTCTGTTGGCCGAGGTTGAAGATTTTTGTAAAGTAATGAAAACATTGAGGGAAAAGAAGCAAATGCTGTTAATCAGAATTTGATTCTTTTCTGTCGCTGCTTTTCAAAGTTTTCTCTTAACCCTTTCCCAAACAACAAAAAATTTGGGTCGTCCAGTCTGAGAGCTGCTTAAGACAACAGAGTTGATGTTTACAAAGAAATATTTTATGTACAATAAAGCCTAGAAAATATTGAGGCAAAAGAAGAAAATGCTGATAATCAATTTGCCTCAATGTTTTCTCAAGCCTTTTCGATTAGGGACGTCAAAACCAGGTCTTCTTTGAGAAAGGGTTAATACATGTAGGAATATGAAAATCAGGAATCATTTACCAACTGCCCGCATACACTTCAAAAGGAAATAAAAGGATCCACACACACTATGAGAAAACTTCTGATTACAAATAAAGTCAAGGAAAATAGGAGAGTCACACTAAAACCAGGTAACATGTATCGCTTTATGTCATATTTTTTAACATATATCTTATATAATGAACATTCTGGATATTTCTTTGAATGCCATCTATGATCGACTAACAATTATTTCTGAATCAGTTACGTTAGAATTTGGAAAAAGGTCCCTTTAAGGTTTTTGAGTCTGTCATGTTTCTAGATCAGCCTGCTTATACTTACCGTCAGATCAGGAACCATGTTTTTCTCCAATAGCTTCTTCATGACATGTAGCAATAGAAAGAGGCCAGAACAGATCCTGATCAGACTGCACACTAGCAAACACTGATCTTGAAACATGGCCATCTCAAATGCTATAAGAGACTTTATTCTAGATATCGCTCATTTAGAAAATTTTAATATTCATCATTCTGAGTTCAATAAGAAATGTTTTTGTGTTATTGGTACACTTCTACAACACCAATTCAAGGTAAAACTTAAAATCTACAAAATAATCTACAAAGATGAGAGTACAGAACCAAAACAACCACTGAAAAGAGAATTTCATAGAACTAAACTTCCTTCAGAATACAAGCGAGATCTTATCAAATTTAAAAAATATTTGTTGTCTATACAAGTTCCCTGGAAGACATCATTTTTGAAATTTTGGCAACACTGTTGTTCTTTTAAGAATTGATATGACTTTTCTCTGTATGAATATAATTTCTTTTGACAACTTAACCCTCTCATTACTATAGCATTTTCTTTCTTTGCCTTCAACGTTTCCCAAAGCCTAAACTAGTAAGGGTCAATCGAAAATATGTTTGGAAACAGGTTAACCTCTGATTATCAGTTGGATTCTGAAGGAAGCAATTTGAGATTTTAAGGTCGAGATTTTAGATCAAGAATTTGAGATTGAGAACTGTCTATGTGTAATCTCTCACCGTCTTCAGAGTCAGAAAATGACCTTTGACCTGTAAAGTGGACTAAATGGTTAAAATTGTTCATTGAAAAACCCACAAATTTTAGAATGATATCAATCTAAAATTTGAGAAAACATGAAGGGAAAACTAGAAATTGATGTTTATCCCCTTTTTCTCACTCAATTTTCTAGTAATCTGTTGCCTGCAGAACCTTTTTATTATAAGCAGCCATGTAATAGAGCCTAAATATTCTGATAATCATGTACTTATATTGTGACCATTCACATTACATTGTGCAAATGGTATTGAAAGCTATTATGTAAATCAGATTTTCTTTCTTTTCCTGCAAAGTATTCCCAAGTTTGTTTTTTCAATCCTTCAGTTGTTTGGAAGTGTCAATCTCAATGTTATATAAAATGTCATTCTATCATTTCAATCGATATTTTTTCTACCCACCTTGCGCCAATTTCTTCTGTCTCTCTGCCTGTCTCTCAAACAACACTCTAGTCTCTGGCAGCAACCATTCACTGGCAGAAAAACTACCTCGGCTGTTTAGTGTGCGCAGCAAGCTGGTCCTTGTGTGTCCTGGTAAAAAATGTTTAACATGCCTTGTAAAAGGTAAAATGCCAAGGCAAAAACTCTGTGGCTGAAATGTTGTCTTTCACTTTAAGCCCAACCCTGTGAAGGCATTCATTTTTTTACCCTAAATTCTCAAAATTTTATAAAGAACATATATTCACGATCATTGAAGTAAGAGTCATCATTTTAAAGTCATTCATTCTTAATGCAAAGTTTCATCAACAAATCTTGATTTAGCAGTGGTCTCTTCGGCTAAAAGATCCATCATTATCTATTTCTGGTTTGATATCTTCTTGAATTAGTAATAGGATGAAAATGCTTTTTATCATCATTAATGAGCCAGGATCTGGAAAAACGTCCCTTAAAGTGACATTTCAGAATTTTTTGTCATAGATTTTACTTTAATTTTTATCTGAAAGAGCATATTTCCTTATGAAAATTCTGAAAATTTCAAGCTAAAATATTGCGCCGTTTACGAGAAATTTATATTTTTGTGTTAAAATTGAACAAATTGTTGTGGACAACAATTCAAATTTATATGCAATTTATTGATTATGTCTCAACTTTAAATGCGTGTTTCTCGCTTATTGGCAACAACTTCAAAAAACTAATAGTATTTATACTCATTAGAATAACCAATCTTGGCATCAAGACATACTTTAAAAACTTGAAATTGGAATGAAATGTCCCTTTAAAGCTTTTGAGCTCAACATAGATCCAGCTCAGCCTGTGAATACGCACAGTCTGACCAGGATCCATGTTGTCCTCTAATAGCTTCTTCATGACCTGTAGTTACTTCAAGAGAGCAGCATGGATGTATATTGGACTGCATTTGAGAACAGACTGATCTTGAAACTCAATTTTTAAAATTACCATAGGGGACGTTTTTCCAGATCCCGGCTCAGTTATTATTTTATTTTCTTCTTTACCAGTAAGCCTGAATAATAATAACTACCTGCAGCTAGAGGTTTATTAGCCGGTCTTGGTGTAGCACTTTCAGCCCGTTTTGGTTTGCTGACCGTCTTCGAGAATGTTCTCAGTTCCACCGAAGTCCTCATTTTAGCTGACTGTGGTGGTGTTGGTGTGTATCGTCTGTCTGGAGGGGCACTGCTGGGGCGTGGAGGGGCCGGGGATTGTGGTCTGTATAACTCTTGGGGCTCCATTGGGGGCAGGGCTGACACTCGCTCTGAACCCGTCAGAGAAGGTTTTCTGGAACGTAAGATGAATACAGTTTGGTTGTGCAACCAAAATATTGTAACTGCTGCTTGACTAATGACTATGATATTGTTTAGAATAACAAAACAAACATTTAAATTCTTGGGGCTCCATAAGGAGTATAACTGACACTCGCTCTAAACCAAATAGGAACAGTTTTCTGACACAAAAACTGTGTGTTTAGTGTTGTGAAATGATTTTAAGACTATTCAAGTACAAACAATATAGATTCTTGTTATATTTGTTAGGAAAAAGATTGTGCTTTTTTTAATGGGCTAGGCTCCCTAAAGTTGGCCAAAAATGCCAAATTTTCCACATTTTACACTGAAAATTAAGTGAAAATCCAATTTAACTCCCCCCAATATTCAGACATTGAGGCTTGAGCCATCCCAATATTAAATTGCTTCCTATAGGCCTGCATGACACTTTTTGGAATAAGATTTCATTAGTTCTAAGTTGTTGTTGAGCAACCAATGTATTGTAACTGAAGATTAACCCTTTCCTAGACAAGACCTGCTTTCGACTTCTCTAGTAAAGAAGGATTGGGAAAACATTGAGGCTAAAGAAGAAAATGCTGATAATCAGCATTTTCTTCTTTTGCCTGAATATTTTCCATGCCATAGTGCAAACAAATCCAATCTTAATCAACACCCATTTCATGGTCTGAAGCAGCTTATGAATTAGACAACCTTAAAATGTTTGTGTTTGGGAAAGGGTTAAACAAAAAAATGCTTACTTTGAATATTTTTTCATGGAGTCAATCTCCTTTTTCCATGACAGTTTAGCACATTCGTCTCTCAGTTCTGCAACTTTGTCCAAGTCAGCTAAACCTCTACTGAGCTCATTTTTCAACACTCGGATATCCTCACTCTGTTTTAGATAAATGAACATTGAAATAATTGATATATTTTCAAAACAATTGTTACAGTAAATATAATAGCTCACAATCAATGATCTGGCAGAGCATCTCTGGTTATTAGTTAGAGATGTTGTGCCAGATCATTTATCATGAACTATACAACACATATAATTCACCAATGAATGACTCTTCTCAATCCAGTTATTGTTGACCAAGTAAGACAATATTAATATTTGGTGTTGGAAAACAATGTAAGATTTTAACAAGAGCTGTCCGAAGACAGCGCGCTCGACTTTTTAAGTTACTTAGTATAACTATAAAGGGGACATAACTCCAAATATAGTGGAGCCAGGTCATGGGCCCTGGTAGTAAGGTAGAGGGTATGATGGTGAATAAGAATTCCAAGTTTGGGTTGAATCCCTTTGATAGTATGGAAGTTATTGATGTTGAAAAAACTTTAACCTTTGTTGCAACGCCGACGCTGACGCCCGGGTGACAGTATAAGCTCTCATTTTCTTCGAAAAGTCGAGCTAAAAATGAATAAGATTGTGATTGTGAAACCCTAAAGATACTTTCATAGAAATTCTAAGCTTACAAGTAGAGTACACACTGATGAAATAGTATACGACCAATGATTCAAATTTTGATGTAAAGGTATCTGAATAGACATAACCCTTATATCGTTGGTTATAGTTTAAGATATTGCACTGTAACTACAATTGAATAAGCTGTAGCTAAAACATCTTAGAATGTTACTGCCAATATGAAGGAATTATTAAGAAGTTTACCTCAAATGACTCTGGCTGCCCCTCGGGATCCACACCTTTCTGTGAGAAGTAATGGTATCTCCCACCTGTAGCCTGCGCGAGGTCATGCAGGAACTGGTTAGCATCAGCGTCGTTACATGTTCATCAAATGTTCATAAAACCCTATGTTGTGGGTACTCATTAGAATCGTCTCATTGAGACGATTCAAATGAGTACCCACAACATAGTGTTCTGATTTGAAATAAAATTTTTAGAATGTCTTCATCCCCCCTCTCTTATTTGTTGCTCTAATGATGAAAATTTAGAAGGTATAAGTTTACCTCAAATGACTCTGGCTGTCCCTCAGGATCCATACCTTTCTGTGAGAAGTAATGATATCTCCCACCTGTAGCCTGTGCGAGGTCGTGCAGGAACTGGTTAGCATCAGCATCGTTATGTGTTCATCAAATGTTCACCAAACCCTATGTTGTGGGTACTCATTAGAATCGTCTCATTGAGACGATTCAAATGAGTACCCACAACATAGTGTTTTGATTTGAAATAAAAATTTTAAGAATGTCTTCATCCCCCCCTCTCCTATTTGTCGCTCTGATGATGAACATTTAGAAGTTTACCTCAAATGACTTAGACAACAATAGTAAAACAAAATTTACCTCAAATGACTCTGGTTGCCCTTCAGGATCCACCCCTTTCTGCGAGAAGTAATGATATCGGCCACCTGTAGCCTGTGCGAGGTCGTGTAGGAACTGGTTAGCATCAGCGTCGTTACAGTTGAACGATATAGTGTGTACTGGTACACTGTGCTGCATTTGAACCTGGGCTATGATGGACTTGGGTGGCTGGAAAATACAAGAGCCGTCATAGACGGATTATGCTCCCCGAATAAGTGTTTGTCACAAAAAAAACCCTATCATACATTAAGCCCCCTTTTTCCATGACGGATTTTTTGTACACACTTTATTTATAGAATTTAGTCTAGAACATCTCTTTCATCACATACATACATAATTTCAAGAATTCTGCCCATTAGATGAAGAGAAATTAAAGAAAAACTAATTTTTACATTAAGGCCCCTTTTTCCATGACGCAGCCTCAAATTAAGAAACGGAGAAAAAAGTGTCTAGGGATTGACCACAGGAGTTCACATGTGAAGTTTCATTGAATTTGGTCCAAGGGTTGCTGAGATCTGGCTGTGGACGGACGGACGGAAGGACAGCCGAACAGACGGACGGACGGATGGACGGACGGAAGGACAGCATGGCGACTATATGCTCCCCCGAAATTTATTCGGGGAGCATAAAAATGATGTGAAAAAGATGTTTGTAATACAACAATTTACCTTATGGCATGTCTTTAATTAATATTAACAAAAGACAATCTTGACCTATGTGACCCATCGTCGCTTTTCAACGAAAACCTCGAAACTGCAGCTTAAAACCAGCTGCAGTTACGAGATTTTCATTGAAAAGTATCGCTATTATACTTCACTTGGGCATCACAGGAAATGTCCAATCACAAGGAATACACATATGAAATACAAGTTATGGATGATGTAATCTAGTTTGAGTATATGCAGACATGGTTGCAAGGACATTTAAAATTCTGTTGTGAACAGGTACACTGTGCTGCATTTGAACCTGGGCTATAATGGACTTGGGTGGCTGAAGAAAATATGTGCAATTCCATCATTATAGAAACGTCTTTGGAAATATGACCTATGGCCTTCACATAATTGCAGAAAAGGTCCTGACACAAAGAATACACATGTAAAATATGATATCCCTATAGTGCAAAAGTTATGGCCAATGTTAAAGTTTCTGAAAACAGAAAGATAGAGATGCAAGGGCATATAAATTTTTGCAAGAAGCAGACTAAAAGATTATACTTTTTTAAGACACAAATTACAAGATAGATGTATTTGAAACAAGATGTGTTACAGTTTGTGGAACACTAATGACCCCAGAAAGGCCAATGTTAGACAATTGGACAGACTGATGGACAGATGGATGGACAGACAGATGGACAGACAGACAGTAGTAAAACAATATGTCCATAAACTTTTGATATGGTGGCATAAAAGTCTGAAAATATGCCAATTTTTGTGAGTGTGTGTAAGTGACAAAAGACTTTTCTTTTAAATAATTTAAGGATAAGTTATTCTAGAAAGTAAAGATCTAACAACAAATGGTCAAGTAATACCTGGTCAGGACGTCCATCAGTCAGCAGGTATATAGCCTGAGTGCCCGGATCACCGAGGGCGTGTTGTAATCCTGCGTACGTATTGGTGGAGCCCCAGCATGCCAGCCCCTGTATCCAGCGCCACGCCCCCTCTAGGCTTGTTTCCGTGACCTCAACTAGACGGTTCTGCCAGACTTGAGCTTTGCTGTTAAATGCTATCAGGTTAAACTTCATCTTGTGGCGGAGTTGTTCCTGTTGAAAAATAAAGTTGATTGGTTATATTGGGCTGAAAGACTGTTTTAAATATTTGTCAGCCAAATTGTCATGTTTGAGACACCTAACCATGTCACTATGTGTTTCTTTTATTTCCGTCATTTGTAGTTCTTCATTCTTCAGGGACGGAATATCCACCACTATCAGGTTAGACTTCATCTTGTCTTGTAATTGTTACGACTGGTACATGAAGTTGATTAATTAATACTGCATTTAGTCATTGTCAGCTACTTGTCCATGCTTTCAAATACTCTCTCTCTCTCTCTGATATGGACACCAATAATGTATGTTCTTTGTGATTTTTTAGAAAAAATAAATAACAAATGAGTTTAATCTTTTGAAACATAAACAAATGTATATGCTGGTTACCTGCATGAGAAGGAATAGTTTATCCTTGACATACTGTATGCTGGGAACCATGGACTCTGACGTGTCAATAAGAATGTAAATCTGGTCCTCAATTAAGGTGCCAAACAGAGCACGACTTCCCTGGTTTAACCAATCAATTCTGAAATATGTAATGGAGAATAAAATTTTCTTATATACATATCTTTCTTCAGAAACCTGGGCCCCGTATTACTAAACATCTGTACAAGTTACTATGCAAAAATCAAACGTACGATCGTTAGTAATACGGGCCCCTGGTTACTGTGAATACTCAGCAAATTTCTCTCCTTAGTTTACTATATTTCTATGTTAATCAATTTCCGGGCAATTTTATTATCAAGTTTTTAATCCCCATTAATAAGGAAGGGCCCAGATGTCAACATTGATACCTGCAATATACTTATTAGCAGGCTTAATTCGCACACTTTTGTAAAAAAAAAAAAAATATTCAATATTTTTGCCATAAATTTTTATTTTTCCCTGCTTTTCATTTTATGACAAGTACTTATCATTTCTAGAGTACAATTTACTAATAAGCAACTACATAACAAAACAAGAGCTGTCTGAAGACAGCGCACTCGACTTTCTAAGTTGCTTAGTATAAAGGGGGCATAACTCCAAATATAGTGGAGCCAGGGTCATGGGCCCTGGTAGTAAGGTAGAGGGTGTGATGGTGAATAAGTATTCCAAGTTTGGGTTGAATCCCTTTGATAGTATGGAAGTTATTGATGTTTGAAAAAACTTTAAACTTTGTTGCAACGCCGATGCCGACGCCAACGCCAGGGTGACAGTATAAGCTCTCATTTTCTTCGAAAAGTCGAGCTACATAATATCTCCAAGATCTTTTGAGGAATGTGTAGGACAAATTATACGGGACTTCTTTAAATCATGACCCACCTATTCTGGAAAGCTCTAAGAGCAACCAACATCTTCTGTTCATAGTTTCTGTGTAGTTCTGGTGTAACTTGTACATGTACAACCCTCTCGTTTTATATCAATTTTGACATCCTTTGCTAGTCAGACATTATTTATATAACAATATAAATACTATGACATACCTATTTTGGATGGCTCTAAGAGCAACCAACATCTTCTGCTCATAGTTTCTGTGTAGTTCTGGTGTAACTTGTACATGTACAACCTTGCCGTCCTTCCAGCGTACAACAGGAAATCTATCACAGTACTTCGCATTCACAAGCTTTCTTGTTCGCATCTGAAATTGATATATATCATACGCTTAGCAAAAAGTTTCTGTTAGTAAAGGTCAAGAATTGTAGTGAAGACATACTCCAACAAGAGTTGTCCGCGGACAACGTAGCTCGCAAAGGTCAAAGGTCATGGTCTCAAGGTCAAGGTCATGACATGAGGTATCCATATCTGAAATATCAAGGCTCTATCTGTAATAGTGCATGAGATATAGGCCAGGTTAAAGTTTTTTAAAAGTAGGTCAAACTCCAAGGTCAAGGTCACTAAGTCAAAGGTCATGGTCCCAAATGAAAGGTCTTGGCAGGAGGTATCCATGTGTGAGGTATCCATGTGTAAAGTATCAAGGCTGTATCTCAAATAGTGCCTGAGATATAGACCAGGTTAAAGTTTTTGAAGATGCAACGCTGACGCAGACGCTGACGCCGACACTAGGGCTGTGACATTAGCTCCCCGGACATAGTCCCGGCTCGCTAAAAAGGTCATGTTTCTCTGACAAAATCTGAAAGTAAATTAGGTTGCTCTTCTTTCAAGATTGGTGTTAATCAAATTTCAAGTTGGACTTCACTAAATTGACTTCACTTTACTTTATCCATTGTGAGAAGCTTCAGCAAAAGAATTTGTACCTACGATAAAGTATTTTTAAGTTGTTGAGAAAAACAACAACAGTAATGTAATGAAATTACTGACTTGACTTTTTTAATTTTGTTCATATTTTCATAATGAAGATGTTTCTTTTTAACAGATGGAATGTTCCAGTAGTATATAATCCAAACCATAATCAGACAAAATTCAAAAAGCAGTGGTACAAAACAACAAAGATACAAACACTGTCTGAAAATAGATCTGTACTAAATTTACCTACTACGCAGTGTATGTGACATCACATTTGCCATCTGCCAAACGGTATGACTCAAGTGGCAGTGAGTAATTCAGAGGAAGAATTCCAAATGAATGTTCTGATAAGCAAGTTATGAATGAATTCTTCCAATTTCCACTTTATAAAAGCCGTATTTACAAAAGGTTGAACCAAGACATGTAGCGGACCTTGATATTGCCCATCAAATACAAACAATATTCATACACTCTCACCTCGTATATCCACCGTATTAGACATGAAATCTAACAACACACAAAATTCAAGTAAGAAAATTCAAACTGTTTGGATTGCTAATTATTTACTTTATTCAATACTGTCTTTGGAAAATCATCAGTCATAAGTTCCAAGTAATCATAATGCATTTAACCCTTTCCCAAACAAGAGCTGGTTTTGACGTCTCTAATAGAAATGGCTTGGGAAAACATTGAGGCAAAAGAAGAAACTGCTGATAATCAGCAGTTTCTCCTTTTGTCTCAATATTTTCTGTTCTATATTTTACACAAATCCTGCCTTCATTACCATCCATTCTGACGTCTGCAGTGGATTTTTCATTGGAAAATTTAAAATTTTTACCGTTTGGGACAGGGTTAAGGGATTGCAAGCAACTTCCTGAAACACTGAGATTGTTCCCACCAGCATCAGAAAATATTGCAGATAAATGTTAAAGCTCTGTAATGAATCATATTGTTCACAGTCTACTGTTAAGTCATACAGGTTTTTTTTACCTAAAAATAGGATATAAGGTGATAACAGCTAATTTCAGTTATCCATTCTTTTGAAACTTTTTACCCAAATCCAGGCTAAAATTTGAATTTAAAAGCAGGACTATTCCCAGGTAAGTTCAACAAGGGCTAATACGGAGAACAAAGGCTAATAATTTTTAACCAAATTCCAAACAATCCCTGGTTATAACATCTTAAACAGGGAATCTTGCAAATTCAGTACTTACTGTTTCCAAAAGCATGAATATTCCTTTCCCAAATGACACCTTTTGACATGTATAATGGAAACACTTGAGAAAACATTGAGACAAAAGAAGAAAATGCTGGTCACCAGCATTTTCTTCTTTTGTCTCAATATTAAATGAGAAATGATATTCCATTAATTGACATAACTAATGGAAAAGCTTAAAAAAATTGAGACAAAAGAAGAAAATGCTGGTAACCAGCATTTTCTCCTTTTGTCTCAGTATTTTCTGTGCTATTTTGTACATAAATCTCATCTTTATTCTTATATACTTACAACATCAGTTTGGAATTCACTAAGAGGTTGATGTTGAAAGTCAACCACTCCATCTTTATGGTGAAAGGCCACACCACTCAATATGTCAAACAGCTCTAACTTGCGTGCACCAAGTCCGTACTTCTCTAACCAATGTAGACTAAGATCAGACTGCATGTATATGTGTGGGCTAATCTTTGTCCGTAATGCTTTCAAAAGCATGATCATACCTTTCCCAAACAAAGGCATTGTTTGCCAAAACTAATGGAAAAAGCTTCTAAAAGAAATTGAGACAAAAGAAGAAAATGCTGGTGACCAGCATTTTCTCCTTTTGTCTCATTATTTTCTGTGTTTTTTTGTACGCAAATCCTATCTGTATCTTTATTACTTACTGCATCTGTTTGGAATTCACTGAGAGGTTGATGTTGAAAGTCGACCACTCCATCTTTATGATGAAAGGCCACACCACTTAGTATGTCAAACAATTCCAACTTGCAAGCACCAAGTCCGTACTTCTCTAACCAATGAGCAGAGCTCATGTACTGTTCGTTTACTTTGTCACTGTCAACCAGTGGGGCCAGCTCAGATTCTGGAAAGAAATGATCATGAATAAATGCTCAAAAAATGTTACTGAAATAGGTACCACTGGTGGTGAACTCGGCCAAAGCGATGGACGCTTTTCACTACCACAAGGTACAGATATTTTGCATTTAAATGTGAGTTTAAAGATCTGATTGGATAGTTTTTCTAATAACAATGAATTTGTTCTGAAACTAGACCGGGTTTACTGATATGTATTGACAAGTCGTCGGTGTTGTTATAAAATCTCGTAACTACGGCTTTATCGAAGCCGTAGTTACAATATTTTATAACAACATCGACGGAATACAATGATCGCAAAAAAACGTCCAACACATTGGCCGAGTTCACCACCAGTGGGTACCTGATATGCAAGAAAGCAAAGAACAACATCAAGTTCAAAATATTCAATAAATGTATCAGAACAAAACTTACATTTATGTCACTGCATAACACTAAATGAGCAATTAGTACAGTCATGTTAACCCTTTCCCAAACGGCAAAATTTTAGGGTGATCCAGTTCAAAAACTGACAGAAATGAAAAAATGGATGTTTTAAAAGATGGACTTTGTGTAAAATAAGACATAGAAAATATTGAGACAAAAGGAGAAACTGCTGGTTATCAGCAGTTTCTTCTTTTGTTTCAATGTTTTCCAAAGTATTTTCTATTAGGGACATCAAAACCAGGTTTTGTTTGGGAGAGGGTTTATCTATTTTCATATAACTTTTCATTCATTTCTTTGTAGCCTAAGAGTAGCATCAATGATGGTATTGAAATAAAGATAAATCTTATCTAAAAATCTGTGGAAAACAATATTGATATGAGTTTATAAATTGTAAAAGAGAAGATTATTCTCCTTTAAATATATTGGTACTTTTCATAAAAAAAACGTTGTTAACCCATTACCACACAGTGACTCCTTTTGACTCCTCACAAAATAATTGCTTTGGAAAACATCGTAGAAAACAAGCAATTTCTTCATTTCCCACAATGTTCTCTATGTGAAAGAGCAAAAAAATGTAAAATGTAAAATTTCATTCACTTAAAATAATTGTCGTCTGTATCATCTTTGAATTTGGACTAACCTAATTTTTTGTCATTTGGTAATGGGTTAAAGCAGCTTGTTCAAAGCTGCAGCTAGATCTACATTTTTTCAGAAAAAGTGATGATATTATTAGAGCTAAAACAGGTATATGTTTCTTATTTACCATTTGAGGTCACTTTGCCAATTTTCTGTAGTTGTTTTCTGTATGAATGTTGCATGCCTCTACTTAATCTACTATACATTTCTACTTCTCTATATCGCAAATCAAACTTCAGATCCATGTTTTCACTATGTCACTTCACTAAGAATGCTCACTTCATTAAGAAAGCGAACTTTTTCATACTAAAGATCACTTATCCTTTTAAAGTGATTAAGATAAAATGTGTTTTTTTTTTCTCTTTTTCTCAAGTAATCCATTCTCACATGACAGAATTTCAAACTTATCCTAATTCAAAGGTACTGTACAACCATTACATTTGTAAATAACAAATTTAAATGCTATTTCATTGCAAATTTTGACCCATAAAAGAGAAACTATTGATATGTTTAATTCTATATCTCAGAAATTTTCAAAAGATTAATCTAGTGTAAAACCAGAATTGTTCTAGAAAGAGTCAAAGCTTAATTTTTCCGAGTCAAGTTCGATTATTCCTAACTAAGCTACATGTCTTCTCTCACACAATTAATTCATCGATATACAGTTTGGTAACTAATTCTATCTTTGCTTTTGCTGTTTTACAGTCAACCCTTTCCCAAACAAGACCTGGTTTTGATGTCCCTAATGGAAAGGGCTTGGGAAAACATTGAGGCAAAAGAAGAAAATGCTGATAACCAGCATTTTCTCCTTTTGCCTCAATATTTTCCTTGTTGTAAAACACATCTTTCATTCACTAAGTTACACTCGTTTTGTCATCTGCAGCTCCATTCGAATTTAAACCGTCAAATCCTTGGCTGTTTGGGAAAGGAATAAATCTCAATTATTCCTAACGAAGCTACACATCGTCTCTCACACAATTTATTCATCAATATATACCGATACTGCCTGGTTACTGATTCTATCTTTGTTCTACTTGATTTACTATAATCATCCATATTTAAGTGATCTAGGGAAAATATTTTAACCCTTTCCCAAACTGCAAAATGTTAGACAATTTCAGTTTGGAAGGGGTTGCAGACATGATAATTCTATCAAAGGTAGAAAAGTGTATATAATTAACAAGAAAATAATGATGGAAAAGGAGAAAGTTGCTGATTATCAAAACCTATATTAAAATTTTGTAATAAAGCAAAAAGTTAACCCTTTCTAAAACAAGCCCCTGTTTTTACATCTCCAATAAAGTAAGCTTTGGAAAGCATTGAGGGAAAAGAATAAAACGCCAAAGACCAGCATTTTCTACTCTACCCCCTTGCTTTCCATGCTATGATTTTCAGATATCCTACTTTTTGTAACATTGAATTTTTTGTTTGCAACACATTTAAATTTTGACAGGTCCAAAATGCTGTCGTTTGGACTGACTGACTGACTGACTGACTGAATGAAGTTCACAATACAAGCAACATTTCATTTTTACCCTTGTTCTAAGTAATAATGACTCTTGGCCTAGGAATTATCATTCAAAAAGGCAACCAAGACGGATGGTTTTATGCCATGTAAATTGAATACATCATATATTGAGAGGGTAAAGAATAAAACATCCATTAGTTATTCCCCTATTGATACTTGCAGTTGGCAAAGCTTGAACAAAGTCATAAAATATTGAATACAGCTTCTCTTAATCCTTTACCAAATGCAAATAATTTAGATGTGTACATATCAAGAACTGTTGAAGATGGTAAAATATATAGGAACATATAATTAGCAAGAAATAGCAATTATGGAAAAAAAAAAAAAGAAATATTTCATCTTTTCTCATTTTCTTCATTTCCATCATTTTTTTTCTGTGATATGTCATTCAAATTTTCTGGAAACATCATCATGATCTGAACCATTATTTCATTCCAACCAGTAAAAATTGTCTTCTAGGAAAGGGTTCCTATACAGACAACAACCGCATCCCAAGTTTAATTTTGAAAAGTAATCATTTTAGAATTTCAACCCTTTCCCAAACAGTGACGCCTTTTGACACTCCTGGAGTTCATGTTTTGGAAATATAAAGGAAAAGGAAGCAAATGCTGATTACCAGCATTTTCTGCCTTTTCCCCATTTTTCTCCACCTATCATAGAAAATTTTCATCCCTATTAGATAAAGCTTTGGAAAACATTGAGGCAAAAGAAGAAAATGCTGAGAACCAGCATTTTCTTCTTTAGTCTCAATTTTTTCAATGCTTACGGGTATATTGTTATCAAGTCTAACCTGTTGTCTGTAGCAGTTTTCAAAATGGAGCACCCTAATTTTTTGCTATTTGGGAAAGGGTTAACTAAATGAAAGCCCATGCTGTTACAAACCTATGGGGTGATCACACGACTAACGCTGCCTGCATGCATAAATTATATACTGAGTACTTGGGTGCACACATATTATAAATATTTGATTATATAACTAAAACAAGTCATGGAAAAAAGAATAATGGAGAAGAGAAAATATGTCATATAATAACATTCACAAAGTGGTAGATTGTTGTAAATTCATATACATGTACAACACATTTTCAGTGAGATTGACAATAATATTTCCAGCGGCGGATCCAGGATTTCTGTTAGAGGGGGTCGAATATACAATTAGGGGGGTTCGTTTTCCTAGTATTACACAATTGTGTGACTGAATTTCTGCATGAAAATGAAATAATCTGGCTACAGAGGGGGTTTGTTTGAACCCCCCGAACCCACTCTGGATCCGCCACTAATTTCGTAAGTGCATTTATAATTCTATTTGAAATTATGATCGTTTTTAGTTTAGTATATCCTACATATGGCTGATTTTCAGCAAAAACCTCATAACTGCAGCTTACAATAAGCTGCAGTTATGAGGTTTTGTTGAAAAGGGATGGTATTATGTTTTATTTTGTTATTATCTAAATTAAGGATAAGATCTGAATCGTCAGATCATGCAATTTCATTTCATTACTAAAGTTTGCAAGGAGCAAAAAGTGTTATCTTGACCACAGTTATTACAATTTGTTAAAATATGTCCACTATTCAAACGACAGTTTATGATCTTTATTTCATTTCTAAGAGAGGTGAAAGCATATTTTTAAGGCTATGTGTTATGTCATGTATAATAGAGTTATCCAAAGGCAGCAATAGCTAATTTCATGGATTAATGCAAAGTCCTTGTAAATGCATAATAAATGACAGCTTTATATAAAAGCCAAAAACCCTAATAATATCTAGCAAGGTTTATGTTGTGGGTACTCATTTGAATCGTCTCCATGAAACAATTCGAAAGTGTACCCAAAATATAGGGTTTGAAGAGCATCTGTAGCGCTGGTATATTTTCCCATTTTTTACATGATTTAACACATAAATAGTAGTGAAAGCATATTGATAAATAAGTCTACATTTTCAAACTCTAGTACCTTTATCACCTTGTCTTCTCCTGTCTGTTTTTGTGAAAAAAATATGATTATAAATACATCTACAAAAAGGGCTACAAGAATGTAGTATCTGCCAGCCCATTTCCACAAAATGACTTTTCTACTCCAGCAAAGATAATGACTGTGGAAAACATCATGGGAAATGAAGAAATTGCTTGTGACAAGCAATTTCTTCATTTCCCATCATGTTTTCTGCCAAGAAAGACAAAAAAAATAAAATTTAATTCCATTGAAATTTTCTTCTGCAACAACTTTTTAGATATCAGAAAAGCAAAAGCAAAAATGCATCAATCTGAAAAGGTCATAATATTTGTCATATATAAGTATATTCCCAAGTCTTGCTAAAAAGATTATAGAACTAGAAGGAATAGCATCTGTGACAGAGTGTGTTTGTTAACCATTTCCCAAACAAACCTGTGTTTCATTGCCCCTTATCGAGAAAGCTTTGAAAAAAAACATTGGGAGAAAAGAAGCAATACTGACAATTTGCCTATTCTCATTTTTTCTCAATGCTTTCCATGATAAGACACACAAATTTGGTATATTCAGTCACATCAAATTTTATTCTGTTGTCTGCATCACTTTTGAATTTTGATCAGTGTATAATTTTGTTGTTCCATAATGGCTTGATAAATACCAATGCCCAGTAAATTTGACCTTGACCTTACTTAACCAAGGTTGTGGACATCTAAATACTATTGTTGACATCTAAGTAAGCAAAGCATTGCAGATCTTGATGATTTTTGAATTTTTTCTCTTCTAAAGAACACCTATGTGAAATGTGGGCACTCTATCCCAGCTTCAAAGGTAATACCAAATATTTCAGCTTTGTGAAGCAGGCAGAGAAAGGGCAAAAGTTATGACCATAACGAAAGAAGAAAAAATAAAAGATGGCAATCTTAAAAACTCCCCCAAAAATCTACAAGAGTTTCTACTGAAAAATAAAACACAAAGCTTTGAGAAGAATATCCAACAAGAATTGACAATTCACTGCTGCCAATCAAATTTCAGTGTAACCTAATGAGAGACAAATTTAAGGTTAAAAAAAATGGTAGCAGATACGGCAGCTTTACTAGGTCCTTTTCTACAAAATCTCCAGACTATCTCCAACAGAGAGTGCTTTATTTGTCAGAATAATAAAAAGAATTCAATGTCGTAATTGTCTGTCATACATGACTTTTTGATTGATCTATCAAATCTTTCAATGACAGCAGCGATCTATCAATAAAAAAAAAGAGTCTATATAATATGATACAAAACAACATGCACTTACGAATTTTTGATGCTGGTAACCAAGATAATAGTAAAACAAATATATTTTGAAAATGAGATAAAGGCATATGTATAATTTTAAAACAAGATGTGTTGGTGAAACACAAATGCCCCCGAAATGGCCATTTTAGTAAAACGTAAAGCTTTCACAGAGTAAAGGGTTGAGAGAAGGCAAATGTTAAGTTTTCGGACAGACAGACGGACGGATGGACAGATGGACAGACTGACAGATAGACAGACGGACTGACAGACAGACGTACATGAGAAAAACAATATGCCCCCGATCTTTAGATACGGGGGCATAAAAATAGCAATGAAAAGTCTAAAAATACAAAAATTTACTAGCTAATATATGAACCTAAAAATGGATAACAATGTTCAATGGATTTTAAGTACATTGAGATATAATAATGAAAATACTTTATGGCAAATGATCTAATTTCTTTTTCAGAAATTTGACTTTGAAAAATCGTAAACTCAGTTGCCTTAAGAAAAATAATGACTTCAAAATGAAACTAGTGTTGATTTCTTTGTTGTTGTTGATTTGGATTTACTTCAAATCTACATGGAAGAAATATTTCATTACTTTTAAGATTGTTCATTGAATCATTGTGCTATACGCCTATTAGTATTTCTTATTCCCTTAATTCTAGGACAAACAATACAGAGTTTTACTTTGATTAAAAAAATCAAAATCAAACAACAAACCATTACAATGTTTGCGACAAAATGTTTTGTATCACAACAATATATTCATTCATAATAAACAAAAATTTGAAATCAAACTAATGAAAGAAACAAATATCTACATACCCAATATAATATTTGGTTCCGGAGTAATCCCTATAAGTTTCTGTATCTGTATGAGGTTGTTACGCGCTTCTTCCATTTCCTGGAACAGCAGAATAACGTCCTCGCGTACGCCCGCGCCCGGCGGTATACCGCCGAATGTTTTACGCTTCAGTACGATGTTGGCTCTATTTGTGTTGGGGTCGACTGGCAGACCGTCGTACGAGTCCATTTCCATTATCACAGCATAAATATGGTATCTGAAGAAAAATAGGAGACATTTTGGAATTTTAATGAAAATCAATAAACGAGTAATAAAACATATGAGAGAACTATGCTCAACCAAAATAGAAAATTTTCACACAGTAAGTATAAGTTGTTCATATGTGGTAGCTTTAAAAATATAGCTTTGTTTACAAAATCGGTCAGCTAATTCCGGTATAAAAGCTCGATAATTATATTTATTCAACATAAAATTTAAGTTTCAGATACGGATTGAAACGGTTACTGTACTAACAAAGCTACATTCAAACTTGGCAAAGGTTTCTTTTCAGATTACAACAGATAAAACATATACTCACTTTCCACCAGCTACTGAAGCAAACTCTCGTAGAAATCGTACAGTCTCAGAATTATCACAGTTGTAAGATACGACATGTACAGGAGGTATGTTGTTTAAGGCACAAATCTGCAACATAAGAAGAACAATGTTGAGGATTTCCCAAACAAGAATTGTTTTTACACTCATATACATGAACAATTATTGTAGAAATCTTACAGTATAGAATAATCAAAGTTGTAAGATACAACATGTACAAAAGGTATACTATTTAAGGCATAAATCAGTCCTAACCAATCTTGATAATGACAAGTTCATATTAAATTGTTTTGATAATCCCTTTTATTGGCCAAATTTAAAGAGTGATCAATACCCCATCTAGAGTCGCGAATAAAAATGGAAGTCTCAAAATGCTACAGGGGCCATTTTTCAAGATCTCTTTTCACAATTAAAACATGTCGATCTGCAGTTAAGAATCATTACAGAATATGGTTTTCAAAGTTCAAGCAAACTAAGTTTACTTACTTTTTCTTTGAGCAATTGTCTACATGAATCACTGGATGAACCTTCTGTGTATAGATATACAGCTTCATTCTGGAATGATAGAGATGCAGAAATATTAACAACAAACCCTTACAAAAGGAGAGAAATTTGGATTGCTTCAATTTGACAAAAGTTGCCGAAATTTATTTTCTATGAATAATATTCACATAATATAGTATGGTATGCATTGTGATAAACAGGAAGCTTCAAAAATAGACTAAAATTGGTTTTGTTGATAGACCCAGCTTCAATTAACTTGCACATATTTTACTGAGAATTATTTCTCGGTAAACTTCATCCATCTCTAGACAGCCAAACTTTAGCCTTGTTTGAATTCAAAGACGACAATATCAAATGCATAGAATTTTACATTTTTTTACATTTTTTGGGTGTTCTTTGTGAAGAAAGTTTTGTGGGAAATGAAGAAATTACTTGTCTCAAGCAATTTCTTCATATTCCACAACATTTTCCAAAGCCTTTATTTTGTGGGGCATCAAAAAGTTTCATGTGGTAGCAATCTTTGTATTTACTTTAGAGCAAATTTCAGTGAGGTTCATTTTCTTGTGAATAAGTTCTCATGGGAAAAGTCCATGTGAACATACATATTTCATTTAAATTCAAATTTACCATGGCCTAATGGTAAGGGTATTTGCATTGGAAGCGGGAGGTTGAAGGTTCAAATCCCAGTGGAAGTCAACCTGACAGGCTAGAACTGAAGCAACCAGCTAGTAAAAGCATGGTTACTTTAGACCCACCTCTGCAAGACATTTGGCATCATGAGTGGGAAATTGGGAGGCACTGTTTAATCAGAAGATAGTGTCTCATGGGCCATAACTGGCTTACCCTTTAGATAGGGTTGACACTATAATAAACAAAGCCTTTTTACACACCTGTTTATCTTCAAGCGCTCTAAGCATGCCCTCCACACATGAAGTATTTGATACACCAGCCAGTCTATCTAAATCCCACAGCCATCGTATAGCGCCCTCTATAGTGTCATGAGTCACAGGGACACAATTCTGCTGATACATGACTATATCATCCGAGGCTCTGCAAGATATAAAAGCACTGAACTCTAAGACCTTAGCTTTACATTGCACAAATATCAAACTTCGGTACCACAAAACATCAAATGAATTTTCTTCATGAGCGATCCAATCTTTGTAAGATCATATTCTGGCAATAAAAGGTGTTTTGTAAGCTTACTACAGGATGTCTCTCCCATATGACAACAAGAGCTTCGCAGAGCGCCACATATACACCCGAGAGGGGCTTGTCAGTAAAATCAGCAATTTTTTTCAATTCAAGGGCAGATAATTCAAACATAAAAAGTTATCAAATTTTGTTGGCACAACCAGACACCATAAAGATTCATTGTGGCTAGTTTGATTAAATTCTGGTTGAAACTGTAGGAGTTGCACACATGAGAAAATGGGCATTTTTGAGAAAATAGGCATTTTTCCCTAAATTCAAGGGCAGATAATTCAAGAACGAAGACAGTTATCTCAATTCCTTAAGTGGTGTGCACAACTAGACACAATGGAGATTCATTGTGGCAAGTTAGATAAAATTCTGATCAAAACTGTAGGAGGAGTTGCGCACACAAGAAATTGCTAACGGACGGACAGATAGACAGACAGATGGACGGACAGGCGACCAGGACCATAACATAATACGACCCTTCGAGCGTATAAAAATTTGGACCTGACTGTTCAAAGTCAAAAATGTTGCAGATGACTGTAAGAAAGAAAACTCTCTACTGAATAGGTTGGAAAATATTGATTAGAATTAAGAAAATGCTGGTAATCAGCATTTTCTTACGGTCAGAGACATCAAAATCAGGTCTTGTTTGGGAAATGATTAAATTTTGTGCATATATCACGTACCTGATTAGGTTAAACTTTGCAATCTGAGTAACTTGTTCATAAATAACTCTTTCTAGTGCCATTCTGTAGAGGTCAAACTGTTGTGACGATATGTTTCTACTCTTCCATATAGCATAGAAAATATTGTGGCGAAAGAAGAAAATGCTGATTATCAGCATTTTCTTCTTTTGCCTCAATGTTTTCCCAAGTATGTTAAACAGGTTTGTCAAAACCATGACATTGTCTTGTTTGGGAAAGGGTTAAATCTACAGGGTAGTTTGCTCACCTGATTAGATTAAACTTGGCTATCTGAGTAACTTGTTCATAAATCACTCTTTCTAGTGCCATTCTATATAGGTCAAACTGCTGTGGAGACATATTTCGAATGTCTAGCACGATTGTGATGGATTTCTCTTCAATGACGCCAAACAGTCGTCGACTTTCCGTTGTCAACCATTCCAGGCGACGCTTGTACAAATTCACCGCTTGTGTCAAACGATTTTCGAGCTGGCGTAATTTATCTCTCCCACATGTGACCTGAAAGTATTGATTTGCATCACTTAGGAGATCACAGCTGTGACAGCTACAAATAAAAGGTAGCAATTAAAACAATTCTTAAAATCAGATACAATCAATCAAATCCTATGATGTTGATACTCATTAGAATTGTTTAAAATTCAGTTCTCTGAGAAAGACATAAACAAAAAGATATCAGTCAAACAATAATGGCTTTACAGTAATTGATTTACATTTTCTGTGTTATAATAAGCAAATTGTTAATATTCGTTAATGTAAATGTTATTGTGTGAAACAGTTTTGAATTTGGATAGGTCTAACGTTTTATCATCTAGGAAAACATAATAAAGTATAATCAAGTCTTCTTACATTGTACATTTTACCATCAGGTCGCATCAACTGGTTAAACAAGCCTTCTGCATATCTTGATGATACAGGTCGTTTCATAGTCCAGTCAAAATCTGGGGAAGATATAGAAAATCAGCAATCATAGTTTTTGTGAATTATGAGAAGAAATAAAACAAGACCTTTTATCAGACAAGTATCCCAGGCAAACGTCTGGAAAAAGCAGGACCTTGATATTCGACCTTGACTACAACCAAGGAAATTGACTTTGATTTCATAGAAAATGCCTATGATGTACTATCAGTCTATAACATGGAATATTTACCTCTGATATTGTACGGCCATTACAAACATATTAATTAGTCTAGCAAACCAGATCACGGCTCAAAAAACTTTTGCGGATACAATATCGTAAAGTTCTAGTAGAATATAAAAGAACAATATGGTTCCATTTATGGCAAATGTTTAAGTTCTTAGCTAGCTGATAGAGAGACATGACAAAAAATACAAGAGGACCATGATGGTCCTATATCGCTCACCTGAACCAAAATGATATAAGCAACACTTTTCTTCATTTCAACAAATATTTATGACTTTAAGACTGAAAACGAACTTATGGTCAATAACATTGTGAAAATCGAACTCATCCAAGATTTCATCGTGCCCAACATTGTGTCCAAGATTTGTCTTGTTTGATAAATAATTGTAGATTCTGGAGTATAAACAAGGTCGAAAACAGCCGAAAACAGCAATTTTGTCAAATTCAAGGGCACATAACTCTCGACTTTCTAGTCAGATCACGCTGAAAATCAAACTCATCCGAGATCTTATGATATCCAACATTGTGTCCAAGATTTGTCTTAATTGATAAATAATAGTAGATTATAGAGTGTAAACAATGTCAAAAACAGCCGAAATCGGCAATTTTATCAAATTCAAGGGCACATAACTCTCCATTTTTTATCAGATTGGACTGAAAATCAAACTTATCCAAGATCTTATGGTCTCAAACATTATGTTCAAGTTTTGTCTTAATTGATAAATAATAGTAGATTATAGAGTGTAAACAATGTCAAAAACAGCCAAAATCGGCAATTTTATCAAATTCAAGGGCACATAACTCTCACCTTTCTGGTCAGATCAGACTGAAAATCAAACTCATATGAGATCTTATGGTCTCCGACCTTGTGTCCAAAATTTGTCTTGATTGGTCAAAAATTGTAGATTCTAGAGTGTAAATAAGGTCAAAAACAGTCAAAAACGGCAATTTTGTCAAATTCAAGGGCTCATAACTCTCATCTTTCTGATCAGATAAGACTGAAAATCAAACTCATCCCAGATCTTATGATCCCAAATATTGTGTCCAAGTTTTGGATTGATTGATCAATAATTGTAGATTCTAGAGTGTAAACATCGTCAAAAACAGCCAAAAATGACAATTTTGTCAAATTCAAGGGCAAGTAACTCTCGACTTTCTGATCAGATCAGACTGAAAATCATACTCATCCGAGATCTCATGGTCCCAAACATTGTGTCAAAGTTCTGTCTTGATTGATGAATAATTGTAGATTCTAGAGTGTAAACAAGGTCAAAAACAGCCGAAAATGGCAATTTTGTCAAATTCAAGGGCACATAACTCTTGTCTTTCTGGTCAGATCAGGCTGAAAATCGAACTCATCCGAGATCTTATAGTCTGCAATGTTATGTTCAAGATTTGTCTTGATTGATTAATAATTGTAGATGCTAGAGCGTAAACAATGTCAAAACTAAGTATTTTTCGCATTCAAGGGCAGATAACTCCTGACTTTCTAGTTCGATCTGACCCATAATCGAACTCATCCGAGATCTTATGGCCATACATGTTTTGACCAAGTTTGGTCAAGATTGGCTTATATTTGTAGATGCTAGAGTGTAAACACGAAATTGTGAACGGACGGACGGACAGACAGACGGACAGACAGACGGACGACGGACAAAAAGTGACCACAATAGCTCACCTTGAGCACTTCGTGCTCAGGTGAGCTAATAAACACTGATCAGATTTATCTAAAATGATATGTACACAGAAATACACATACTAGCTTTGCAGGGCATTAGGACAAGAATCCCAAGAGTCATTGACCCTTGAGGCCAAAATCCCAAGAGTCAAAATAAAGCGCGAGAAAAATGAAACCGAGATCAATTGATAATGAAGGGAGGGGGGGGGGGGGGGGGGGGGGGGGAGCAATGTTAAGATATTTTCTTCACTCTTTAGAGTTTATTGTAATTAACTTAACAAGGTTTTAACTGCTTTTGAAAATATTGGGGAAAAGGGAAAAAATACTGATTTATATGAAAATGTATGGAAATGTTTCAATAAGACCAAAGTGCTTATTTTAAGAGTAAATGTAACACCTTTTCAACCTTTAGAGTGCTACAGATGAGAAGGGATGTTGACTTTTCAAAAAACATTGTTGTTATCTAAACCCTATGTTGAAGGTACTCATTGGAATCGACTCATTGATACTATTCAAATGAGTACCAACAAGATGGGGTTTGGATTTGAAATTAAAGGTTAGGAATGCATGTGTCCCCATTTTACACCCCCCCCCCCCCCCCTTTATTAACAAATTTAGTACAAGATTGAAATCTTGTTTAAAATGGTAGAAATCGAATTCTTGATATTGAAAAGCTGATATTTTTCATTTATGCCAAATTTCGTAGAAAAATATTTATCTTTGATAAAGTGCACCTTTAAATTTTCCTTTGATAATGCTGTGTCTAAACCACGAAAACCCATGACAATTATGATATCTGATCATTTTACCTTTTCTTTAAGAACTTAAACCAGCTAGATCAATTTTATTTCGAATAAGTAAGAAAACTTAGCATTAATTAATCCAGGTACAAGGGGTTCTGTTTGATATTCAATGATAATGTAATCAGAATTTCATGGCCGCTGCCGAGTGCTACCTGTTGATTGATGTAAAACTTCTTCAAGTTCTTGGTATTTTTACAAGCAGATTGTGTATTTTATTGCCACACAGCTACTTCAAATCAAATCAGGGACTGTGACAAATTAATTAATGGATTTACGACTGATAATCTGCATGCATCACTGATGTCAAATCAACACTTTACACACGACTTGCAAATCAGCGAATGATTGCTTAACACAGATTATCGATTTTTAGTGCTCTGAACTAAAGGTGTGACCTGAATAATGGGTCAATTAGTAGATACCCCTTGATCTTGAATGATGGGTGACGCATGGGTCGTAAAAATCAAGAGTCAGAATGATGCATCTGTTGAAATTTCTGAGAGTCAAATTGGTGTCATTTTCATTTTTCATGCGTCAAAACCCGAGCTCCCGGGTCAAACGGAAACCCTGCTTTGTGCCTTTGTGAAATATCTAAGATTACCTTCACTCATTTTAAATCCAACAGCAGGCAGAATCTGCATGATCGACAATTTATTTTTCTGTAGTCCATAATTCTGCAGCCATTTCTTGGTAGAGATCAGTGCCCGAACATCCAACTCCCATTCCTTACTTGGCGTCTTTTTGATGCTGACTTCAGGGTTGTAGTCTTCTTGACTCTTGACGATCACCGCTGATGGCGCTTCGTTTAATACTCGCTGACTCATGTCAAATGACACTTCTGAAACACAAAGAAGAAAGTTTAATGAGTGGTCTGGTACAAACATATTATTAAGCCTTTCCCAAACGCCAAATTTTAGGGTTATCCATTTCAAAAGCTGCTGACGACAACAAAATGAATGATATTCAATGTTGGATTTCGGTACAATATAGCTAAGAAAATATTGAGACAAAAGGAGAAACTGCTGGTTATCAGCAGTTTCTTCTTTTGTCTCAATGTTTTCCCAATGCATTTTTATCAGGGACATGAAAACCAGGTCTTGTTTGGGAAAGGGTTAAAATGTTCATATCATGGTATATAAAGTATCGATAGAAAATAAGATTGCTGCTCTTCACTAGTAACATCAAAACCTGGGCTTGTTTGGGCAACAATTGATGAAGGATATCACTCATTTCTAAGAAGATAGAATATCTTACATGTACTATCAAACAAAATTCTTATAAATAGGTCCTTGAAATGAAAAGTTAGACAATGTAAGGGAAATGATATTCAAGGATTTAATGGCTTTATCATGTTTTTTAAGACTTTACACTGCTCATATCCATTTTAAATGGTTTTATAATGCACAAGATGAAATTCAAAGGTTTCCCAAGACCTGTGCAAACCATGAAAAGGCATAAGAAAATATTGAGATAAAAGACAAAATGAAGAAAACTAGCTTTTCTTACCTTTGCCTAAATATTTCCCATGCTATATCATATTTTAAAAAAAAAATCTACAAGAAAATAAATCTTCTTACTGTCAGAGTATGCCATCTTTTTGTAGGGATCAACTGCTAATACTGTTTCCATCATTTTGGCAAGGTTTTATTTTTCTGACGAATGCTTCAGCTAAACAATAGTTCTCATCACTTGGTTGGGTGAGCTTCTTTTAAACCTGTCTACCTGCAATGACAAATGATAAAAGACCTTTAAGTTTTCTAAATAAATAATCAAAGGACATAATGTAATAAAGTATGATTAAAGAACTAAAATGATCCATTATTGTCTTCCATTTTTCCAACTGTTTTAAATATATATCCAAAATTTTACTAGATCTACACAATTTTCTAATCAGTTTGTTGTTACACCGGTATTTATTCTAAAAATACAGCACATAATTAATAATTCAAACAGGGGTACAGATAAGGGAGGGGTAATGACTTTGCGAAACTTAAAGCATCTTTCACTGTTCATGAAATGCTATGTTGTGGGTACTCATTGGAATCATCTCCTGGAGACATTTCTAAAGAGTACCCACAACTAAGGGTTTGGAATAAAAAAAAAGTTAGCAAGTCTTAAAGCCCTCCTATCTGTTGCCATAGACCTTAACACATACATGTACCTAGAAACAAGACCTAGATTTGACATTGCTATCAAAAAGGGCCTGGAAGATACTGAGACAAAAGAAGAAAATGCTGATTACCGGCTTTTTGTCCTTTTCTCTAAATATTTTCTGGGCTTTTTAATCGGAAAACTTATCTTTTGCAACATCATTTTTTATCTGCAGCTGCTTTCCTAAATTTCTGTCATTTTGGAAAGGGTTAAAGTGTTTGTCTGTAACAGTCACTGTAGTAAATAATTCAATTATCTTCACTGTCATAAGGTCAGCATTAATTTACATTGACACCAGCTTATACAATCATGGCCATAAATTTCCCCTTATTGTCTTTTATTCATTGTAAGCCTTCTGGTATTATAAATAATAAAAAAAAAATTTTAGAGGATAAATGAATGGGAAATATTTTTTCAATGGGACAATGCCCTTTCCTGTTAGAAAAAATTCATATTTTGAAAACTGATATGACAAGTATAGGGCAAATTGCATAGAACTCAACTCGAACCTTTCCCAAACGACAAAAATTAAGAGTGGTCCAAATTTAAAGCTGCTGCAGACGAAATATTAAGCAGTCATGAAGACGATATTTTGTGTACAACATAACACAGAAAATATCTAGATAAAAGAAGAAAATGCCGATTACCAGCATTTTCTTCTTTTGCCTCAATGCATTCCCAAGCCATTTCTCTCAGGAATGTCACTGAAGGAAAAAACCATGCAACACACAGGGACCTGCTAAAGCTTCATTTTTGCACTAATGTCATGCATGGATTCAGGGGTGGGGCCCAGGCCCCTTCTTGAATTTGTAAAAATAGCTTATCAAAGTGAATTTCAAGGACTTTTTCAATCATCCCATATTCCTTTGCCTTGGTAGATAGATCAAAGCCAGTAAAGTTAATATGAGGGAATTCACGACCTTGGGAACACTAAGTCTTAAGCCAGATGCTCTTCCATTGAGCTAATGGTGGGGCCTAGCTGCCCAGTCTAGAGCAAGTGTTATCAACATTTCTAAACTTTCCTCCAGTAGAAGCGAAGACTTTGGTTTTTAGTTGCTCTGATTCGCCAACTGAACCACGAAAGAATGACAGAGTTGATTTTTTTCTCAGACAACACCATGATTATCTAGCAAATTAGTAACTTATAGAGTTATAAGCACAGACCCATCGCATACTATATACACTAGCATAGCTAGTGGTGCCATGGGTGCAAGTGTGGGAAATTACCTGTATAACAAACAAACATGATTATTTATTTCTATGATAAAGGTAGAATATCACAGTCTACTAACAGTTCATACAGTCGTCGAGACCAGATGCACACGAGGTGCATAAGCTAGGATTAGTTTTTTAAGGCCCTTTTCTTAGTTTCGCACTACACTTTTATTTATTGCACTGAGGACTTCCGGTTTCATATAATTTCTAGAGTCCTAAGCACTACACTGATGACACTTTGACTATATTACGCTCATTGAACACATTTTAATTGAAATTAGCACTAAAGAAACTAGCACTGATCTTAAATGTTTGTTCTTGCACTCGAATCTTAAAGAAAACCTAGCAAACTATGGATACTTACACCACACTTTTACTAGTACTCTTTGAAATTAAGCAAAACAAGAGCTGTCACTGTAAGATGACAATGCCCCCGACACCGCTTTGATTTTAAATTATGGCCAATCTATGTTCAAGGTCAAGGTCATCCAGGGGTCAAGGTCACCAAAGTATGTGCCTACAGAAAGGTAATGTACCAAGGAATGTTGTGGTAAAGTATGAAGCGAATATGTTAAGTAATAAGGAAGTTATGGCAAATGTTAAAGTTTTTGGACGGAATGACGGACGGACGGACAGACGGACAGACAGACAGACGGACAGACAGACAGACGGACAGACGGACGGACGAACGGACAAGTCAAATTTATGATGCCTCCCTATCGGGGGCATAAAAAACCTCATTAAGCATTACTAGATTCAGATGCGCCATTGACAATTTAACCAAATTGTCATTGAATACATGTTAATCAACATTACATACAAATAATACCCACTTTTATACACTATGTACATGTAGTGAAAACAAAGATGTGGATTAGGGAATGAAGAAAAAGTATTCTGCCCCAAGTTAACATACTTTTTGAGTAATCTTGATATACACTATTTGTACATGCTAAACAAATTAATTTCTTGTATGGAATATTGATAATTATTTTCTTTCTATAATTCCCTTCTATATGGATCCTAGCATACTACATTTTGTTCTTTTATTTGTGTTGAAACTTTGAGACTGAATACAGTTTCACATTACTACCTAACATTTAACTCCTAATTATAATGTTACTATTACTCTCATTTACTCTTTTTTTTTTTTTATTTCTTTTTGTTTTATTCATATAATTAATAGGTTATATGCTTGGAGTAGCCTAATTATAACAACTTGGTACAAATTTGCATTCATTGACCCATTGTTTATTGAGTCTAGCTTTGAATGCATTTAATGTCTGTGCCATAATCACATCATTTGGAAGTTTATTCCACATATTCACTACCCTCTGACTGAAACTGAATTTCCTGATATCTGTTCTACAGTGACTTTTAGTTATTTTTTTATTGTTGCCCCTGGTCACCCCTGCGCCTCTCAGGTTGAACAAAGGAGTACTTGTTTTGTCGATATTGTTAATCAGACGGTAGACCTGTATTAAATCAGACCTTTGTCTTCTATACTCTAAAGATGGAAGTCCTAATGATCTTAGTCTTTCAGAATAACTTTTATTTTTTAAGTTTCTTAACATTTTAGTTGCACGTCTTTGTACATTTTCAATCATGATTTTGTCTTTTTTTCTTAAAGGACTCCATATAACAGAACAATACTCTAAATGAGGTCTAACTAATGATTTATATAGATGGAGGAACATTTTTTTGTTCATAAAGGTGAATGTTTTCTTTATTAAGCCCAAACTTCTGTTAGCCTGGTTTACTTTGTTGCTGATATGTTGATCAAACTTCAGTTTGGTGTCAAAGGTTACTCCGAGGTCTTTCTCTGTTTTGATGTCTTGGATTTTACAGATTTCGCCATCCTTATTCTTCATGAAGTACTCACTTTCTTCACCCGGGCCTATGTGGAGGGACTTGCATTTCTTTACATTAAATGTCATTTCCCATTTGTTTGACCATTCGCAGGCACTGAAGATATCGTCCTGTAATAAGTTTATCATCATCGTATGTGTTACATGTTTTGAAGATTTTTGTATCATCAGCAAACAATTTGCAGGGACAATTCAAGTTATCAGGAAGGTCGTTGATGTACATTAAAAAGAGTACTGGCCCGAGTACACTTCCCTGGGGGACGCCGCTTGTGACTGGTCGCCATTTTGACTCTGCTCCATTGACTATTACTCTTTGTTGACGGTTATTAAGAAAGTCTTTTAACCAGTTGTAGATTTTACCCCTGACTCCTAGGGCGTATATTTTTTTGAGTAGTCTTTTGTGTGGAACCTTGTCGAATGCGGCCTTAAAGTCAAGATAGATAATGTCGACATACTCATTGTTGTCTATAGCCTTCGTCCATTCTTCTATGCATTCAAGGAGCTGTGTTGTACATGATCGGCCTTTCCTGAAACCATGTTGGTGTTCGTTTATAAGGTGATTACTTTCTAAATGATTCATTATTTTATTTCTGATTAACTTCTCTAAAAGTCTGCAGTATATGGAAGTTACGCTTATTGGTCTATAGTTTTCTGGTTTGGTTCTTGGTCCTGATTTGTGGATAGGCGTTACATTCGCGTACTTCCATTGGGTGGGTAATTTACCTTCAGATATTGATTTTTTGAAGATGGATGTAAGTGGTTTAGCTACTTCATCTTTACATTCAACAATAAGTTTAGGGTGGATACCATCTGGGCCTTGGGCCATGGAAGGATTAAGTTCACTTATAGCTTTCAGGATTACTGTTTCGTTTATGTCGAGGTTGTCTATGGTAGGTACTTGTCATTCTGCTGGTTCAGGTACGTCATCAGGTTCGTTCGTGAAGACCGATACAAAATGGTTGTTCATTATCTCAGCAATCTTGTAATCGTCTACAATTGTTTGGTTGTTGTCTTCAATAACGCTGATGCCAGTGAAGGATTTAGTTTTCTCTCGTACATGTTTCCAGAACTGTTTTGGATTGTCAGCTACTTTTTCCGCAATATTTTTTCTATATTGTATTTATTATTTTTGATTACTTGAGTTGATTTGTTTCTAGCTTCTTTATATTTATTATAGGTTATGATGTTAGGGCATTTGGTGTATTTTGTCCATTTACGTTTTTTGTCAGATATAGCTTCCATAGTTTCCCTCTTGATCTGGATATCCCTTCTTCCGGTCGACTTTTTAGACTTTTGAATAAATTTTTCTTTAACAATCGATATATTTCTTTCAAAGTCTTCCCATGAAGTTTGAATTCCCACATCTATCTGGTCTATGGCTGATTTATCTTTCAGGAAAGTTTTTACTTTCTCCCAATCTACTTTGTTATAGTTGAGCTTGTCTGTTATTGACACTTTCACATCTATTCTTGTGTTTAGTTTGAAGTTTAGAACGAGATGGTCACTTTTTCCCAGTCCTGGATTGAAGATGATTTCCTCTACCATATTTTCGTCCGTACTGAGTATCAGGTCGAGTATATTTGCATTTTCATTAAATCTATAATGGGTTGGTTCTTTGACGTGCTGTGTCAGATATAGGTCGCGGATGCATTCTATAAAACGGTATTCAATGTTCTGTTCCCCCACAGACGTGGTTAAATCTAGCCAATTTATTTTGCTAAAGTTGAAGTCACCAATTATGAGTGTTTTATGTTTTGTTGGATCAACCATTTCTTTTAGCATAATGAGGATGTTTTCTGTATTATCATTGGTTGAATTTGGGCTTCTGTATATGCACCCTACTCTAAGACTGTCATTTTTACTTGTGCCAATTTCTATCCACAGCATTTCTTCAAATTTAGTTTTAACTTGTAGTTTTTTAGCTTTATATTCTTTCTTTATATATATCAGGATACCCCGTTTGTTGTTATCATTATAGAAGCAGTCGTAATCTGGAAGATTGTATATTTCATGTGCTTTAAGTCCTGATTTCGTGTTTTTGCTGTTGGTTTCTGTTATGGATATGATGTCTACATTCTTATCTTTTACTAGTGTTTTCAGTTCCGAAAATTTGCTTTGAGTAAGACAATCTGCATTGGCATATATTATTTCTAAATTGTTGGTACAAAATTCATTGGTATTTTGTTCAGGTATGTTGTGTTCTGTTACATCAATAGTATTAAAACTGTTTCCCTTATTAGGGTTAAAACACTGATTAATCTCGCTGCTCCAATGGTACAGGGGCTGCTATTCTATTACTTAGCTGTGATAACCCTCCTGGTACAGTGACATCACTCTCACCAACTGGGTTTTCCATAAATGTTACTTCGTTGGGTAACGTCTCTGAGAGGAAAGGGTTCTCTATTTCCTGTGAGAGTCGTTGTGGTGATATCCTTAAACTGTAATCCATGGAATTTGCCATTGGTGGGTTTACGAGAATGTTTTTTCCCTCTTTCCTAATCTTGATTTCTTCTCTTTTTTGGCTACGTTGTTCTTCCGTTAGGTCTTTAAAGATTATAACCCTGGAATAATGAGGCTCATTAATTTCTTTGATTTCTCTGGCTTTTATAAGTAAATCTTTCCTCTGTTTTCTGTTTTTCAGGATTACTTTTAAAACTCTTGTCTTCCCCTCTGTTTTTTTACCTAAGCGATAAGACGTTTCAATTTCGAGATTTTGAATGCCCAGTAGTTCTGCTAATCGCGTTACTCTTTCTTCATCAAATTCTTTATTTTCGAAATTAACGGGATTGCTCCCCTCTGCAAGGTTGAACAGGACTATGTTTAATTCTCTCCGTCTTCTATCATCCATTTCATTTGTTTTTGCCTCAACCATTTTACTAATTTTCTTCTCGAGGTCGGATTCAACTTCTTTCTTCATCATTTTCACTTCATGTTTTACTGTGTGTTTAGTTTGCAAATCTAGATTTTCCATTTTATGTTCAAGGTCTGCAATACGGCTTGCTTGATGTTGGCTAATTTCTGTTAATTTCCTATCCATGTTCTTTATTGTAGGGGTTATGTATTTACAGCTTTTACATGTGAAGTTGAAACCTTCCATTTCTCCACTCATGATTAGGTCATATGCTCTAATTGACAGACCCGTGCATCTTAGGCAGAAGTTTTGGTCACAGGAAACACAGTTAATAATTTAATTTAATCTCCTAATTCATCTGAGCATTTTGAACATACTTTCTCATTACTATCTGGGCTTCCTGTGCATTTCCGCTTCAAGTCTTTCGATATGTTTCTTTCTAATAAGGACTGTCGCAATGGTGTACTTTGCGCGGTAGGAAAGATTACTCTATTAGGCCTTTCTGCCATTTTGCCGATTTGGTATTATATTGTGTTTATTAGTACAAAATTGATACTTTGATATTTTGGTTTTAGATTTGATAATTTAATGTAATTTAGATATTGATAATTATTTGTTGCACAAGGTTTCAATAAGAAATATGGCAGTCCATCAAATCATACTTCCACCTAGGCAGAGAGACATTTAAATTAAATGGAACTACAAAAGAAAAAAGTATTGTGGTTCTGAAGAAACTGCTGCTAATTACTTGTGATTTGGTTATTTACCGGTTAGTTCACTCAAACTTAAACTTATTGGTGTGGATCTAAGGTAGAGCAGGAGTGTGTTATTTTGATTAGCCACTTATGGGCAACAACTTCAAGCGGGTGTACACCGTCTTTTGTAAGTAAAGACTTTTTCTTTTTCTACTTCTGTGAATAAAGTCACAGTAAAATTTGGGAGACGTGTAATGCAATTCCGTATTAATTTCATGGATAATACTATTTATACCCTGGACTTGTTCATGTATAGGAGAGTCCAAATTAGGATCTGTAGGAGTGGGTCTTCCCTTAATACCGTTCCACACTTGGGTGAAAATGGGGGGTACCTCAAGGAGACCGATGTCAATGTTTTCCTCTGTTAGATGGATTTCCCTAAGTACATTTAAATGCGGCCTTATACGGTTTTCTACATCGTTGTAATTTTCGTGACGTTGGTAGATGAATTGGTCTTCTTTATATCGTCGGTGCTATGACAAAATGGCGTAACAAATTAGTTACGCCATTTTGTCAATTTTTTTTTTATAAATGCTTTCTACTAAGTATGTAGGAGCGCATATCCTGTCAAAACGGCGTTTTTCTACACCTATTAGAACCCTTTCAATTATCATGTGACAAAATTGCGTAACTCGATTTAGCTGACAAAATGGCGTTATACGTAGACAAATTTACACGAGAGTAATAGTGAGTTACGCAATTTTGACGGCATATTTTTTAACATTTTTTAAAACGGCAAAAACGTTTTTGGCTCTCCTGAAAAAAATGGTTTTCGAACAAAATTTTTATTACGCCATTTTGTCATAGCACCGACGATATGTGATATCACACGTAAAGTGCCAAAATGACCCATTATTGCAGATTTGAACATGCCATATGAGAAAAAAATGTACATGGCATGGCTTGGTTCAAACACAGCAGCCCTCTATTTACATGATGATGATGATGATGAATCTTAGAACCAATAATGACCCGCCTATTAAAAAAACAAGTCCCGAGTCCCATCGGTTGAAAAAGCAAGAAACAAGAAGACAGCATATTTCTGTTGGCTGATATTGGTCTGTACTGTTGCCCTCCAATTTTCTAAAATCTTTGTGACAAACATGCTGACAAAAACAACAATATTTTGGTTGAACAGCTGTGACTGTGACAGAACTTTGGTGCTGAATGTGGAAAATAAACACACATTAGGGAGAATTTCATGCCACTAGGTCTATGGGGAAATAAATGTTCAGTGTATTTGAAGACATACTTTTCAAAAGAGTATTTTACACAAAGGAAAAAACTGAGAAGTAGGAATAAGTGTAGATTACCGCTACAAACATTTATCAGTTATTTCTCGCACCTGTTGGTCGCCATCTTGTTTATTAACAGTTGCTTGGAGCAATCGGGAATTTCCGTCATTCTACGGAAATTTCACGGAAATTACCGAAATATGTCCGGAAATCCAAACAAGTCGGGTTTTTAAACGCTCAAAAAATTATTACTTTTTGTAATGAAAGTAATTTTTATGCAAATTTTCAATAATATTGTATTTCTCATTATTTTTTTCAAAAAAACCGATAAATAAATTGATCATTGTTATTTTTCTGTGAAGTAATTTATGAACGCAAATACTGATGACGTAATTCACAACCAGGATCCCATCAGAAAAGAGAAAATGGCCCCAACAGCCGTCCGTGTGTGTTGTTCAGCTGTCAGATGGACTCCTGTTGTGTTTATCACCGCTATTGTCCTTTGGTCCTACTATGCATACGTCGTACAAATGTGTATATGTAAGATAAACGTTATCTCACACTGATTTATCCCTCATTTTGGATTTGTTTTGGTCATTTCGTCCCATGACATTTTATCAGTCAAAATATTTTGTCTCAATTTTCTGTCAAAGTATGGTTGTAAGCACAGGTTAACCCTTTCCCAAACAAGACCTGGTTTTGACGTCCCTAATAGAAAAGGCTTGGGAAAACATTGAGGCAAAAGAAGAAACTGCTGATAACCAGCAGTTTCTCCTTTTACCTCAATATTTTCTATGCCACATCTTACACAAATTCTATCTTTAATTACTTCCATTTTGTCATTTGCGGCACTTTTCGAAGTGGATCACCCTAAAATTTTGCTGTTTGGGAAAGGGTTAAGACGCTGTGATTTGTCAGTGGGCTAAAGCCTTTCCCACCTACCCCCCTCCACCTTAGAAAATTAAATATGGGACCTCAGAATCGTGGAAGGGTAACTGGATGTAAATAAAAGAACATGTCTGTCTTACTGCAGATCATGTGCCATTTTGGCCATAACTCGCGAAAAGGGCGTAATACACGACTTACCTGGACGAGAGCTGAACTTGAAGAGAGCGATTGTCATTGTCAAGCAGGAATACTCACACCAGTCCCGAAAAAAGGCAAAGACAAATTCAACCCAAGTAACTACAGGGGGATAGTAGTCAGTAACACTATCATGAGAATTGTAGAAAGTATACTTAAGGATAGACTCGATGGGATCTTTGACCCTCAACAAAACAAACTTCAAAGAGGCTTTACTTCTAAAAGCTCATCACTCAATGCTGCTTTCCTCATCTCGGAAGCCATATATTATTGCGAAGAACAGAAAACTCCTCTTATCCTAGCTACACTAGATGCTCAGAAAGCCTTTGACACAGTGAACCACGAAATCTTATTCAATAAGCTATACCACCTAGGCGTAAAAGGGGATCTATGGACTTTACTTAGGAATCTATATTGGAATTCGACTGTTCAAGTCAAATGGAATAATTGCCTGTCTGATCGGTTTGAGCTCAAACAAGGTACAAAACAAGGAGCAAAGTTATCTACCACGCTATACAAATGCTACCATAACAGCACTCTAAATGCCATTGAAGACAGTGGATTAGGAACCCATATCGGAAACATCAACGTATCAGCACCTACATGCGCAGACGACACAGCACTCATGGCAGGAAGTATGCATGAATTACAATCAATGCTCAACATAGTGGAATTTTGTACAGACCAAGACCTTGTTAAAATAAACCCAGACAAATCAGAGCTACTTCAACTTTCAAAAAAGACTGACACTCAACCTATCTACCTTAATAACAAACAAATACAATACAGTGAAAATATAAAACACCTAGGAATAATTAGAAATAACAAAAATAGAATAAATACCGAAGAAAGACTACAAATAGCCAGGAAGACTATATACTCACTGTTAGGCCCCAACCTCCATGCACGACGAGGACTTTCACCAATCGTAGCCTTCAAACTATGGAAAATATATGTCATTCCAAGATGTTTACACGGAGTTGAAGTCCTATATACTCCTAAAACAGAAGTCAAAAAACTCGAGAAACTACAACGAAAAATGTGTTAACATATCCAAGGACTACCAGATAGAACCTCATCAACAGCAGTACATGTCCTCCTTGGAGCAGAACCAATTGAATCAGTTATAGACAGAAATAGACTCTCACTCTTCATGAACATAGCAAGACTCCCAGACTCAGCAGAGAATGAAGTTCTATCCAGACAAATCAGTATGGCTACTATAGAAGGCAAATCATTTGCATCAAACATAAGGAATATTCTAGATAAATACAACCTTCCTAACATAAGATCACTATTCAACAACCCACCAAGCAAAAACATATGGACAAGCATGATGCAAAAAGCCCTTAACCAACATTGGTACAATATCTGGACAGAAGATCAGAAAACTAAACCAACACTAAAATACCTACAAATACAACAACAACCTCATAAGGAGCCTCACAATATATGGAAATCTGTATTCCCCGTGACCAAAATGTAAGACGAGCCGAGATCAAATCCAGATTGATTACAGGTACATATACCCTACAAGAATCTGCAGCAAAGTATAACAACAACCAGACATCTCCAACCTGCTTACTGTGTAATGAAGGCACTGAAACCATAGAACATTTTATACTGAACTGTAGGGAGTTATCAAAAGCCAGAGAAACATACCTACCATCGATAGAGAGAATCATTGGAGAAGATAGACTACAAAAATTGAGAGAAGAGGGCCTACTTTTACAAACTGTCTTGGACTGTACACATGAAAGAATCCAAATTCTAATTCGACCAACCACAGCAGAGATGGAGGATATGGAGCGATGTTCACAGTTCATGTGCTGGGCGTTGCACAACGACAGAACACGCCTTCTATCCAACACTTAGTGCGTAAATAACTTGTCCTCTTGTACATATGACCATTTCATTAAAGCCCAGTCGCGACATAAAATATAACTATAGACTTTCTATTGCTAGGCTAGCTACATAGACAATTTAGAACATTAGTTATTCTTGGTGACGTTACGTAAATATATAATATCGAAACTGTGAAAAAATTCTCACTCGCGAGATCCATCCTCATAGAGGAGTGCCACAAGTGAAAGTGTGGGAAGATACCTGTACACAACAACAACAACAACAACATGACCAGTGGGCTTTCTACATCAACACCGTCTATCGTAAGAATTACGCTCCCGTGAAAGATACCACACTATCACCTAAAAATATTTTTCTTTATCAAATTCAATAGAATCAGACAGCATGACGTCATAGCCTCACTTTCATTTTTTCATCGAGGCTACTACCGTATAGCACTTTATTTCTGCGGGGTCCAAATTCTGCGGTTTTTCCAGAAATCAGGCGGGTTAAATTTCTGCGGAACATATTTCTGCGGTCTTTCATTTTGCAAAATCAAAGATTTTATTTCTGCGCTATCAAATCAGTTACAGTCAGTATCAGACATGGTTTGAAAGACGATTTCTAATTACTCCGTTAGGGAAAAGTGATAATCCCACTCATTTACCAGTATCTATAAAGGTGTTATGGGAAACAATGCCGTAGACAGATAGGTGTGAAAAGAAAGACGTGTCAAACTATTACCAATCAGTCAAACTTTTTAAATAATTGTTTATTGATTAACTAAAATGTCTTATCTACACCTAAGTTAAAGCAGTAGTTACACCATTTTTGAATAGGAAAGCACTCCATTGTTATGATATTGTTATTTTCCATCGGGTGGTAACAGTTTAACTTGTCCGTGTACTGACTAAAATTACAGAATAACAACAACCTCTACATTCAAGACTAATATTCTGCGGATTTTATTTCTGCGGTGCCGTCCACGACCGCAGAAATAGCAAAAATAAAGTCCCCGCAGAAATAAAGTGCTATACGGTACCTCGGTCTTTATTGTTACGGGATACCAATTTTTAGGCAGAATATTTAAAAAAAAAATCGTTAAAATTCATAAACAAAACTCTTTCTTTAAAGAATGTGATTTAAACTTTCTAACTACCAACGCGTTTTTAATAATCAGGCGTAGTCGTCGAGATATTAATGCTGAAAGTTGGTAATGCTCTAAGGAAAAAGACCGAAGCTTTCACCTCCACCGAATGAGTGCAGGTCCGCATTTTATGACTGACGACGTTTTTGATTGGCTGAAGGGATTGTGCCGACCGAATAAATCGAAAATTATATAATATGATTTTTTTCCCATTTTCTCGACAGAAATTGGTGTTCCGCTTGGTGGTTATTGATTTTAAAACAGTATTTTCAATAGATTACAGGGCTTTTCTTCCGAAAATTGGGAAGGGGCCCTGGTCAGTCATTTGGGGAAATTTTTGCGTGATTTTGGTCAAATTGGGAAAAAATGTAAAGACACAGGAGAATAAATCTACTAATGGAAATATATTTTCAAAACACTTAACCAAGAATAACTGAATAATAGAATACACACTGCTTCTTTGTGACTAGAATTGCCAGCAGGTAAATGATTATTAGTTATTTTCCAATTTTGGGGATTTTAGTTTTAATAATTGGGAAATTCTTACTTTGAAATTGGGAAAAAAGTAGCCCTTTTCCAATTGGGCAGCCACCGAAAATCCGCCTCTGTTATAGAAGGTAGAAAAGTCCTGGATTATATGTTATTTACGTTGAAGTTCATTGTAGATTATGCACATTAGTGATGAATAACGGCGGTTTGTTCTCAAATCACATCTTGTCCGAGCTGGCAGTTTTTGTCATTCCGACGTTCGCCGTTGCGGAACGGTAGATTATCGTGCAAAACCACTTAGAATATGTTTTGGCCACACCTCTGCTGCGTATTTCTAGACCTTACTTTTGGTCCTCGATTGAGAATTAAAAAAGTTACGTTGTGAGAAGTGGAGGCGGTGTCGATCTCCGAATTAGAACATATTTACCTTTCTATAGAATATTGATAGAAAATGAGAAAAAAATCATATTATATTATTTTCGATTGAATTTGATAAAGAAAAATAATTTTAGGTGATTCTGAGGTCCCATATTTAATTTTCTAAGGTGGAGGGGGTAGGTGGGGGGGCTATAGCCCTCCGACCAATCACCGCCGAGCCCGGATAGCTCAGTCGGTTACGTCGGAGTCTGTCAATCCAGGGGGCTCGGCCTGTATCCATTCTGACATTTGACAAAAGTCATTTGTCTCTCACCAATGGATGTGAATCATCTATGTGAGAGAGCAGCTTGAGGCTCGGTTTGGATATTGTGGTTGTACTGGTGCGAGAAATACCAGGAACCCACGGTTAGGTGCTCCAGCCGCCGCGATATGACCCTGGTAGTTGAAAACGGCGTAAAACCCCAATAAACTCAAACCGACCAATCACCGCATCTTTAACCTGTGGTTGTAAGCAGTGGCGGATCCAAAGGGGGTTCGGAGGGTTCAAACGAACCCCCTCTGTAGCTAGATTATTTCAATTTCATGCAGAAATTCAATCACAATTGTGTAATACTATAGGAAAACGAACCCCCTATTTGTATATATTCTAACCCCCCTTACAGAAATACTGAATCTGCCACTGGTAAGATAGGGGTTCAACTCATACCATTATGAAAGTTTAAATGGTTGATCCAAGTAACGCTTACTGCCACTGATCCAGGATTCCTGTGAGGGAGGGGGTTGAATCTTAAAAGGGGGGTCCTTTTCCTAGTATGTAACATCTAAAGTGCTCTGAGTCAGTACAGGGTTTCCGTTTGACCCGGGAGTTCGGGTTTTGACGCATGAAAAATGAAAACGACCCCAATTTGACTCTCAGAAATTTCAACTGATTCATCATTCTGACTCTTGATTTTACGATCCATGCGTCACCCATCATTCAAGATCAAGGGATATCTACTAATTGACCCATTTTTCAGGTCACACCTTTTGATCAAAGCAGTAAAAATCGATAATCTGTGTTACGCAATCTTTCGCTGATTTGTAAGTCGTGTGTAAAGTGTTGATTTGACATCAGTGATGCATGCAGATTATCAGTCGTAAATCCATTAATTAATTTGTCACAGTCCTTGATTTGATTTGAAGTAGCTGTGTGGCAATAAAATACACAATCTGCTTGTAAAAATACCAAGAACTTGAAGAAGATTGTCATCAATCAACAGGTAGCTCTCGCTGTCTCGGCAGCGGCCATGAAATTCTGATTACATCATCATTGAATATCAAACAGAATCCCTTGTACCTGGATCAATTAATGCTAAGGTTTCTTACTTATCAGAAATGAAATTAATCTAGCTGGTTTAAGTTCTTAAAGAAAAGGCAAAATGATCAGATATCGTAATTGTCATGGGTTTTCTTGGTTTAGACACGGCATTATCAAGGGAAAATTTAAAGGTGCACTTTATCAAAGATAAATATTTTTCTATGAAATTTCCTTGACATAAATGAAAAATATCAACTTTTCAATATCAAAAATTCGATTTCTACGATTTTACACAAGTTTTCAATCTTGTACTAAATTTGTTAATAAAGGGAATAAAGGGGGGGGGGGGGGGGGGTAAAATGGGGGCACATGCATTCCTAACCTTTAATTTCAAATCCAAACCCCATCTTGTGGGTACTCATTTGAATAGTATCAATGAGTCGATTTCAATGAGTACCTTCAACATAGGGTTTAGATAACAACAATGCTTTTTGAAAAGTCAATATCCCTTCTCATCTGTAGCACTCTAAAGGTTGAAAAGGTGTTACATTTTCTCTTAAAATAAGCACTTTGGTCTTATTGAAACATTTTCATACATTTTCATATAAATCAGAATTTTTTCCTTTTCCCCAATATTTTCAAAAGCAGTTTAACCTTGTTAAGTTTGGGAGAATGTTACAATGAACTCTAATCTAAAGAGTGAAGAACATATCTTAACATTGCCCCCCACCCCCTTCATTATCAATCAATTACGGTTTCATTTTTCTCGTGCTTTATTTTGACTTTTGGGATTTTGGCCTCAAGGGTCAATGACTCTTGGGGTTTTTGTCCTAATGGAAACCCTGCAGTAGTGGGTCCAGAGGCAGGGGTCTAGCTAACAATTTTTGTTTGGGGCCAGGGGCCAGTGTAATTGGGAAAAATAGCGACGTTTTAACCTAAATTGGGAAAAATTAAAACAAGTTTGTATTCATACTGTCACTCAGTTTCAGCTGCAAACTACACTGTAGTGGTGTAAAATGCATTTGTACATACTCTTGTTTAAGAATCTACTCTAAAACTGTCTTCAAAATGTTTGTAAATGAAGATGAGGTCTTAACATGGGGTATTCTGGGTCCTCGTTGGGAATTTTCACCAGAGAATTGGGAAAAAAAGATACTTTTTGCCATTGGGAATGGGGCCCAATAACGGCCCCAAATTTTGGCAAACGAGACCCCTGAGAGGAGATTCAAGGATTCTTGTGAACCCGCTTTTGTAGCAAATTTATTCTATTTTCATACAGAAATTAAGTCAAAAGTAATGAGTTGCCTGTCAGACCAAATGAAATTTCGTCAGTCCGAACTATTACTCTCTATCTTACAAGTCAAAATTAATGTCAGACAATGGGACTGACATTAGCAAAAAAATTATCAGACTGAGGGAAATTTCATCAGACATATCTGCCAGTCCGATGGTCTTCGCCATGACTGTCCATGGGTGGCAGTTGACCAAATATAAAAAAATTATAGATCTATAAGATCTTATTCAAATTACTGACTTTCAGTTATAAAATGGACAAAATCATCAGTCTTGTTTTATATTACAAGAAACATTTGGTTCAGTTAAATGCTGACCAGTGCTTTCAGATGAATTAATTGTTTATGATGAGTTTAATTCTTACGAGTTATAATCTACATTTCAAATCTTATACTTGTTTATGTATGATAATCAATGCCCTATTTCATATTTCATTTCAGATGCTGTTGATAACCCAGCAGAGAAAGGTAATGTCATAAAATAGGATCAGATGTTTTACAGATGTTTTACAGAGCTACATATAAGAGGGAGTGATGGCTTTTCAAAATTAAATTTTTCACTTAAGTTTATCAAACCCTATGTTGTGGGTATTCATTAGAATTGTCTCATTGAGACGATTCAAATGAAATATCCACAACATAGGGTTTGGATTTGAAATAAAAATTTTAAAAAGTTTTCACCCCCTCTTATCAGTTGTTCTGAAAGAGGTCATTGGTGTTAAAATTTCATAATTTACTCTTCAAAAATTTAATATCGAACAATCAAATAACAAGAAAAAATATTGAATTGTCGTTTTTGAAAATTAGTTAAGATAGTTTGTTCATTGAAGTTTTGGTCAGTCATATATTAATAAAACTTATTACCTGAATAGATCTAGATAAATTTCACTTATCCACCGCAAGCAATTGTCATTAATTTGATTTGGTTTGAGTCTTGCAGTCTCCTCCTGGCACTGATAAGAGTAAGTTTACAGACATATGACTGATTAAGGTTTTAACACATTTCTTACAAGTTATCAAATTGATTCAATGTATATATGTGTGAACATGCATGATAGTGCCTGTTTGTTGGAAAATGTGTGTAAAACTTAATCAGTCATAGTGCCTGTTTGTTGGAAAATATATGTAAAACTTAATCAGTCATAGTGCCTGTTTGTTGGAAAATATGTGTAAAACTTAATCAGTCATGCTCGTGTGAACCTATTCTTACCTAAAAATTATATCTTAATCAAACCCTTTCCCAAACAAGACCCCGTTTTCACATCCCTGATTGTAAATCATTGAAAAACATTGAGACAAAAGAAGAAAATGTTGATACATGTATTAACAAGCATTTTCTCCTTCAATATTTTCTGTACTATCTTACACAAATTCTATCTTCATTTACATCAAATTGGTGAAATGCAATAGCTTTCAATTTGGACTATCTAACTATTCATAGCTAGGGAAAGGGTTTATCGGGTGGAAGGCAGATGTTTTACTTTCACAAACACAGTACATGCATTCTATTTCAGTAATCTACTTGTTATTATACCATCCATTGATTGTGATGTTCATGTGGTCCTATGCTAAAACAATATTTACACCAGTCGGTACAGTGCCCAAACAGGTTTGTTATTGCTTAATTCTTTCACAAGCAATGCTTGTTTTTTACAACACTAATCTGTGATATTCAATATAGCACAATAATCAAGTGGGAAAAGACTGAAAATTTCAACTTAGGGGCCCAGAATAGCAAAATTCAATACTGAACAATAAGTGTATATAGGCATTTTCTCTTGATATTCTGGGGCCCAGCCCAAAATCGAGGGGCCATGGGCAACTGGGCCCTTGCTAGTCTTTACCCCTGAAAATGCAAGTTAACCCTTTCCCAAACAAGACCTGCTTTTGACGTCCCTAAGAGAAAAGGCTTTGGAAAACATTGAAACAAAAGAAGAAACTGCTGATAACCAGCAGTTTCTCCTTTTGTCTCAATATTTTCTATGCCATATTTTACACAAATTCTATCTTTAGTAACTTCCATGTTGACATTTGTGGCAGTTTTTGAAGTGGACCATCCTAAAATTTTGCTGTTTGGGAAAAGGCTAAGCTGAAAAAGCTATATCAGTAGCTCAGAGCAACATATGAGAGGGGATAAAGGCATTTTAAATTTGTTTTTAATTTCAAATTCAAATCCTGTGTTGTGGGCATTCATTTGAATAGTCTCGGTGAGACAATTCCAATGAGTGATCAAAACATGGGATTTGATGAACAATAAATGAAATTTCAAATTTTAAAAGCCATTATTTTCTCGACTTCTTCAGTGTAGAAAATCTGATTGATTAGCTCGACCAAAACCTCTCTTAGAGTGAACCCTTTCTCAAACAAGACCTGGTTTTGACGTCCCTAAAAAGGAAAACATCGAAACAAAAGAAGAAATTGTCGATAAGCAGGCTGCAGTGTCTCCTTTTGTCTCAATATTTTCTGTGCCATATTTTACACAAATTCTATCTTTTCTAATTTCCATTTTGTCATTTGTGGCGGTTTTTGAAGTGGATCACCCAGATTCACCCTAAAATTTTGTTGTTTTGGATTAATGGAAGTGTGTTGCTAAATCATAAATCCCATATTTGCAATTGGTAATAGATTTTTTTATGTTCTTTATTTATTTTCAGTTTTTCTTGCCAAAACAAGAGGCGGAGCGTCTTGAACGAGAGACCAATGAAGATGTACAGAGAACTTTACTGGTTAATTTTGCCAGGAACAACAATTTGCCTTTACAGAATAGAACACATTCAGGAGGTTAGACTTCTTTATTTCTAGGCCCCTGTATTGAAATATTATTGTTTTACCACTGTCAGTCTGAAACCTATTGTGAAAACTTGACATAGGCCCTTTTCGGGGCATTTGTTTTATCCTTTGAGGGAGTGGAGGTGGTGCAGTGGTAACACGCTAGACTTGAAACACAGGGGTCGCTGGTTCGATCATCCGCTTCTCCAGTCTTTCGGATGATACTTTCGGATGATACTTTCGGATGATACTTTCGGATGATACTTTAAACCGAGGTCCTGTCTCTATATGACCTTAGCTGTTGAGTGGGACGTTAAACTCCTTTCAATTCAATTGTTTTTTAGCTCACCTGAGCACGAAGTGCTCAAGGTGAGCTATTGTGGTCACTTTTTGTCCGTCATCCGTCTGTCTGTCCGTCTGTCCGTCCGTCCGTCTGTCCGTCCGTCCGTCCGTCCACAATTTCGTGTTTACACTCTAGCATCTACAAATATAAGCCAATCTTGACCAAACTTGGTCAAAAGATGTATGGCCATAAGATCTCGGATGAGTTTGATTATGGGTCAGATCGAACTAGAAATGCAGGAGTTATCTGCCCTTGAATGCGAAAAATACTTAGTTTTGACATTGTTTACACTCTAGCATCTACAATTATTGATCAATCAAGACAAATCTTGGACATAACATTGCAGACCATAAGATCTCGGATGAGTTTGATTTTCAGTCTGATCTGACTGTAAAGACGAGAGTTATGTGCCCTTGAATTTGACAAAATTGCCATTTTCGGCTGTTTTTGACCTTGTTTACACTCTAGAATCTACAATTATTCATCAATCAAGACAAAACTTTGACACAATGTTTGGGACTATGAGATCTCGGATGAGTGTAATTTTCAGTCTGATCTGATCAGAAAGTCGAGAGTTACTTGCCCTTGAATTTGACAAAATTGTCAGTTTTGGCTGTTTTCGATGATGTTTACACTCTAGAATCTACAATTATTGATCAATCAATCCAAAAACTTGGACACAATATTGGAGATCATAAGATCTGAAATGAGTTTGATTTTCAGTCTTATCTGATCACTAGAAAGTTGAGAGTTATGAGCCCTTGAATTTGACAAAATTGCTGTTTTTGACTGTTTTCGACCTTATTTACACTCTAGAATCTACAATTTATGACCAATTAAGACAAATCTTGGACACAATGTTTGAGACCATAAGATCTTGGATAAGTCTGATTTTCAGTCCAATCTGACAAAAAGTGGAGAGTTATGTGCCCTTGAATTTGATCAAATTGCCGTTTTCGGCTGCTTTAGACCTTGTTTACTCTCTAGAATCTACAATTATTGACCAATCAAGACAAATCTTGGACACAATATAGGGTTAATTCACGTTTTTGAGGTCGTTAACATTCTCAGAGGCCCAAAAAATGCGTTATCGCCTGAGACCGAAGGTCGAGGGCGATAACCCATTTTGTGGGCCTCTGAGAATGTTAACGACCGAAAAAACGTGAATTGACGCTATTATTGCATAAAATGTGAAGAATTTGCAAAGAAATGTGATAAAATAAGACGAATAACTGAAAAGCTTTGTGAAAATTTAGCCACATTTTCACCGACAGACACCAGAGTTTTCCGGCATTCGACTCGACATATATCGAGTAAGTCCGATATCCACTAGACGGGCCGTTAGATTTTCATCGTGTAGCTATGTAGTCAAGTTTCCTCGCATTTTTACTGACATAATCTTCATTTGGGTTGGCGAAATCCTAACAATATTCGACTTAGATTTCTTTTGGAAACATGCTCCGGATATCCTAACGTTTATTTCAGTGCGAGTAATAAATTAAAAGGTCGGAATTTCCAAGGTAGATCTCTGGACCGTTTGGTTTGTTTCAGACATTCGTTCATTTCAATAAAAACAAAGTTGTAAAGGAAAAATTGCAGTAACTAAAAGAAGAACAAGAAACACATAGGCTTACCACCACATTTGACCTAGACCACAACCACTCAATTCTAATTTCTATCCTTCCATGTCCACGAAATACACTTTTAGTTTAAAATCTGTCAGCTGCTCGTTTGTTTACTTTTTGATTCCAAGAATAAAACCTTCGTCACTATAATTATTACGTCATCAGATATGGTTACACTGGGAGACCTAGTTTATTTATTGGGATGTAAACTGGAAATGGGGTCTTACAAGAATTTACATCGCGGAAAAGGGAAATGACAAAATTTCGGCTTTATTTTCAATTTTCTGAAGCACTCACAACAAATCCCCGATCGAGGATATTTGAGTGCAAAACTGGTCCGATATCGCACGTGAATCTGCGATTAATGCACGATTTCTCTGGATATCCGCCCGCTTTCTGCTGGTTATACAATGCCAATAACAGACTGAAAACACACATTTTAGGCAATAATGTTGGATATCATAAGATCTCGGTTGAGTTTGATTTTCAGCCTGATCTGACTAGGAAGTCAAGAGTAATGTGCCCTTGAATTTGACAAAATTGCTGTTTTCTGCTGTTTTCGTCCTTGTTTATACTCCAGAATCTACAATTATTTATCAAACAAGACAAATCTTGGGCACAATGTTGGGCAAGATGAAATCTTGGATGAGTTCGATTTTCACAATGTTATTGACCATAAGTTCGTTTTCAGTCTAAAAGTCATAAATATTTTTTGAATTGAAGAAAAGTGTTGCTTATATCATTTTGGTTCAGGTGAGCGATATAGGACCATCATGGTCCTCTTGTTCATTTTTTTGCTTTCTGACTATGGTTAAGAAGCAAATTGTAAACCTTTGGATCGTAGGTCAAATCAGAGCTACAGATTAGAGGGGATAAACCCTTTTCAAAATGTCTTTTTGAGATGATTCAAATGAGTACCCACAACGTAGGGTTTTGGTTTGAAATACCAAATTTAGAATGTTTTCATCCCCTCTTATATATTGCCATGAGCTTGTCGTGAAATAACCTTTTAATGGCTTTTAATGCCCTTGGATAGGTAGATTGAAGGTAATTGAAGGCATATTATTATTATATGTCTACCTGTCTGCTCACTTATCATGAAAATATAATTTCTCTATAAAGTTCTGTGAAGGTTGGAGGCATTAGGGATCCATAAGTAGATCTTTTTGGATTGAAGATTTTTGCCATTTGTTCATATGAAATAGAAAAGGATTTGAGACGAATTAATCCTTTCCGAAACAAGATCTGGTTTTGAAGACCCTATTAGAAAAGGCATAGGAAAGCATTGAGGCAAAAGAAGAAAATGCTGATAAGCAGCATTTTATTCTTTTGCCTCAATATTTTCCATGCAATAATTTCCAACTTTCATTCACAAAGTAACACTCTCTTTGTCGTCTTCAGCTGCGTTCGAATTTGAACAGTCTAAAATTTGGCTATTTGAGACGACTTGATAAATTATTTTGTTATACTCTACAGCTCCAAGATACTGCGAGAAGTGTAAGTGTATAAAACCAGACCGCTGTCATCATTGTTCCGTATCTGCTACTTGTGTGTTGAAAATGGATCACTACTGTCCATGGTATGTATCAATTATTCAGTGTCCTTCCCAGCCCAGTAAGCTGTATCGGCCCCACTACAGCTTCATGTAAATCAGTGTAATGCCAATACAGCTTCAAATCTACCCCTACAGCTTACTTCCTTCTAAAAGGTCTCCAAATAGGGGGATTTCTACGCATGTCATGTAAAAAAGTGATAAGTAATGTATTCTTATAATATAAAATGTAATAATTCTGAATAAAAACATCATGGGAAAAGAAGAAATTGCTCAAATTGAGAAATTTCTTCTTTTTCCATTATGGTTTTATTCACAATTACAGGGGTTGAAAAATTTCTTCAAACCTACTAGTCCTGTAGGACTAGTAGCTCTGAATTTCTACTCGCCCTTAGGGCAACCCAACTCGCCCTTAAAGACGAAGAAAATTTTAGACTGTTGGCTCTTACGGATGCATTATTACGCAAATAACATAACTCTTTGACTCTACAAGTAAAGTGTCTTCGGTATAAATGACAGACAGGGCTCGCGCTGGCGATCGCCACTTCAAAAGTCATCTAGGCGAATAAGGCAACAATTTTATTAAAAAAATTGGTCAATAAATCGAATGTGGCTCAGACTTGACTCCATCTTTTACCATAAATCAATCGCCGATTAACATTACTGTAAACACTTACTTTTTATTTAATTCGAAAGATGATTAGCTGTCGAAATGGTCGCGTAAGCACACCATTTTAATATGTACAACTACCCGGTAAATGTGAAAGAATTTCTTTGTGTAATCGCGAGGCGGCATAACAGAAAGAGACAACGCGTCTGTGCTACTAAAACCATCTAATGTCAGCGTATTTACTATGTAGATAGCGTTTTGTTTTCATTGTGTCATCCAATTTTCCCGCACTTTTCTGGCACGCGCGACTTTTGTAAACAAATCATAGTAAACTTATTTGGGTGCGGAAAAATCACGTGATTATATTGAAACTGGAATGACTACGTCATCAATTGACTGTGTTTGCGGCCTCTTTGATCTCGCTCAAATCATCGCATATGAGTAACACAGATTTACTCTAGTTTCCTTGTTTAGTTTCACTTTCGGGATTGATCGACATAAACAGGGAAAGGTCGTATTTACAGCGAATATTATTGTTTCCGATATGAAGTTTAAAATAAATACTTTCTTTTCGATCCTTTATTTTTTCCCCTCAATCAGCGTGATTCAAGTCCTAAATTTGCACTCGCCCCGTCGGACTAGTTCGTCCCCAAATCTACTCGTCCTACGGCATTTTCTACTCGCCAATGCGAGCGGGCGAGTGGATTTTTCAACCCCTGAATTATTTGCATGAACACGATGTTTTTCAATATTTATAATTATGATATTATTATGCTTATTAATGCCTAAAATGTGTGTTTTCAGTCTGTTATTGGCATTGGATTACAAACAGAAATCAGTCCCATATTGTCAAAAACTCGTCGTTATTCAGTAAATTTGCGTGCATTATCGGACTGGTTGTGCTTTCAAATCCTCAATCGGGTATTTGTTGTGAGTGATTCAGAAAATTGAAAATAAAGCCGAAATTTTGTCATAAATTTCTCTTGTCTGTGATGTAAACTCTTATAAGACCCCATTTCCACTTTACACCCCAATAAACTAGTTCTCCCAGTGTAACCATATCTGATGACGTAATGTAGTGACGTAGGTTTAATTCTTGGAATCAAAAAGTAAACAAACGGGCAGCTGACAGATTTTAAACTAAAAGTGGATTTCATGGACATGCAAGGATAGAAATTAGAATTGGGTGGTTGTGGTATAGGTCAAATGTGGTGGTAAGCCTATGTGTTTCTTGTTCTTCTTTAAGTTACTGCAATTTTTCCTTTATAACTTTGTTTCTTATTAAAATGAACAAATGTCTGAAACAAACCAGAGATCTACCTCGGAAGTTCAGACCTTTTATTACTCGCACTGAAATGGACATTAGAATATCCAGAGTATGTTTCCAAAAGAAAACTTAGTTGAATATTGTTACGATTTCGCCAACCCAAATGAAGATTATGTCAGTAAAAATGCGATGAAACTTGACTACATAGCTACTCAATGAAAATCTAACGGCCTGTGTAGTGGGTATCGTACTTACTCGATATATGTCGAGTCGAATGCCGGAAAACTCTGGTATCTGTCCTGTAAATGTGGCTAAATTTTCACAAAGTGTTTTAGTTATTCGTCTTATTTAATTATATTTCTTTGCAAATTATTCATATTTCATGCAATAATAGCGTCAATTCACATTTTTTCGGTCGTTAACATTCTTCGCTCTCAGGTGATAACGCATTTTTTGGGCCCATGAGAATGTTAATGACCTCACAAACGTGAATTATTCCTATATAATTTGCTACTACAGCTTCAAATTATTCTGGGGACAACTCTGAATTTTATGTTGCTAAAGATATGATTAGGTCATGTCTACTTTCAGTGCATTCAGTCCTTCCATATAACCCATTCCCTAACAAGACCGGGTTTTGAAGTCTCTGATAAGTCTTGGGAAAAAATTGAGGCAAAAGAATAAAATACTGATAATCATTATTTACTCCTTTTGCCTCAATATTTTCTGTGCCATATATTACAAAAAATCTTATCTTAATCACTATCCATTTTGTCGTTTGCATTAGCTTTCAAAAAATAAATTGTTATTTGGGAAAGTATAATAGTACTTGTCCTCAATGACTTCAAAATATGCTGCGTAAAACCATGCTATGATTAGTATTATTTGTAATTTTGGATATTTATCATTCCAGGGTAAACAACTGTGTTGGCTTTACCACCTACAAATTCTTTGTTTTGTTCCTGGGTTATGCATTGGTGTATTGTGTATACGTAGCTCTTACTTCACTCAAATATTTTATTCAATTTTGGTCGGTAAGTTCAAGTGTTTATCTTTATTTTTGTATTTCATACACAAAGTCTGTTAGGGAACTACACCTTAAGGTAGTCTACCCCAATGAGATTCGCACGTCATCGGAATTATTCGGGCGTGATTGAAAACATTCGTGGTGGAACTCTCCACTGCCAAACGTTTATGACCGCGCCCGTATAGGTTCAGATACATAACGACGACGCTGGAAAAAGCTGATGTTTTAGGAATCTCAATATGGCGTCATTAAGGGTATTCTACCCTAATGATAGTGCACCAATATTAACCCAGGATATCTTGGCTTTTGCTGGCAATGTCCTCAGTATGTTGAGCATCTTATGAAAACATTGCTGAAGTGGGGTCATAATTAGCTCACCTGAGCACGAAGTGCTCAAGGTGAGCTATTGTGGTCACTTTTTGTCCGTCGTCAGTCTGTCCGTCTGTCCGTCTGTCCGTCCGTCCGTCCACAATTTCGTGTTAACACTCTAGCATCTACAAATATAAGCCAATCTTGACCAAACCTGGTCAAAACATGTATGACCATAAGATCTCGGATGAGTTCGATTATGGGTCAGATCGAACCAGAAAGTCCGGAGTTATCTGCCCTTGAATGCGAAAAATAGCTAGTTTTGACATTGTTAACACTCTAGTATCTACAATTATTTATCAATCAAAACAAAACTTTGACACAATGTTGGTGACCATAAGATCTCGGATGAGTTTGATTTTCAGTCTGATCAGACCAGAAGGTCTTGAGTTATGTGCCCTTGAAATTGACAAAATTGACATTTTCGACTGTTTTCGACTTTGTTTACACTCTAACTTCTACAAATACTGACCAATCAAGACAAAACTTTGAGACAATGTTAGGAACCATAAGATCTTGTATGAGTATGATTTTCAGATTGATCGGATCAATAAGTCATGAGTTAAACGCCCTTGAATTTGACAAAATTGCCGTTTTCGACTGTTTTTGACTTTGTTTACACTCTAGCATCTACAATTATTGACCAATCAAGACAAAACTTGATCACAATCTTAGGGACTATAAGATCATGTATGAGTTTGATTTTCAGATTGATCAGATCAAAAGGTCATGAGTTAAACGCCCTTGAATTTGACAAAATTCCCGTTTTTGAATGTTTACGACTTTGTTTACACTTTAGAATCTACAATTATTGACCTATTAAGATGAAACTTTGACACAATGTTGGTGACCATAATTTCTTGGATGAGCTTGAACTTCAGTCTCGTCAGACTAGAAAGTCATGAGTTATATGCCCTTGAATTTGACAAAATTGATGTTTTCGATTGTTTCGGACTTTGTTTACACTTTAGCATCTACAATAATTGTTGACCAATCAAGAAGAAATTTGGACACAATGTTGCTGAACATAAGATCTTGCACCAGTTTGAATTAGCTTAATTAGAGTAGAATTTGCTGAGTTTGCTGAGCCCTTCAAATTGACAAATTTGCCGTTTTCGACTGTTTTTACTCTAACAACCACAAATAGCGACAAACCGAGACAAAATTTGGACGCAATGTTGTTAACCATAAGTTTGTTTTCAGTCTTAAAGTCACAAGTAATTGATTTGAACAAATCTGTGGCTCATATCATCTTGGTTCAGGTGAGCGATATAGGACCATCATGGTCCTCTTGTTCCATATGCAGAATGTCCTGGGTTAATGCTCGAGCACCATACCCGTTTATTAAACACAGTTACCAAAAACAGTATACTGAAATTAGCCAGTCAGTACTATGTACAAAAAAGTTGTAGCAAGGGTATCTATCACTTTTAGTAATAATTATCTGAGTCGTTCTTAAGATTTTGAAGAAATTCTTTTTTATGACAAGTACCATTGTACATCAGTGATTAATCATATATGTATTCTGTTCTAAAGACTTGAGCTGCGGCCTTGGCGCATTTGGTAGTGCATTTTCCTCTCATTCGAGAGGCCCCGGTTTCAATACCTTGCCGTGGCAAATACCCTTGTGAACCTATTTGGGGGAGCAGCTGGAGGCTTGGTAAGGGTATTGCTGTAGTACTGGTATGAGAAACGCCAGGAATCCATGGTTAGGTGCATCAGCCGCCACGATATGACCTTAATAGTTGAAAACGTCCTAAAACCCCAATAAACCATCTAAAGACTTGAAAAATGAATGAGCTTGAATCTGGAAAAATGGACCCCATGACACTTCAGACCATCATTGATCCAGCAATTTCTTAATGTTTTCTACCAAAAAAGACTAAAAAATGTAAAAGGACCCCTATGGATAAGGCGAGAAATCTCCCTAAAAGGCTCAACTTGATGGGTCAATTTTCAAAATTATGAAATTGAGAAACAAAATTAAGCTTTATGGTTAGGTAGACAAATAAATGAAATGAATACCGAATTTATGTCATTTTAAAAAGTTCTATAGGTGCAGATAATCTTGATTTTTGCACCCAACTGAATGGTTTCATTTTCTTACAGTACCAGTATTCATAGAGGTAAATTGAAGGTTCGTTTTGTTTTATTTGCAATTTATTTTCTACAGATACAAGGATAAATGATGTTGACATCATATGTCAGCTTTAGTTTTGTCCATATTGCGCATGTGCATCATTGAAACAACTTTGAATGCGCACTTTCCCTCCAAAAACCGAGGAATACCCACCTTCTCAGGGCTGGTGAACATCGTTCCACCCCTTGACCCAGCTTCCCATTGACATATGTTGTGTTACTTGATCATATGCTTCCTTGGTAAAAAGGATTTCTTGGGTCACGGGGGGAACATACTTTTATACTAAAAATAGTACTCATATACCAATTACCATAATTTTGGCGGGAAAATTTCGCCTTTAAACTAGTTTCAATGATGCGCATGCGCATTTAGGACAAAACAAAAACTTGTTTTTGATTTTAACACCAATTGTCCTTACATTTACAGAAAAATTCCTCCTAATAAAACCATTAATTCTGGTTAAATGAATACTGGTGGGGTAAGAAAATGTAATTTTGGGGGTAGGTACAGAAACCAAGAGTTATCTGTACATGTGGAATCGTTTTGATAGTATAAAATCAGTTTCCATATGATTTAGGTATGTATCTAACAATACAGCTTGAAATAATCATCAATATGCATGTTTTGAAAATTGACTTTTCCATTTGAGTCTTTTAGGGAGATTTCTAGCCTTATCCATAGAGGTCCTTTCATTTGCTTGAAATTGTCATCTGCATTGTCTTCGACTTTGGACAAGTCCAAAATTTTGCTGTTTCGGAAAGAGTTAATTTTTTATGCCCCCGTATCGAGAGATTGGGGGCATATTGTTTTACTTGTGTCCGTCTGTCTGTTCGTCCGTCTGCCTGTCCAAAAACTTAACATTTGCCTTTTCTCCAAAAGTATTTTTGACATACAAAGCTCAAATTTGGTATGCAACTTCTTTCAATGATATCTATCTGTTCCATGCAATTTGACCTTCCTCAAGGTCATCTGTTAACCCTTATCAACCCTTTACTCTACGAAAACTTAACATTTTATAAAAATGGGCATTTCAGGGGCATTTGTGTTTCACCAACACGTCTTGTTTTCCTTGTCTATTTCAGAGTGGTTTGAGTAACAACATGGGCCGGTTCCATGTTTTGTTTTTATTTTTTGTGGCTGTGATGTTTGCCATTAGTCTGGTATCTTTATTTGGGTATCACTGTTATTTAACCGCCCACAATAGATCTACATTAGGTAAGTACAGAACTACTGATATCGTCTTCCTTCAATGTTTTTATGCCCTGGTATCGAGAGATCGGGGGCATATTGTTTTACTCATGTCCATCTGTCTGTCTGTCAAAAAACTTAACATTTACCTTTCCTCCAAAAGTATTCAACATACAAAGCTGAAATTTGGTATGTAACTTCCTTTCAATGATATCTATCTGTTCCATACAATATGACCTTCTTCATGGTCATTCTTTTACCCTTAACAACCCTTTACATAAAAACTTAACATTTTAGAAAAATGGTCATTTCGGGGGCAATTGTGTTTCACAAACTCATCTTGCTATTTTTTTGTTGCTGTGATGTTTGCGATCAGTCTGGTATCCTTATTTGGGTATCACTGTTATTTAGCCGCCCACAACAGATCTACATTAGGTAAGTGTGAATTTATGGTACATGTGTCACCAACATTTCTGAATGGCAATAAATTTTGTGCTAGAAATAGACTGGGTTTATTGTTATGTTTTGATAAACCATTGGTGTTGTTATGAAATTTTGTAACTACGGCTTGAATCAAGCCGTAGTTACAAGATTTTATAACAACACCAACAAAATACCATTTCTGTGTCAAAACTTATGGCAAGATTAAATGTATGAAATCATTCCCTATTGAACGTCTAAAGCAAAATTACATTGATCTTGGCCAATCTTATGGATTGTTGTTTGATTTTAAAGGTAAACTCAGATTTAGATTTGTTGGTGAATACTAACCCTGATATTGCGTCTTTGTCGATTGTGAATATTCTTAATGACACATATCTACCACCGATGGGTGGGTTATCAAAAGCTCTAGTTGGATTAGCAGCTAGAGGCTTAAATAGGATGTCATGGTAGAACTGTTTTGGGAAATACTAGGAATCCATGGTTATATGATGCAGTCATGAACTGTGTCAAATGATTGAAATGCTGTTGAAAGTTGCGTTTAAACCCATTAAATCTATCAAATCTAAATTCAAAATGCATTTTAGAACATGACAAAAATCATTTAGTAAAGCATCCTGTTCTATAATTATCAGAACTGTTATAAAACGCTTTCTTCTTACAAAGTGTATGACTGAAAGAAATCAATGCTGATATCATTTTCTCCTTTTGCCTTAATATTTTCTGTAATAAATCATATATAAACTCTATTGTCATCATTCTGCAGCAGCTTTCATATTGAATCAGTCTGAAATTGTGTCGTTTGGGAAAGGGCAAGCACGAATGTTAATCTCTTCCCACATAATGACGCCTTTTGATGCCCAACAAGATAAAGGCTTTGGAAAACATTGTAGAAAATGAAGAAATTGATAGAGTCAAGCAATTTCTTCATTTCCCACAATGATTAGTACCCATTAAGACCCTAAAACACGAAATGTCATTCTATTGAACATGGCGTCTTGAACATCTTTGAATTTAGATCAGTCTAAAATTGTGCTGTCTGGTAATGAGTTAGAAAAATGATTAACCCATCACCAAACAGCAAAATTTTGGACCTGTCTAAATTCAAAGAAGTTGCAGACGACAACTTTAAGTGAATGTAATCCTACCTTTTTGGGTGTTTTGTGGTAGAAAACATTGTGGAAAATGAAGAAATTGCTTGTCACAAGCAATTTCTTCATTTTCTGTACAATGTTTTCTGCTCAGAAGACCACTAAATGTAAAAGTTGATTCACTTGAAGTGCATGTTATGTCCGAAACATCTAAGAATTTAGAACAGTCTAAAATTGTATTTTTTGGTAATGGATTAAAAAAAATCCACTATTTTTCCTCTTTCAGAATCTTTCCGTTCTCCAATATTCCAATCTGGACCAGATAAAAATGGCTTCAGTTTAGGGAAGAGAAATAACTTTATTGAAATATTTGGGGAAAACAAAAAGTTATGGTTTATTCCTGTTTTTTCAAGGTAAGGACACAGCTTTAGCCCATTTATTTGTCTCTTATTGTAAAATCTTGATATTAGCACTCACTAATGTTTTCAATGTGTTTGTCGATTTTACCCATTAACCCTTTCCCAAACGACAAAATTTTAGGGTGATCCACTTCAAAAATTGCCACTAATGACAAAATGGATGTTATTAAAGATAGGATTTGTGTAAAATATGGCACAGAAAATATTGAGACAAAAGGAGAAACTGCTGGTTATCAGCAGTTTCTTCTTTTGTTTCAATGTTTTCTCAACCTTTCATATTAGGGATGTCAAAACCAGGTCTTGTTTGGGAAAGGGTTTAAACATAATGACGCCTTTCGGTGCCTCACAAGATAAAGGCTTTTTAAAACAATGTGGAAAATGAAGAACTTGCTTGTGATAAGCAAGTTCTTCATTTCCCACAATGTTTTCTACACAGAATGACCAAAAGCTGTAAAATTTCAATCATATGAATCATTGCCTGGAACATTAGAATTTCGACTTGAGTCTAAAATGTTGCCGTCTTGTACTGGGTTAACCCTTTCCCAAACAAGACCTGGTTTTGACGTCCCTAATAGAAAAGGCTTTGGGAAAACATTGAGAAAAAAAAAGAAACTGCTGATAACCAGCAGTTTCTCCTTTTGTCTCAATATTTTCTGTGCCATATTTTACACAAATCCTATCTTTAAAAACATCCATTTTGTCCTTTGTGGCAGTTTTTGAAGTGGATCACCCCGAAATTGTGTCGTTTGGGAAAGAGTTAATTACTTTGGCAACTTTGATAACAAAGTTCCAATATTTTCTCTTTCCTGTCATCTTACTAGTTTTACTAAATTAGACGCTTTTTGCTCTTTTCTAGGATTTTATGTAATTAGCTGTTAATAATCTTTACTTTCAAAATTTACTAGAAGGGTCAGGGCATATTGTTTATAAATATCAACACGAATCAGCTCTTAACTTTGAAGATCTTTCGAAAATTGTGGTAACTAAATTTTTTGTGATCAATTTAAATTCTGTTAGACCAACCAAATGATTAACCCAGTTTTAATGTGTTGGCTCATTTACTTTAATAATCTCCAACATGTGACAAATAAAGATTTCAGTATTTGGGATTATCAGCTGAATAAGGAGGAAGAACAAACCATATTTTTATATCCCCGCAAATGAAATAAGGGGGTACACTTGAATCAGCCTGATGGTCAGTCAGTTGGTCGGTCGGTACTGCAGTTGATTGCTTGATGCAGCAGTCATTTGGTCTGTCAGAAAAATCTTGTGCAGAATTTCTCCCGCTACAGTTACTGTCCAATTTGCTGGATACTTGGGAGATGTATTCATTGGGACCTGTAGGTGTGCAAGACACAAAATTAACGGAAATTCCATTTGTACTTTTTGGATTACAGCCCCTGATTTGAAAAAGAAATGCTTGTCCAGATAAATGTATGTGCAGGGGTATTTTTATCCCCTTTTGTGATAGATTTCTGTCACAGCTTAATAGAATTGATGCACGATTGGCATGTTGAAAGTGAGCATATATATGAGCCAGTATCTGGAAAAACGTCCCTTAAGGCTTTTGAGCCCAACATAGATCCAGATCAGCCTGTGCATACGCACAGTCTGATCAGGATCCATGTTGTCCTCTAATAGCTTCTTCGTGACTTGTAGAAACTTAAAGAGAGCAGCATAGATGCATATTGGACTGCATTTGACAACAGGCAGATCTTGATTTTTAAAGATGCTATAAGGGACATTTTTCCAGATCCCGGCTCATATCATTTTGAAAAGTAAGGATATCAAATAGATATCTGTATTTGAGATAACTACAGACACATTGACAGGAAATATCATTTGGTTGAGCAATTGGAACATTTGCTTTGATCGACTCTAGGGATTTGTCAATAAATGATAAGGCCGCGGCCTTAGCGCAGTTGTTAGTGCATCTGACCCTCATTCGAGAGGTCCCGGGTTCGATACCCGGCCGTGGCTAATACCCTTTCTGACAAAATTGTCACCCACCAATGGGTTTGAAATCGTTAACCTAAGTGGGCGAGCAGCTGGAGGCTCAGTAAGGGTGTTGTGGTAGTACTGGTTTGAGGAACAACAGGAATCCATGGGTAGGTGCTCCAGCCGCCGCGATATGACCCTGGCAGTTGAAAACGGCGTAAAACCCCAATAAACTGAAACTGAAACTCAATAAATGATAAATAGATCAGTCTGTATAACCTTTACCCTACATTGACTGGTTTGTAGATCTCACGATAAATGACCTGGCAGAGCATCTCTAGCTAATAGCTAGAGCTTCTCTGCCAGGTCATTTATCGAGACCTATAGTATGTTTACTATACTCTGGGTATTGCAGTGAAGGTGACTGGGTCATGTTCCCAACACATACACCCAGCGCGTTGTCAAGCTTCTATCAGACTATGGGGAACACCACATTCAGTCAATTACGCTATACACATGTGGCTATATAAACTATTTTATTGCGCAATCTATTACGATTGATTAGTTCGTACTATTGTTCACTGTTTTTCAACAAAACCTTCGTAACTGCAGCTTGAAACAAGCTGCAGTTATGAGGTTTTCGTTGAAAAGCAACAATTAATTTTATTTTACGAGTGTATTCTGGGTAATTGCAGTGAGGGTGACGGGGTCACATTCCAAACATGTACACCCAGCGCATCAAGCTCGTATCAAACTATTGGGAATACCACATTCAGTCAATTACGTTATGCACGTGTGGCTATATAAACTATTTTATTGCGCAATCTATTATGATTGATTAGTTTGTAATAGTTATTGTTCACTGCTTTTCAACAAAACTGCAACTTGAAACAAGCTGCAGTTACAAGGTTTTCGTTGAAAAGCGACAATAAACTTTATTTTACGAGTGTATTCTGGGTAATTGCAGTGAAGGTGACGGAGTCACGTTCCAAACACGTACACCCAGCGCATCAAGCTCGTATCAAACTATGGGGAACACCACACCCACTGTTACAAGGTCAGACATTACTTACACTTATACTAACTACATACATATGTGTATACACAGGTCAGATAACACACAAAACAGGAATCAATTCAGTTTTATGTAACAAAATCTTTTACATAGGTTACTCTACACTATTTGACATGTCAGTTGATAATACACATATCATTGATTAGATTTGAGTCGAAAGGATTTTGAAAAAAAATCATGTTTAAATTTACATTATTTTTAGCTCACCTGAGCACGAAGTGCTCAAGGTGAGCTATTGTGGTCGCTTTTTGTCCGTCGTCCGTCCGTCTGTCCGTCCGTCCGTCCGTCCATCTGTCCGTCCGTCCGTCCGTCCGTTCACAATTTCTTTCAACATCTTCTCCTCCTAAACCATTGGACCAATTTTGACCAAACTTGGCAGGAATGTTCCTTGTGTGATACTTTTCAAAACTTGTTCGTGAATTTTTGATTTGTCAAAAAATGTGGGCGTGGCAGGCAGAAAGGGGCTTATCAGACTAGAAATCATAAGAAAATTCTTTAAAAATCAACCATTGGGCCCCATTGAACCAAACTCGGCAGGAATATTGCTTGAGTCACTCTTTTCAAAATTTGTTCACAAATTTTTATATTTGTCGAAAAATGTGGCCGTGGCAGGGAGAAAGGGGCTTATTAGACTTAGAGAAATCATTAGAAAATTCTTTAAAAATCAACCATTGGGCCAATTTGAACCATACTTTGCAGGAATGTGCCTTGAGTCATTCTTGTCAAAATTTGTTCACAATTTTTTTCATTTTTAAAAAATTGTGGCCGTGGCAGGGAAAAAGGGGCTTATCAGACTTGGAGAAATCAGAAGAAAATTCTTTAAAAATCAACCATTGGGCCCAATTGAACCATACTTGGCAGGAATGTGCCTTAAGTCATTCTTTTCAAAATTTGTTCAGAAATTTTACATTTGAAAAAAACATGGCCGTGGCAGGGATAAAGGGGCTTATTAGACTTAGAGAAATCATAAGAAAATTCTTTAAAAATCAACCATTGGGCCAATTTGAACCAGACCTTGCAGGAAATTGCCTTGAGTCATTCTTTTCAAAATTTGACCACAAATCTTTTTATTTGTAAAAAAAATGTGGTCTTGGCAGGGAGAAAGGGGCTTATCAGACTTGGAGAAATCATAAGAAAATTCTTTAAAAATCAACCAATGGGCCAATTTTAAGCAGACTTTGCAGGAATGTTCTTTGAGTCTCTCTTTTCAAAATTTGTTAACAGTTTTTTTTCATTTGTAAAAACTGTGACTGTGGCAGGGAGAAAGGGGTTTATTAGACTTAGAGAAATCATAAGAAAATTCTTTAAAAATCAACCATTGTGCCCAATTGAACCAGACTTTGCTGGAAGGTTCCTTGAGTGACCCTTCTCAAAACTGTTTCGGGGATTTTTGATTCGTCAAAAAATGTGGGTGTGGCAGGGAGGAAGGGGCTTATCGGACTCAAAGAAATCATAAGAAAATTCTTTAAAAATCAACCATTGTGCCCAATTGAACCAGACTTTACTTGAATGTTCCTTTAGTTACTCTTTTCAAAATGTGTTCACAAATTTTTCCATTGGTCAAAAAATGTGGGCATGGCAGGGAGGAAGGGCTTATCAGACTTAGAGAAATCATAAGAAAATTCTTTAAAAATAAACTATTGGGCCAATTTTCTATTTCCCTTATCTGTTGCTCTCAGGCTGGCCCCACGTTTATCTTATGTAAACAAATAAGGGATTAGCTTTAGCTTATCAGATGGTAATCTTTCACTAAATTCTATCAATCACAGACAAAATCTTGTTAATTGAGCCTATCATAAATGATCAATCTCTTACAGATCAGTATGCTTTGAAAATTAGCCCTATGTTGTATATTGCGAAATCATGAAATAATTGTTGAAAATTAACTAACTCAACAATTGTGCTAATTCATACCCAACCTTACAGGATCGATTGGAACAAAATTATTTCTTAATTGTTTCCAAACAGAAAGTCCTTATAAGTTTCATGCCTTTGAATTTGACAAAATTGCCATTATCACTCTTGTCATCTTGATTCAGGTGAGCGATTTAGGACCATCATGGTCCTCTTGTTTCTATACTTATTTCATGCATATTTTTATGTCTGTTTACTTTCATTCATTTCAGACATTGCATGGTTTCAAAATTGTTTGGTTTATTTTAATTTTGGACCATTATTCATTAAAAGAAACGACAGCTTTTAAAAAATTAAGGGGTGAAGTGTAAAACAGCACAAAAAAATGACTAGATCTATGTGTATTTTAAAAGCTTTTGATTGCATGATTTTGTGGCAATGGGTTCAAGTTATTATTTTAAGTTTAAGAAGTGTGTTTGGTGTTCCCTTTGTTTGAAACTGCCATTTCTTGCATTGATATTTTATTCTTCGTTATGATTTGAATTATTTTTGCATTAAAATTCTTGTTTCTTTTTAAGCATATCTGAAAGTTTTCTTTCTACAGAGACAAAAAAGACAAACAAATAGAAGAAATATAGTTTTAGATTCCTGTTTTGTGTAAAATGTATTGTTATTGGAGTGGTATTTATAATGTTCACATTATCTATAACCAGTTGAAATGTGTGGGATTTGAAAAAACGGCTTTTATCAGTCTCTGCTGTCTTACCAATAGCCATTCTGGTGTCTTACAATTTTCTACAGGTTATATAGAACCTACAGGACATGAACAGGGATCTTTATAAGCAGAGTTCTCCCCAGAATAATTTCAAGCTGTAGTGGCAAATTATATAGGTATCATTGGACTTTACAAAGGTGTTTTTGCAAATAATTGTGGATTAAAACATGATAGGAAAAGAAGAAATTGCTCATATTGAGCAATTTCTTCTTTTCCCATAATGTTTTTATGCAGATTTATTGTACAAGATGCCTTAATTCATCAGTTTACTGACATGGAATACCCCGAAATCCGTCTATTTGATGACCATTTTGAAGAAATTAACCTTTGGGGTACTTTTGAAGCTATAGGGGCATTACACTGATTTACATGAAGCTGTAGTGGTGCCAATACAGCTTATTGGACTGGGGAGAACACTGACAAGACTGCGCATAGGAGCAGTCTAATCTGGATCCATGTTGGTTTCAAATACCACCAGGAACCGTTTCCATATCCCAGCTCAAGTTTAGTTGTTGTTGCATGCAATATTAGTTATACTAACAAAAGCAACAAGTATGAGAGCTGAGCAGCAATAGCTTAGTTTTGTCAGTATCTTTTCAATTCAGTTATCTTTTTCATCCATGTGCAGGTGAGCCTGAATAGCTCAGTCAGTAACTTAGAGTCTATCAATCCAGGGTTTAGTTTGAACCCAGGCTTGGCAAATATCCTTTTCTCTCACCAATGGAAATGAATGATCTACGTGAGGTTACAACTGGAGGCTCGGATTGGATATAGTGGTTCTAGTAAACGGTTAGAGAAATGCCAGGAATCCACGGTTAAGTGCTCCAGCTGCTGTGATATTAATAAAGAAATTGAAAGTAACCAATCTTCCATGCATGTGTTTTAATAAATTCTTCTATATAAACATTATATATGGATAAAAAACAGTCTATTGTCTTGAATACTTTTTCCATGTCCCATATGGTCAGTCATTGCTTTCCACCTTCCAATTTTGGTCTATTTTACTTCTTATCTAGTTAAAAATTTCAGTTACTCTGGATACATGGAAGACAAATATTTCCTTGATGGTCAGTAATTTGCAAAATTTCTTGTATATGAATATACACATGTTTTAACCCTTTCCCAAACAATATCTGGTTTTGACGTCGCTAATAGAAAAGGCTTGGGAAAACATTGAAACAAAAGAAGAAACTGCTGATAACCAGCAGTTTCTCCTTTTGTCTCAATATTTTCTGAGCCATAATATACACAATTTCCATGTGAATTAATTCATGTACCAATTTTGTTCTCTGAAGCAGCTTTTGAATGGGAAAATTATAATTTTTTACTGTTTGGGAAAGGGTTAACCATGTGGTTTTCAGCTGATGGCATAAAATAATCTCTGATTTGTATTGATAAATTATATTTCCATACTACAGTGCTGGTGATGGTGTAACATTCCCCACAAGAACTGTAGATCTGGACTCAGACGGCTTACTGGCTGACAGACAACGATGGATGGAGGAGGGAGAACTTGAACAAATGGGCAATGGTATTTATTGAAACTAGTTTCTTAAAAGTTAGAACTTAGAAAAAGTGAATCTTGGCTAACATAGAGTAATGAGAATAACTGTTATGATATTAACATGTTTATAGCAATATATCAAAACATGCTTGTTGAATAATTAGACCTGTCATAAATTATGATTTTTTTGTCCTTCTAATTTTGTCTGAAAACTCAAAACATTTGTCGTAATCATCAGTTGTGATAAGGCATGTATATTTCACCAGCCTTGTTTTTGTGACAAGACCTATCCTGTCACAAATATGAAATATTTTTCATTGGCAATTGTGATTCACAAATATATGTTTTGTTGAACAAGATCTTGCTGGGCTTAGTACTTGGACAATAACCCTTAAAATTTGTACTTATCTTTCAATACATTGACTTTCTACTCAATGTTTTGTAGGCACAAATCAAGTGAGTTCATCCAGTCAAAACTTGATATCCCACCTTCAGGAATGAAGCTAACACAGGTGCTTATCTGCATGCCCCTATCATTGTTGTATCAAATCTTTCCTTTGGTTTAACCTTTGACAAAGCAAGATGATGTTGTGTCTTAGTGTCATCTTTGGTTTCTCTTTATTTTTAGTGTGACTATTTGTAAAAAAGGGGGGAGGCTATTCTAGTCAGCCAATGTCGGCGATGTACTTTTTATTGTGACTATTCGTAGAATAGGGGGCTATTCTAGTCATCGGGCATTGGCGTTATGCTTTTGTTAAGTTTTCGTGGGCAAGTTTGTCAAATCTCTGTTTCTACTTGCGCTATTGCTCTTAAACTTTACACATGCCTCTGTGACTATAATATCAGCATCTAAGCAAAGATTCATCTCTCTTGCATGAGTCTTTTGGACTTGAAATTCTTGGTTAAGTTTTTAAGTGCAACTTTGCTATATCTGTGATAACTTTTTAGCTCACCTGAGCACGAAGTGCTTAAGGTGAGCTATTGTGGTCGCTTTTTGTCCGTCGGCGTCCGTCTGTCCGTCTGTCCGTCCGTCTGTCCACATTTCGGTGTTACCACTGTAGCACTCACAAATATTGACCAATCTGAACCAAACTTAGTCAAAATATGTATGATCTTAACTTCTCGGATGAGTTCGATTTTGGGTCAGATCGGACCAGGAAGTCCTGAGTTATGTGCCCTTGAATGTCAAAAATGGCTAGTTTTGACTTTGTTACCACTCTAGCATCTACAAATATTGACCAATCAAGACAAAACTTGGCCACAATGTTGGTAACCATAAGATCTTGCATGAGATTGATTTTCAGTTTGATCGGAGCAGGAAGTCTGGAGTTATGTGCCCTTGAATTTGACAAAATTGCCGTTTTCAACTTAGTTTACACTGTAGCATCTACATTTATTGACCAATCAAGACAAAACTTGGCCACAATGATGGTTACGATAAGATCTTAGATGAGCATGAATTTCTGTGTAATTGGAGCTTGAAGTCTAGAGTTAGTTGCCCTTGAATTTGACAAATTCGACGTTTTCCGTTTTGTTTACACTGTAGCATCTACATTTATTGACCAAACAAGACAAAACTTGGCCACAATGTTGGTGGTCATAAAGTCCTTCATAAGCTAAATTTAAAGCATGATTGGACAAGAGAAACCAGAGTTATTTGCCCTTGAATTTAATAAAATTACTGTTTTCGACTTTATTTTCACTCTAACAAACACAAATATTGACCAATCAAGACACAACTTGGTCACAATGTTGGTGACAATAAGATCTTAAATGTTTTAATTTTTCAGATTGATCGGAGAAGAAAAACTAGAGTTGTGTGCCCTTGACGGTGACAAAATTGCCATTTTCATCTTTGTTTTCACTAAAACAGCAATAAATATTGACCCTTGAAAAAAGAACCTTGGACATAATGTTGATGAGAATATCTTCATCAGAACAGATTTATGTGCCCTTGACTGTGACAGAATTGTTTTCTTCAACTTTGTTTTTACTGTAATAGCCACAAATATTGATCATTTAAGATTATGAATGCAGTTTTCAGCTGGATCATGATCTCGCATCTTAAATCATGTGATCTTGAACTTGACAACTTTTGGACTTTCATTCTATCTAGGTTCAGGTGAGCGATTAAGGACCATCATGGTCCTCTTGTTTTGTGTAACAGCTATTGCTTTCAAACTTTGCACATGCTTCTGTGACCATAATATAAGCCTCTAGGCATAGGTTTGTTACTCTAACATAATTTTATGGAGCTTTCACCATTTTTGAAAATTTTCACTATACAGCACTTGATAGTCGCTTGCCTGTCTTGAGACAGCTCTTGTTAAATTCATGAATATGTCACTTAGATAGCTTTATGTGTGAATCAGTCTTAAATTTTAATGTCTGGTTTGATTTCAAATCACAGTAATTTTATGAAAGTCTTTGGTTTCTCAATCAATTTATTGTAGAATTTTGTCCAAAGAAGCATTTAAAACATTGTTCCCTATCTAACTCTCTTGATTGAATATTAAGCATGGCAAACCTGCAGCAGACCTCGATGTACTAGTGTTTTTAGTAGTCAGCTTTCTGAAGCATGCTTTTTAAAAAATGAATGAGTCAGGATTTGGAAAATGATTTTGAGCCCAACATGATTCTGGATCAGACTGCATATACATGCAGTCTGATCAAGAACCATGTTGTTCTTCAAAGCTTCTTCATGACCTGTAGCAACTGTATGAGGCTTATGCTGATCTTGAAACTTAAATGCCATAAGAGGGGTGGATTAAGTTCTTTGATAATGTGCTGGACTTTTAACACATGCATCACTGGTTTGATTCCCTGCCATTCAAGTCTTCCAGATGAGATTTTTTAACCTAAACACCTTCTGCATGTGACCTTAGCTAACTGTTTAGTGGGACATGAATTAGACTTCATTGATCTCTATCTAATCAGATGATATAAGGGCTTCTCCAGATCCTGGCTCATTTATAGCTTGAAGTATAACATGATTTAGAAATGTACATTGTTAGTATATTCCATAACTTTAGAATCTCATTACATGTATTAATAACTGAATTAGAATAGTCAGGCTGTAAAGAATGAGTTATGGCAGCAAATATTTTCATGACTGCCTAATGCCTATTATTTCTTTCCAGAAGCAGCAAAAATATAGACTGTTCTAATTTGAAAACTACTAATAATAAAGAGTTTGTGTCCACTATAGCATATAGAATAATGATGCAAAAAGAAGAAAATGCTGATGATCAGCATTTTCTTCTTTTGCCTCAATATTTTCCCCAAGCCTTTTGTATTGATTTTGGGATGTCAAAACCACATCCTTGGATACCCTTGGGGTCTGCTACGTTACATGACCCCATCATTTTTAAAGCCATATAAGATGTCAGCGATCTGTAATTTTTATGTTGGTATCACACAAAAACTTATTGTGGGCATCTTGGTTGTTATTGACAATACATTGACTATGGAGAGCCGTTATTTGATTTGGCTCACATGTTTCATATCGATTTTTGGCGGCTAAGTTAAAGTTTTACTAGCCAATTGCCCCAGGGGTCATGTAGCGTACCAGACCTTGGGGTATCCAAGGATGTCAAAACCTGGTCTTTTTCAGCTTCTGTTATGTTTTAATGTTTGCCAGGTTCTGTTCAAGACTATTATTACAAGAAATTTGCTAAAGATTTCTCATTATGATTTTGTCTCTCAAGCATTTTTTGAAACCGGCTAAGAACTTTTTGTTTGTCTCGTACTTGAAAACTGGATGTTTCAAAATATGGATATGTCAAGGTATTTTAAATTCAACCTGTTACCACACATTGATCCTTTTTTTATTCCATTCAAGAAAAAAGCTAGAGTGAAAACATTGCAGAAAATGAAGAAATTTCATTATTTCATCCACATGAAACTCATACTGCCGTCAAGTTGGACAAGTCCGGGTATTGTGTACGATATAACATAGAAAATATTGAGGCAAAAGGAGAAACTGCTGGTTATCAGCAGTTTCTTCTTTTGTCTCAATGTTTTCCCAAGCCATTTCTATTTAGGGACGTCAAAACCAGGTCTTGTTTGGGAAAGGGTTAAATGGTGTTTATGACATGTTGCAATGAAACAGAGTAAAATTTGGGTAAAAGAAGAAAATGCCTAAATGTTTTCCCAAGCTTTTACTTTTACGTTATTTTGTGTCGTTGCAGGTTATGGTTCAAACTACAGCCGTCACATGAATGGTGTTTATGACATGTAGGATGGACAATGTCTACTTAAAATTTCCCTTTTCACAACATTAAAATGGCCAAACATTGCTTATTTGTGACGGAAGATGGCTACTTAGAATTCCTTTATATAGCAACATGAACACAGCCAAATCATGGTGTATAATCATGTGACTTAGAATTTCGATAATCTTCAATAACCTTGTCTATACTTGACCAACTTGAATTCGGTTTGAAGCAGAGAAGGTAGGAAAATGCCAGGAATAAGCTGGACGTGTTAGACTTTTGAAAAATCAACTGATAAAAAAGTTGTTGAAGATAAACCAAAATTTTGGTTTATCTTCAATAACTTTTTTATCAGTTGATTTTTCAAAAATCAACCACGTCCATCTAGTGTGTGACGTCTGTTTATATTTTCTGCTTCAAACCGAATTCAAATCGGTCCCGTATTAACAAAATTATTGAAGATATTCAGTAATTATTGCATCACATGCTTATCCACCATGCAAATATTGTTGTTAAAGGAAGAAATGACATTTGTGCTAGTGCTTCAAAGGTTGATGGCAAGATGAATTAACCCTATTCTAAATGGTGAAAATTTATACTTTTCCAGTTTGAATAGAGCTGCATACTGCTTATAACAAAATCATGATTGATATGAGACAAAAGAAAATGTACATTATACATGTACATATGTACATGTGTAGCACGAAAAATATTGAGGCACAGGGAGAAAATGCTGACTATCAGCATTTTTAGCTCACCTGAGCACGAAGTGCTCGAGGGGAGCTATTGTGGTCACTCACCGTCCGTCGTCTGTCCGTCCGTCAACAATTTCTTCAAACATCTTGTTTTCCAAAAGTAACTGGCCAATTTTGACCAAACTTGGCAGGAATGTTCCTTGAGTGACCCTCCTCAAAACTTGTTCGCGGATTTTTGATTCGTCAAAAAATGTGGGCGTGGCAGGGCGGGGCTTATCGCACTTAGAGAAATCCTAAGAAAATTCATTTAAAATCAACCATTGTTCCAATTTGAAATAAACTTGGCAGAATTGTTCCTTTAGTGACCCTTCTCAAAACTTGTTCTCAGATTTTTGATTCGTCAAAAAACGTGGCCGTGGCAGGGAGAAAGGGGCTAATCATAAGAAAATTCTTTAAAAATCAACCATTGGGCCAATTTGAACCAGACTTTGCAGGGATGTGCATTAAGCCATTCTTTTTAAAATTTGCTCACAAATATTTTCATTTGTACAAAATTGTGGCCGTGGCAGGGAGAAAAGGGCTTATCAGACTTCATAAGAAAATTCTGTAAAAATTAACCATTGGGCCTATTTGATGCAGACTTTGCAGGAATGTTCTTTGAGTCTCTCTTTTCAAAATTGATTCACAAATATTTACATTTGTCAAAAAATGAGGGTGTGGCAGGGAGGAAGGGGCTTATCAGCCTTAGAGAAATCCTAAGAAAATTCTTTAAAAATCAACCAATGGGCCAATTTGAACCAAACTTGGCAGAATTGTTCCTTTTCTGACCCTTTTCAACATTTGTTCATAAATTTATAGTTTCGTCAAAAAATGTGGGTGTGGCAGGGCGGGGCTTATCTAACCAAGAGAAATTGTTAAAAAATTCTTCAAAAATCTTCTTCTCCTTAATCATAGGGCCAATTAAAACCAAATTTGGCAGGAATGTTCCTTGGGTGACCCTTCTTAAGATTTGTTCGCGGATTTTTTATTCATCCAAAATTGTGGGCGTGGCAGGTCAGCAATTACCGGACAGCAATTACCGGACTTGAAGAAATCATAAGAAAATTCTTTAAAAATCAACCCTTGGCCCAATTTGAACCACACTTGGCAGAAATGTTCCTTTGGTGACGCTTTTCAAAAATTGTTCTCAAATTTTTTATTTGTCAGAAAAAATTGGGTGTGGCCTATCAGACTTACAGAAATCCTAAGAAAATTCTTTAAAAATCAACCATTGGCCCAATTTGAAACAAACTTTACAAAAATGTTCCTTGAGTGACCCTTTTCAAAATATGTTTGCAAATTTTGTATTGGTAAAAAAAGTGGGCGTGGCAGGGCGTGGCTTATCAGACTCAGAGAAATCATAAGAAAATTCTTTAAAAATCAAGCATAGGGTCAATTTGAAACAAATTTGGCAACGATGTTCCTTGAGTGACCCTTTTCAAAATTTGTTTGCAAATTTTTGATTCGTCAAAAAAGTGGGCGTGTCTTAAACTTCTTTCAGGTGAGCGATATAGGGCCATTCTGGCCCTCTTGTTATCTTATGCTTCAATGTTTTCCTGACCCCTTTTCTAACTGGGATGCAAAAAACTAGGTCTTGCTTGGGAAAAGTTAAGCTTGAAAAAAGAAGAGGTACCTAAACTACAAGCATTGTTGCTCTGTTAAAACAATGTTTTTTTAGGTCACCTGACCGAAGGTCATGGTGACCTATTGCAACCGTGTTTCGTCCGTCGTCGTGCGTCGTGCGTCGTCCGTCGTCCGTCGTCCGTTAACTTTTAACATTTTCGACTTCTTCTTGAGAACCATTGGACGGATTACAACCAAACTTGGCAGGGAGCATCCCCATGGGAAGCCGCTTCAGATTTGTACGAATCATGGAGTTATCTCCCTTTGGGGCCCCATAAGGGGCCAAAAAGGGGTTAAATAGGGTACATCTTAAAAAATCTTCTTCTCATGAACCGGCTGTTGGATTTGATTTACATTTGGTATTTAGAGTCTTTAGGGCAAGGACAACAAAGTTTGTACAAGAGAAAAAAATCCGCCCAGAAATGGCCGTGCTGGGGATGGGGGATGGGAGGGGGGGTCGCGTTATTAGTTAACTTAACATTTTCGACTTCTTCTTGAGAACCATTGGACGGATTACAACCAAACTTGGCAGGGAGCATCCCCATGGGAAGCCGCTTCAGATTTGTACGAATCATGGAGTTATTTCCCTTTGGGGCCCCATAAGGGGCCAAAAAGGGGTTAAATAGGGTACATCTTAAAAAATCTTCTTCTCATGAACCGGCTGTTGGATTTGATTCACATTTGGTATTTAGAGTCTTTAGGGCAAGGACAACAAAGTTTGTACAAGAGAAAAAAATCCGCCCAGAAATGGCCGTGCTGGGGATGGGGGATGGGAGTGGGGTTGCGGTATTAGTTAACTTAACATTTTCGACTTCTTATTAAGAACCATTGGTTGGATTTCTACCAAACTTGGCAGAAAGCATCCTAATAGGAAGCTGCTTCAGACTTTGTACAAATCATGAAGTTATCTCCCTTTGGGGTCCCATAAACGGCCAAAAAGGGGGTAAATTGGGTACATCTTAAAATATCTTCTACTCATGAACCGGCTGTTGCATTGGATACACATTTGGAAGTTAAAGTCTTTAGGGCAAGGACTACAAAATTTGTACAAGAGAAAAAAACTCGTCAATAAATGGCCTTGCTGTGGATGGGGGATGGGAGGGCTTCGCGTTATTACTTAACTTTGAACATTTTCTTCTTCTTTTTGAGAACCATTGGACAGATTTCTACCAGACTTGGCAGGAAGCATTCCAATGGGAAGCCGCTTCAGATTTTTACAAATCATGGAGTTATCTCCCTTTGGGGCCCCAAAAGGTGCCAAAAGGGGGTAAATAGGGTACATATTAAGAAATGTTCTACTGTTGGATTGAATTCACATTTTGGTATTTGAGTCTTTGAATAAGTTTGTACAAGAGAAAAAAAGACTGTCAAGAAATGGTGGTGCTGGGGGGTTGCGCTTTTTGTTAACTTAACATTTTCCTTAAATGTTTCTGCTCATTTGATTCAGGTGACCGATAAGGCCCAGAGGGGCCTCTTGTTTAGCTCACCTGAGCAACATGCTCAAGGTGAGCTTTTGTGATCACCCTGTGTCCGTCGTGCGTCGGTCGTCGGAAGTCGTCAACAATTGCTTTAAACATCTTCTCCTCCTCAACCACTGGGCCAATTCTTTCCAAACTTGGCAGAAATGTTCCTTGGGTGACCCTTTTCAAAACTTGTTCGTGAATTTTTGATTCGTCAAAAAATGTGGGCGTGGTAGGGTGGGGCTTATCAGACTTAAAGAAATCATTAGGAAATTCTTCAAAAATCTTCTCCTCCTCAACCATTGGGCCAATTCTTTCCAAACTTGGCAGAAATGTTCCTTGGGTGACCCTTTTCAAAACTTGTTCATGAATTTTTGATTGGTCAAAAATTGTGGGCGTGGCAGGGCGGGGCTTATCAGACTTAAAGAAATCATTAGGGAATTCTTCAAAAATCTTCTCCTCCTCAACCACTAGGCCAATTATTTCCAAACTTGCAGAAATGTTCCTTGAGTGACCCTTTTCAAAACTTGTTCGTGAATTTTTGATTCGTCAAATATTGTGGGCGTGGCAGGGCGTGGCTTATCGGACTTAGAGAAATCATGTGAAAAATCTTTAAAAATCAATTATCAGGCCAATTTGAATCAAGCTTGGCAGAAATGTCCCTTGAGTGACTGTTTTCAACACATGCTCATGAATTTTTGATTCGGTGAAAATTGTTGGCGGGCCAGGGCGGGGCTTATCAGACTTCGAGAAATCGTAAGATAGTTATTCAAAAATCTTCTTCTCCTTAACCATTGGGCTGATTCTTACCAAACTTGAAAGGAATGTTTATTGGGTGACCCTTTTCAAAACTTGTTCATGAATTTTTGATTTGTCAAAAATTGTGGGCGTGGCAGGGCGGAGCTTATCAGACTAAAAGAAATCTTTAGGTAATTCTTCAAAAGTCTTCTCCTCCTCAACCACTTGGCCAATTCTTTCCAAACTTGGCAGATGTGTTTATTGGGTGACCCTTTTCAAAACTTGTTCATGAATTTTTGATTCGTCAAAAATTGTGGGCGTGGCAGGGCGGGGCTTATCGGACTTAGAGAAATCATGTGAAAAATCTTTAAAAATCAATTATCAGGCCAATTAGAATCAAGCTTGGCAAAAATGTCCCTTGAGTGACTGTTTTCAAAACATGCTCATGAATTTTTGATTCATCAAAAATTGTGGGCGTGGCAGGGCGGGGCTTATGAGACTTCGAGAAATCGTAAGATAATTATTCAAAAATCTTCTCCTCCTTAACCACTGGGCTAATTATTACCAAACTTGAAAGGAATGTCCCTTGGGTGACCCTTTTCAAAACTTGTTCGTGAATTTTTGATTTGTCAAAAATTGTTGGCGTGGCAGGGCGGGGCTTATCGGACTAGGAGAAATCATGTGAAAAATCAATGGGGGGTATGATCACTTTCAGTGATATTCTAGTTTACAATAATTTAATTTGACATAATACTGACATATATATTTGTTTACAACAAAATTTATATTGTACACAATCAAATACACGAAGAACTCAGGTGAGCGATATCAGTGCCTTTCAGGCACTCTTGTTTATCTTTTTCCAATCAATGACAAATGTGTGGGGATCCAATAGAAGGTTGTAGGAAAGACTTGGGAAACAAAAGAAAATGCTAGTGATCAAACTTTCTTCTTTAAAGTGACATTTCACATTTATTTCATTTTGTAAAAATATGTCTTGGTGCAAAGATTGTTTATTCTAATGCGTAGAAACGCTATCAGTTTTTAGCTCACCTGAGCACGAAGTGCTCAAGGTGAGCTATTGTGGTCACTTTTTGTCCGTCGTCCGTCTGTCTGTCCGTCCACAATTTCGTGTTTACACTCTAGCATCTACAAATATAAGCCAATCTTGACCAAACTTGGTCAAAACATTGTATGGCCATAAGATCTCGGATGAGTTCGATTATGGGTCAGATCGAACTAGAAAGTCAGGAGTTATCTGCCCTTGAATGCGAAAAATACTTAGTTTTGACATTGTTTACACTCTAGCATCTACAATTATTGATCAATCAAGACAAATCTTGGACATAACATTGCAGACCATAAGATCTCGGATGAGTTCGATTTTCAGTCTGATCTGACCAGAAAGACAAGAGTTATGTGCCCTTGAATTTGACAAAATTGCCATTTTCGGCTGTTTTTGACCTTGTTTACACTCTAAAATCTACAATTATTCATCAATCAAGACAAAACTTTGACACAATGTTTGGGACCATGAGATCTCGGATGAGTATGATTTTCAGTCTGATCTGATCAGAAAGTCGAGAGTTACTTGCCCTTGAATTTGACAAAATTGTCATTTTTGGCTGTTTTCGACGATGTTTACACTCTAGAATCTACAATTATTGATCAATCAATCCAAAACTTGGACACAATATTGGGGATCATAAGATCTTGGATGAGTTTGATTTTCAGTCTTATCTGATCAGAAAGTTGAGAGTTATGAGCCCTTGAATTTGACAAAATTGCCGTTTTTGACTGTTTTTGACCTTATTTATACTCTAGAATCTACAATTTTTGACCAATCAAGACAAATTTTGGACACAAGGTTGGAGACCATAAGATCTCATATGAGTTTGATTTTCAGTCTGATCTGACCAGAAAGGTGAGAGTTATGTGCCCTTGAATTTGATAAAATTGTCGATTTCGGCTGTTTTTGACACTGTTTACACTCTATAATCTCCTATTATTTATCAATTAAGACAAAACTTGAACATAATGTTTGAGACCATAAGATCTTGGATAAGTTTGATTTTCAGTCCAATCTGATAAAAAAATGGAGAGTTATGTGCCCTTGAATTTGATAAAATTGCCGGTTTCGGCTGTTTTTGACATTGTTTACACTCTATAATCTACTATTATTTATCAATTAAGACAAATCTTGGACACAATGTTGGATATCATAAGATCTCGGATGAGTTTGATTTTCAGCCTGATCTGACTAGAAAGTCGAAAATTATGTGCCCTTGAATTTGACAAAATTGCTGTTTTCGGCTGTTTTCGACCTTGTTTATACCCCAGAATCTACAATTATTTATCAAACAAGACAAATCTTGGACACAATGTTGGGCACGATGAAATCTTGGATGAGTTTGATTTTCACAATGTTATTGACCATAAGTTCGTTTTCAGTCTTAAAGTCATAAATATTTTTTGAAATGAAGAAAAGTGTTGCTTATATCATTTTGGTTCAGGTGAGCGATATAGGACCATCATGGTCCTCTTGTTTGAAGTTGTTATCTATAAGCGAAAAATACGCCTTCAAAGTTGACACAGAAATGAAAAATTCTATATAAATCTAAACTGTTGTCCACAACAATTTGTCTAATTTTAGCTCAAAAATTATATAATTCTCGTAAACGGTGCAATATTTTGACCTGAAATTTTCAGAATTTTCATAAGAAAAGATGCTCTTTCAGATAGAATAAAAGTAAAATTTATGTGAAAATAATCGTGAAATGTCACTTTAAGCTTAATGTTTCAAGAACAATATCACAAATTTGTATTTTACCTTTCGAATGCTTTACTCCTTATATAAGAATTTTTACCATGTTTTTGTTAAATTAGGGCTAGAAAATACCATTTTACTCTTCTCATTGTTATATATCCACATATCAGTCGCTCAAACTTTGTCTTAACCCTTTACAAATGGCAAGAATTTAGACTACTTCAATTTGAAAGCTGCTGTACACAACAAATTTAGTGTTGAAAATGTTTGAATTTGTGAACAATATAACACAGAAAATAGAGGCAAAAGGAGAAAATGCTGATTGTCAGCATTTCCTTCTTTTGCCTCAATGTTTTTTCAACCCTTTTGTATTGGGGACGAATTTGATTGTTTTGGGAAAGGGTTATTTGTCCATTGCAAAAATGTTGTTAGTGCAAATGCATGTGCGAAGGTTTAGTACACACCATCAAAATGTTGCTTCCAGTTATTCTGAGATGCCTATTCTGATGGTGCTTACATTTCGGTAGAAAACTCTTAAATTTATCCCTGGTTTTGATGGCCTCATAGGTTGTTAGTTTAGAAACCATTGAAGGAAAAGAAGAGGCATGTAATAACAAGCACTTTGGAATGTTTGAGATATACTCTTTTCATTAGAATTTGTCTTCTCTTCTACAACTGTTTTTAAAGTGTGCCGGTTTAAAATTTTCAATGTTATAAGCATCTCCTTTTCCTTAACCCTTTCCCAAACAAGACCTGCTTTTGACTTCTTTTATAGAAAGAGCTTGAGAAAACAATGAGACAAAAGAAGAAAATGCTGATAATCAGCATTTTCTCCTTTTGTCTCAATATTTTCTGTGCCATGTTTTACACAAATCACTTCTTTATTATCATCAATTTTGTCTCATCTGCAGCAGGTTTCGAATTGGACCATCCTAAAATTTTGTCGTTTGGGAAAGGGTTAATGTTTTCAAAACCATAATTATTCCTGTAGGTCATCAAAAGCTAAGGCTTGTTTTGGAAAATTGTAAGCTCCATGATTGTCCCTTTAACCATGACACTTCATGTTGAATTTTTTCTCTTCTTTAATGTACTATGAAATATTTACATTGATTGCTGCTAGTGCACAAAACTCATCCTTTCCCAAACTACAAACTTTCAGAAAGACCTAAATCCAAAGCCTTCACAAATGACAGTATAAATGTTAGCGTAAAAAGAATACTTTTGTATTTCAGTACAGAAAATATGAAGTGAAGGAAAGAAAATGCTTTTGCTTCTTTTGACATCCATGATACACAAAGGTTTGGAAATACTGTAAACCAGGATAAGTTCGCGTCAAGAAATGTTCGCGTTTCCATGCACTCGGGCTTGTTCGCGGCGTTTTAAGTTCGCGGATCAGTGCTGTCCGCGAATCACGCGAAACAAAACACGTTATGGGGGAATTGAAAAATTGATATGTTGAATAATATGGGGAATCGGAGAATCGGATAATTACATATTGAATTATGACTGTATTTACGATGTTTTAGTCACCATTGACAGTTTGGTCGATGTAAGTTTCAATCGAACCATTGTTTTATTTCACACTTTATAGTATACTGGATTACAGTTTGTAACACAAAGCATAGAATTTGAGCGTTACATTAACTTCACACCTATTTACCTATCGCGTCGAGAAGCGATAATGACAGTTTTATTCAATATCATCGAAAGACGATTCAGTCCTCGTAGCTGTGGCTAATTTCAAACTACAGTTACGAGGTTATAAACGTCAATCAACGTTTGCTACCATACTCGGCATTGGAATACCAAACAACCCCTTTTCTCAATTTCAGTTAGGTATATCTAGTTGAATAAGTTGGTTTATCTTTCAATGTAGTGTTTTTCAATATGTCTCAATATCTATGTATTTTGGATAAAAACGAAAGTAGTCTGAAATAAAGAAATTTTTTCACTTACAACCTGTTATGAAAAAGCTATTTCCCTTGTTTACATATAACACATACGTCTAGTGTGAATAAAACATCTCCCCATAGGTTTTCCCGAAACAAAAACTATCAAAGCGATTAAAGTTCGCGTTTCTATTGAAAGTAGTCTGTTCGCGGCATTTTAAGTTCGCGGATCACATCCACCCGCGAAAGACGCTAATTTAAAAAGCGTGAAATAATTTCCTGGTTTACAGTATGGAAAAACATATGAAAATACCGATATCCGGTATATTTCTTTCTTTTTAATGTTTGGCTACTTTGACAAATATTGAAATTTACTTTGTGAAAGTACTCTCAATTTTGTTGTCTGGAACACTTTGATTCAGTCTACAATTTTTGGGGGAAAGGATTACAAAGTTTCCTTTTCACAGTCTGTTATATGTGACCCGACACGCTAAAAGGGACCTTATCTGAACTCAAAAATCCAAATTTTGACAAACTTGTCAGACCCGGCACAGGTTAACCAGATCACATATGCAAAAAATGAACAGATAGTAAGATAGAGAAAACTTTCCGGATTTAGAAAATTACATAAAAGTGGAAAGTGTTGGCCCTAGTCTGGCTGCGCGGACTGCGCAGACAGACTAGGGTCGATATTTTCCACACTTGGATAAGGTCCCTTTTAGCGTGACGGGTCACATATACTCAAACCTAATCTTTAAATTATACTGTCACATTCAGATACTTAACCCTTTCCCAAACAAGACCTGGTTTTGACGTCCCTATTAGAAAAGGCTTGGGAAAACATTGAGGCAAAAGAAGAAACTGCTGATAATCAGCAGTTTCTCCTTTTGTCTCAATATTTTCTCTGCCATATTTTACACAAATCCTATCTGTAATAACATCCATTTTGTCATTTTTTTACAGTTTTTGAAGTTGATCACCCTAAGATTTTGTTGTTTGGGAAAGGGTTAAGTTTTTGAGATCGATTATTATCATGTTTGTAAAATCAAATAATGTACTATTTCTGCTTAGTGCTTGGCAATGCATATTTACTTTATTATGGACTAATTGTATGTTAAACCTTTTAAGACTTATAGAGAGAAAACTTACAAAAATCTTTCCCCTTCTATCCCTGCTTTCTTTTACCAACCTATATGAAATTTTCAAAAGTAGAAATACCGTATAACTGGTATTTTATGCGGGTGCAAATTTTTGCGGATTGGGCACAAAAATGGTACAATTAATTTTTGCATATTTAAGTTTTGCAATTTTTTTTTCTCCAAAATTAATCTCATATTTGTCATTCAATCTAAATTGTGACTTTATGCATCATTGATTTCATTTGTCTTTCTAAATTACTTCAATTGTGTTTGTGTCAACACCAGTCATTTATGAAAGGTGTGAAAACGTAACTACCCGGTATCCTTTGCGGTTTGATTGTATCCGCAAAAATTGCGTTGCCACAGAAATTACCAGTCATACGGTTTATATTCTATCATTTACAACTTACTGCTTTAGATTTAGACCAGTCTGATATTTTGTCATCTATTAAAGGGTTTAAGATTATTTGCCTAGTGTCTTTGAAGAAAACTGCTGTCATAGCTTACTAGAATGAAAGCTTGAATATTGGAGTAAATGAGTATCAACATTCTTAAAAAGGATAAGGCTGTAAAATAGGAACGTAGCAAAATGAGTTTTTGAATGCAATGTTAACCCTTTCCTGTACAACAAAATCTTAGGGCAGTCTAATTCTAAAGCTGCTGTAGATGACAAAAAGATGGTAATCAAGACAGAACTTGTGTACAATGTAGCCAGGAAAATATTGAGACAAAAGGAGAAACTGCTGGTTATCAGCAGTTTCTTCTTTTGTCTAAATGTTTTCCCAAGCCTTTTCTGTTAGGGACGTCAAAACCAGGTATTGTTTGGGAAAGGATTAAACCTTAGCCAACCTAGAACCCACTGATTTTATTATTCCATGTTATTACTCTTCTTAGAAATCTTGTACCTTTTTGTATGTTATTCTTTTTGTGTCTGTGTTTATACACATGTGTATATAAAATAGAAATTATTTATGATTTACGAGCTGTTTGTTACTTTATGGAATGGTTTTAGTGCATCGGTAGCTAGATGGGTTAAATGTCTGAAATGAACGGTCAGGGTACATTGAATTTACAAAATAGTATACCTCATGATAAATGACCTGGCAGAGCATCCCAGCCTATTGGCTAGGACTGCTCTGCCATTTCAATTATCATAAGCTATACAACATACTGGAAAATCATGATTAGCCCTTTTCCAAACAATGCCTTCTTTTGATGTTCTTAGGAAAATAGTTTGAGAAAAAATTGAGGCAAAAGAAGAAAATGCTGGTAACCAGCATTTTCTACTTTTGTCTCAATATTTTTTACTATATTCAACACAAATTATATCTTTACAATCATCCAAAGCAGCTTTCATTTTAGCACCCTGTAATTTTGTAGTTTGGGAAATAGTTTGAAGCTTTTAACCCTTTCCTACATATTGGTACCTTTTGTTGTCCTGCAAGATGAAGGCTTTGGAAAAATCTATGTAAAATTTCTTTGGAAGAGCACTTTCTTCAATTTGCACTGGTGTGTAGGTTTTCTACCTGGAATGACAAAATAGTGTGAAATTTTGTTCTCTTTAAATTGTCATCTTCACCATCTTTATATTTGGATCAGTCTAAAATTGTGTGGTTTGGCAATGGGTTTAAACATAGTAAATGTAAGCATTATTAGCTCACCTGAGCACGAAGTGCTCAAGGTGAGCTATTGTGGTCACTTTTTGTCCGTCGTCCGTCTGTCTGTCCGTCTGTCTGTCCGTCCGTCCGTTCACAATTTCGTGTTTACACTCTAGCATCTACAAATATAAGCCAATCTTGACCAAACTTGGTCAAAACATGTATGGCAATAAGATCTCGGATGAGTTCGATTATGGGTCAGATTGAACCAGAAAGTCAGGAGTTATTTGCCCTTGAATGCGAAAAATACCTAGTTTTGACATTGTTTACACTCTAGCATCTACAATTATTGATCAATCAAGACAAATCTTGGACATAACATTGCAGACCATAAGATCTCGGATGAGTTCAATTTTCAGTCTGATACGACCAGAAAGACGAGAGTTATGTGCCCTTGAAATCGACAAAATTGCCATTTTCGGCTGTTTTCGACCTTGTTTACACTCTAGAATCTACAATTATTCATCAATCAAGACAAAACTTGGACACAATGTTGGGGACCATGAGATCTCGGATGAGTTTGATTTTCAGTCTGATCTTATCAGAAAGTCGAGAGTTATGTGCCCTTGAATTGGGCAAAATTGTCATTTTTGGCTGTTTTCAACCTTGTTTACACTCTAGAATCTACAATTATTAATAAATCAAGACAAAACTTGGACAGAATGTTGGGGAGCATAAGATCTTGGATGAGTTTGATTTTCAGTGTTATCTGATCAGAAAGCCGAGAGTTATGTGCCCTTGAATTTGATGAAATTTCAGTTTTCGACTGTTTTTTGACATTGTTTACACTCTAGAATCCACAATTATTCATCAATTAAGGTAAAACTTGAACACAATGTTTGAGACCACAAGATCTTGGGGTAGTTTGATTTTCAGTCCGATCTGATCAAAAAGTCGAGAGTTATGTGCCCTTGAATTTGACAAAATTGCTGTTTTCGGCAGTTTTCGACCTTGTTTACACTCTAGAATCTACAATTATTGACCAATCAAGACAAATCTTGGACACAATGTTGGATATCATAAGATCTCGGATATGTTTGATTTTCAGCCTGATCTGACTAGAAAGTCGAGAGTTATGTGCCCTTGAATTTGATAAAATTACAGTTTTTGGCTGTTTTCGACCTTGTTTATACTCTAGATTCTTCAATTATTGATCAATCAAGACAAAACTTTGACACAATGTTGGGGATCATAAGATCTTGGATGAGTTTCATTTTCAGCCTGATCTGAAAATCGAGAGTTATGTGCCCTTGAATTTGACAAAATTGCTGTTTGCCGCTGTTTTCGACCTTGTTTATACTCCAGAATCTACAATTATTTATAAAACAAGACAAATCTTGGACACAATGTTGGGCACCATAAGATCTTGGATGAGTCTGATTTTCACGTTATTGACCATAAGTTCGTTTTCAGTCTTAAAGTCATAAATATAAATTTATTGAATTTAACAAAAGTGTTGCTCATATCATTTTGGTTCAGGTGAGCGATATAGGACCATCATGGTCCTCTTGTAGATATTTAGTAGGTGCTACCAGTTTGAATAAATTTTATGTAAAATAGTTTTTGAACTCCATGCAAATAGTTTCAGGTTTCAAGTACATTGAGTGTAAAGGAGGAATTGCTGATTATGAGCAAATTCTCTATTTCTCTCAATGTTTTCAAAAAACAATTAAAAGGGACACCAAAGAAAGGTCGTTGAAGAAATGTTTCACAAAACTTTTGCCATGAATATTATGGAATTTCAACTACGTATGTAGACAGTATAGATCTAGAGCAAGATCAGTCTGCACTGCACATACAAGAAGCCTAAGTGTAGTTTGAGAAGAGATAAAGTTCAGAAAAAATATAATGTATAATGTAGCCTAAAGAGAAATTATGTTTTTGTGTTATTTTGTAAACTAGAGATTATGTAGTAACTGGTTAACCCTTTCCCAAACAAGACATGGTCTTGACATCCCTGCTAAAATGTATAGAGAAAACATTGAGAGAAAAAGAAGAACTTGCTTAGAACCAATGTATTTTCTAGACTATTACACAAACTTTTTAGCTCACCTGAGCACGATAGTGCTCATGGTGAGGTATTGTGATACCGCTGTGTCCGTTGTCAGTCGTGTGTCAACCTTTGGCTTGTGTGCACTCTAGAGGCCACATTTTTTTCCCAATCAACCTGAAATTTTCTCAGAATGATTGTCTTGATGAAATATCGTACAAGTTTGAAATTGGGTCATCTGGGGTCAAAAACTAGGTAATGAGGTCAAATCTTAGAAAAACCTTGTGTGCACTCTAGAGGCCACATTCTTTGCCCAATAAACTTGAAATTGGCGCAGAATGATTGACCTGGTGAAATCTTCGACAAGTTTTAAATTTGGTCATCTGGGGTCATAAACTAGGTCACAGGTTCAAACCTGGTTTGTACTCCTAGAAGCCCATTTTTTGCCCAATTAACCTGAAATTAGCTCATAATAATTGTCTTGATGAAATGTACAAAAAGTTTGAAATTGGGTCATCTGGGGTCAAAAACTAGGTCTCTAGGTCAAATTTAAGAAAAACCTTATTTGCACTCTAGAGGCCACATTTTATGCCCAATCAGCCTAGTCAGAATAATTATCTTGATAAAATCTCAGACAATTTTAAAATTTGGTCATCTAGGGTCCTAAACTAGGTCATGGGGTCCAGTCTTGGGGATTAATTAATTTTACACTTAAAATTTTGGGGAAATCCCAATTAGCCCCCACCCCCCAATATTTATGCCCCCTTTCGAAGAAAATGGGGGTATATTGTTTTGCAAGTGTCGGTCGGTCGGTCGGTCGGTCGGAAGGTCGGTCGGTCGGTCGGTCGGTCGGTCGGTCGGTCGGTCTGTCCGTAGACCAAACCTTGTCCGGAGCATAACTCAAAAAGTATTAAAGGTAGAGTCATGAAACTTCATAGGTGGATAGATCTCATTATGGAGAGGTGCAGTGCACAAGAACCGTAACTCTGCCGATCAAATTTTTTGAGTTATTGCCCTTTGTTGATTTTATAACTTGATTCTTGTCCGGAGCATAACTCAAAAAGTATGTAAGGTACAATCATGAAACTTTACAGGTGGATAGATCTCATTATGGAGAGGTGCAGTGCACAAGAACCGTAACTCTGCTGATCAAATTTTTTGAGTTATTGCCCTTTGTTGATTTTATAACTTGATTCTTTTCCGGAGCATAACTCAAAAACTATGTTAGGTAGAATCATGAAACTTTACAGGTGGATAGATCTCATTATGGAGAGGTGCAGTGCACAAGAACCGTAACTCTGCTGATCATATTTTTTGGGTTATTGCCCTTTGTTGATTTTCAAACTTGATTATTGTCCGGTGCATAACTCAAAAAGTATGTAAGGTAGAATCATGAAACTTTACAGGTGGATAGATCTCATTATGGAGAGGTGCAGTGCACAAGAACCGTAACTCTGCCAATCAACTTTTGTGAGTTATTGCCCTTTGTTGATTTTATAACTTGATTCTTGTCCGGAGCACAACTCAAAAAATATGTAAGGTAGAATCATGAAACTTTACAGGTGAATAGATTTTATTATGGAGAGGTGCAGTGCACAAGAACCGTAACTCTGCCAATCAAATTCTTGGAGTTATTGCCCTTTGTTGATTTTTACACTTAATTCTTAACCTTGCCTATATCTCGTGTCCTTTTACACATACAGCCTTGATATCTCACACATAGATACCTCCTATCAACATCGTTCACATTTAACCATGACCTTGGACCTTGTGACCTTGACCTTGGAGTTTGACCTACTTTAAAAAAAATTAAACCCGGCATATATCTCATGACCTTTTACAAATACAGCCTTGATATTTCACACATGGACACATCTTACCAAGACCTTTCACAATTGACCATGACCTTGGACTTTGTGACCTTGACCTTGGAGTTTGACCTACTTTAAAAAAAAACTTTAACCTGGCCGATATATCATGTCCATTTACACATACAGCCTTGATATTTGACACATGGAAACCTCCGACTTAGACCTATCACATACGACTATGACCTTGGACCATGTGGCCTTGACCTTGGAGTTTGACCTACTTTTAAAAAAAATAAACTGGGCCTATATCTTATGTGCTATTACACATACAGCCTTGGTATTTCACACATGGACACATCTTACCAAGACGTTTCACATTTGACCATGACCTTGGACCTTGTGACCTTGACCTTGGACTTTGACCTACTTTAAAAAGAACTTTAACCTAGCCGATATATCATGTCCTTTTACACATACAGCCTTGATATTTGACACATGGACACCTACGACCAAGACCTTTCACATTTGACCATGACCTTGGACCTTGTGACCTTGACCTTGGTGTTTGACCTACTTTTATAATACATTAACCTGGCCTATATTTCATGTCATTTTACATATACAGCCTTGATATTTCACACATGGTCACTTCCAACCAAGATATTTCACTTTTACCATGACCTTGGACCTTGACCTTGGAGTTTGGCCTACTTTTAGAAATATCTCACCTAGCCTTTATCTTATGTCCTATTACACCTACAGCCTTGATATTTCACACATAGACACCTCTTACCAAGACCTTTCACATTTGACCATGACCTTGAATATTGCAACCTTGACCTTGGAGTTTGACCTACTTTTAAAAAGACTGAAACCAGGCATATATATCATGTCCTTTTACACCTACAGCCTTGATATTTCACACATGGACACCTCCAACCAAGACCTTTCACATTTGACCATGACCTTGACCTTGGCATTTGGCCTACTTTTAAAAACTTTAACCTGGCCTATGTTTCATTTTACTTTTACATATACAGCTTTAATATTTCACACATAGACACCTCCTACCAAGACCTTTCATATTTGACCATGACCTTGGACCTTGTTAACTTGACCTTGGACTTTGACCTACATCAAATGTAGGCCCTTGAGGGGGCATATATGTTTTACAAACATCTCTTGTTAGGATAGAGTCTATAGCCCCCCAATATGAAATTGCTTTTTATGGGCCTGTCAGGTGAGCGCTTCAGGGCCAATGGCCCTCTTGTTTCTTATTTTGATATTAGTTTGAAGTTAACAACACCTTTGAATTAGACCAGTCTAAATTTTTTTCATGATTTTGGAAATGGTTAACAAGCTACATTTAACATTTTCTACTTTTAAAATGACTGTTAAACAATGTGTTGATTTATCAGAGAACAAAACTTAACCCTTTCCCAAACAAGACCTGGTTTTGACGTCCCTATTAGTAAAGGCTTGGGAAAACATTGAAACAAAAAGAGAAACTGCTGATAACCAGCAGTTTCTCCTTTTGTCTCAATATTTTCCGTGCTATATTGTACACACAATTTCTATCTTTAAAAAGGTCCATTTGTCGTCTGCAGCAGCTTTTGAAGTGGATCACCCTAAAATTTTGTTGTTTGGGAAGGGGTTAAAATAAAGATAGATTATGTAAAGTGCTTGATTGAGATTTTTGAATTTTTAGTTTGTTGAAAAGTATGCTGTAAAATATCAATTTATAATAAAATATGAAAATATTGCATGTATTGTGTTGATTGTTTGATAAAACTGCCCAATTTTAGTGCACTTAAAGGGACCCATGCTAGGTTGTTCATTTAGTCCTAGATCAAATCTATGTATCATGTATAATCAACTCAAATCCAAAATTGAGACTGTGTGTAAATTTTGCACAAGAAATACTGAGGCAAAATTAGAAAATATTGTTTATTTCTTCTTTTGTCAAAATGTTTTACCCACTTCCAAGCCTTTCATATTTAACCCTTTCCTAAATAAGGTCTTGGGGTGGATTTTAAAGCAGTGGTAACACGTTTGACTTGTAACACAGTAGTCACAGGTTCAATCCTCAGCCATTCCAGTCTTTCAGGTGAGACTAAGTTAAGGTACGGTCTCCATTAATCCTAGCTGTTGAGTGGGACGTAAAACTCCATTCAATCGTGGGGCACCGTGGTCTAATGGTAAGACGCGGGCTTTGGGATCGAGGGATCCCGGGTTCAAATCCCGCCAGCGCCACGGGAATTTTTCTGAGCAAAAAACTTATCCCACGTTGCTCCTCTTCACCCGGGTGTATAAATGGGTACACGGGAGAGTTGAAAGCCAAAGAGCTGTGGCTGCCGAAGGCGTCGACTGTTAACAGCCGACTTGAGACTCAGTGATCATGGGTTAAAGTGTAAGTCGGTTGATAACGCAAGTGAAAATAGACTTTAAATGGAATCTTCAACTTATTTTTTTTTAACCCAAACAAGGTCTTCCTTGACATAAGAGGCTTGGGCAGTGATAAAGGTTAGCAGGGGCCCATTGCCCCTAGATTTTGGACTGGGCCCCTGAATATTTAGAAAAAATGCCCATACTCTTATGCTAAGTATTGAATTTTGCTGTTCTGGGCACCTAAGTGAAAATTGTCAGTCTTTCCGTTAGGGCAAGACATTGAGATAAAAGGAGAAAAAGCTGATGATCAGAATTTTTATGCTCCCCGAAAAAATTTCGGGGGAGCATATAGTCGCCCATTTTCGCTAGCCAAGGTTGAACCCACCTACGTTTGTATTCACCCTTGGCGGATTTAGTCCGATTTTCTTGAAATCGCGAAGCGCCGCCTAGCGATTCTTCTGCTGGTTGTTTACGTCCATTATTGATGACGTCATTAAGGCGCGTTGTCTTTCAGGTCATTCGTCATGCGGATTATGTAAAAGTAAGCTGCTTTTTTGGTCGAATTGTCGAAAGTATGATAATTCGTCGATTATAGTTAGGGAATTCCTGTCTATTGCAGTGAAATTCTTAAAATCGCCCATCTTCGCGTTTTTGAGTTGCAAGTGCAATGCTTTTTCCCGCCCGTTGTCATGATTTGGTTACTCATAACAAATGTATCAGTCGACAATTTGATTGGTTCCAGCGAGACCTCGCTGGAACCAATGAAAACGCTTTCCAGGAGACCAAGAAAATCGGACTAAATACGCCAAGGGTGGATACAGAAACGACATTACGTCGTAGAATGTTACCCTTGGCTTGCGAAGATGATAGTCGCCATGCCGTCCGTAGCCATATCTCAGCAACCCTTGGACCAAATTCAACCAAACTTCACATGTGAACTTCCAGGGATAATCCCTAGAGATCTTTTTCTCCGTTTGTTGATTTGAGGCTGTGTCATGAAAAAAGGGGCCTTTATGTAAAAATCAGATTTTCTCCAATTTCTCTTCATCCAATGGGCAGAATTTAATGAAATTTTGTACTTTTGTGATAAATGAGATGTTCTAGACCATATTCTATAAATAATGTGTGTACAAAAAATCTGTCATGGGAAAAGGGGGCTTAATGTATGATGATTTTTATTTTGTGACAAACATTTATTCGGGGAGCTTAATCCGTCTATGATGGCTCTTGTCTCCATTTGCCTCAAAATTTTCCAGACTATGTACACAAATCCAATCCTTTTTAACATACATTTTGTCATCTCACTTTTCTGCATCAGACTGGTCCAAGATTTTGGGAAAGGGTTAGTAGGGATGTTAGTCAATGTTTATTCAAAGTAGTCTTAGATTTGTTCACACCAGTGACCTTTGGTGTTTCTAAGAGGGTTAAATGTCTGATCATAACAGTTAACGTTCTTTATCTAGAACTTTAATGCGAGATTTCTTATAACGGTTCTTTAGAGCGAGATTCTTCATGGGGAACCCCTCAGTCAACTTTGTAGAAACAATATTTTCCGAACGCTCCATAATTTTCAACCGGTTCTCGACTTAGGACAGGGAAACAAAGTCTACGGACGGACAGACATGGTGAAACCAATAATACCCCATTTTTACTTCGTAGGTGGGGGGTGTTATAAAGGTTATCTGTAATTTCTCCTCGTATGTCCTCTAAGCCTGCTGTACTGGAGACTTCAAAACCATGTGTTTTGGGATACACTAACCTCTCAGAGCCATATCTTGAGCCTTTCCAAATCTGACAAATCAGCACAATGCCACATTGATGCAATGTTAGACTGATACTATTTTAAAGGATAACAAACGATAAAATAAATGTTGATATTGAAAGTAGAAAATGTGTTGTATGGTGAGCTTAAAAAACACTTTGCAGTGTTTTCTATGCTCACCATACACATTTTCTACAGCAATATCTTACATTTCAATTTCCAAAACTATTTCTGTCAGGGATGTCAGAACCAGATTTTGTTTGGAACAAGGTTAAATGTTCGTAAACCCATTACAAGATTTTAGACTGGTTCAAATGCAAAGATGTTGCAGATGGCAATTTCAGATGAATGGAATTTTACAATTTTAGAAAAGATTGAGGGAAATGAAAAAATAGCTTGTCACAAGCAATTTCTTAATTTTCCAGTGTTTTCCAATACCTTTATCTTTTGGGGCATCATATTGGAATCAGTTTACCAGACGGTACGGCCCGGGCTGCAATGTTTCATTACTTGGACAAAACAACACATTTTAATAGCCAAAATTTTAATTTCCTCCTTTTTCACAAAAACATGATCTAATATTCATCTCCACCCTCTTCTTCAGCCTCGCCCTCAACACTGTCAACTCCGACTTCTTCGTAATCTTTCTCCAGGGCAGCCAGATCTTCACGAGCCTCGGAGAACTCGCCTTCCTCCATACCTGCAATGGAAAATCAGAATAGACTTATCAGTTATGTTAACCCTTTTCCAAGCACTGTGGTGAATCAAAGATGTTGCTGACAACAATCGCAAGAGGAAATAAGAGAGTTAAAGAGACCAATTGGCATCTCAAGTCAACCTTTTCCAAACAAAATTTTAGCTGAATCAACAAGAATTTGTGTACTAGGTTAAAGTACTATAGCACAGAAAGTATCATTATCAGCATCTTCTTTTGCCTTGATGTAAAATAACAATTATTCCAAATGCGAATGAAACTGCCTTTAAAGCAATTGCAAATTTTGTTATTGTTTTTATGGGCCAGTAATTCACCAAGTGGCGAATTGTCAAGTGCTATAAAATTTTAGAATTATAGCAAATTTAACAACTGTTTATTACAATATGTGCATTTTTAAGAAACAAATAACTTAATAAGTGACAAATTTGATACCTACCTTCTCCGACATACCAGTGGACGAAGGCTCTCTTGGCATACATGAGATCAAACTTGTGATCTAGACGAGCCCAGGCTTCAGCGATGGCTGTGGTGTTGCTCAACATGCATACAGCTCTCTGGACCTTAGCCAGATCCCCGCCTGGTACAACACATGGTGGCTGGTAGTTGATGCCGACCTTGAAGCCGGTAGGACACCAGTCTACAAACTGGATGGTTCTCTTGGTCTTGATGGTGGCGATGGCGGCGTTCACATCCTTGGGTACCACATCACCTCTGTACAACATACAACAGGCCATGTATTTGCCATGGCGTGGGTCACATTTCACCATCTGGTTGGCGGGCTCGAAGCAAGCGTTGGTGATCTCAGCCACAGACAGCTGCTCGTGGTAGGCCTTCTCAGCCGAGATGACGGGAGCGTAGGTGACCAGAGGGAAGTGAATACGTGGGTAGGGTACCAAGTTGGTCTGGAATTCAGTCAGATCAACATTCAGGGCACCTGAAAAATACAGAGTTCATTAGAAATTGAGTTGTTAATTTAATGTCTCGCATGTAAAATTGTTTCCTAATTGACAGAAATTTTGAGCACATTTATGTTAAAGAAGGAATGTTGTTTTATTTTCTGTCTACCCATTCTAAAAAAGAAAATTTAGCATTTTTACTATGTAGTAGCAGTTTCCATTTACGACATACTAGATGCCGAAGGGCAACATGTCGAGCCCGCTCATTTTGAAGAAAGAAGACCATACCTATGTCTACAGCTGTCATTACAATGGCGTTGTAAAAGTGGGGACAAAATAAGTTGGAATGATGGGGATCATGGTGAGACAGTTTATTGTTCACAAAATATTACATGTCTATGTATTTATAACGAGATACCAGAATGGATTAATTTGAGTATACATATGTGACCCGTCACGCTAAAAGGGACCTTATGCTAAGTCCATAAAACCAAATTCCGAGAAATATACCAGACCAAGCAGAAGTCCATCCGATGTCGTATTTGGAAAACGAAAATATTGTAAGGTAGAGAAAACATTCTAGATTCAGAAAATACTTAAACGTGAAAAGTTTCGACCCTAGTCAGGCTGCGCGGACTGCGCAGACGGACTAGGGTCGATACTTTTCACAAATCCGATAAGGTCCCTTTTAGCGCGACGGGTCACATATAAGGAAAATAAGCCATGCCCCCTTGCACCCATTTTTTGTACGGATCGGAATAATTTGAACATTCTGAGAAGTACGAAAATTAGCTGCACGTAGCTGTACGTGGCCATGTTTTTTACGGATTGAGATAATTTGAACAATCTTGGTAGAGGGCCATCCAAAGAATATTTGTGCCAAATTAAGGAATGGCCCGGACAAGCAAAACTCAACTCATTTTTTACATTTGACCTCAAAGTTTGACCTTGACCTTTCATCTTGGAATCTGGTTCTTGCACGCGACACTCCATCTTACTGAGCTTGACATTTGTGCCAAGTTATTTCTGAATCCCTCCATCCATGGTGAAGTTATGGCCCGGACAAGCAAAAATCATCTCATTTTTGACATTTGACCTCCAAGTTTGACCTTGACCTTTGAGCTTGGAATCTGGTTTTTGCACGCAACACTCCGCCTTACTGAGCTTGACATTTGTGCCAAGTTATTTCTGAATCCCTCCATCCATGGTGAAGTTATGGCCCGGACAAGCAAAAATCATCTCATTTTTGACATTTGACCTCCAAGTTTGACCTTGACCTTTGAGCTTGGAATCTGGTTCTTGCACGCGACACTCTGCCTTACTGAGCTTGACATTTGTGCCAAGTTATTTCTGAATCCCTCCATCCATGGTGAAGTTATGGCCCGGACAAGCAAAAATCATCTCATTTTTGACATTTGACCTCCAAGTTTGACCTTGACCTTTGAGCTTGGAATCTGGTTCTTGCACGCGACACTCTGCCTTACTGAGCTTGACATTTGTGCCAAGTTATTTCTGAATCCCTCCATCCATGGTGAAGTTATGGCCCGGACAAGCAAAAATCTTCTCATTTTTGACATTTGACCTCCAAGTTTGACCTTGACCTTTGAGCTTGGAATCTGGTTCTTGCACGCGACACTCCGCCTTACTGAGCTTGACATTTGTGCCAAGTTATTTCTGAATCCCTCCATCCATGGTGAAGTTATGGCCCGGACAAGCAAAAATCTTCTCATTTTTGACATTTGACCTCCAAGTTTGACCTTGACCTTTGAGCTTGGAATCTGGTTCTTGCACGCGACACTCCGCCTTACTGAGCTTGACATTTGTGCCAAGTTATTTCTGAATCCCTCCATCCATGGTGAAGTTATGGCCCGGACAAGCTCCATCCGGACGGACGCACGCACTAACGCACGCACTCACTAACGCACGCACTAACGCACATACACCGAACCGCCATTGTGACAACTATGTCGAGCTCACCGCAAGCGGGCTCGACAAAAAGTGTCTGTATATGCATGGATTTCAGAAAGGTGAATGAAATTTTACAATTTTAGGACTTTCTTGGTAGAACATTTGACACTGCTGTTCCAGTAAAATTGAAACACCCATCTTACCATCAAATCTCAAAGAAGCAGTAATGGAGCTGACAATCTGTCCAATCAGTCTGTTCAGGTTGGTGTATGTGGGTCTCTCAATGTCCAGGTTACGTCTACAGATATCGTAGATGGCTTCATTGTCTACCATAAAGGCACAGTCAGAATGCTCCAGTGTGGTATGGGTGGTGAGGATAGAGTTGTACGGCTCTACCACAGCTGTTGATACCTACAAAGATAGTTTATTATGAATAAATGTTGATTTTCAAATTTGGTTCTCTGTAAAACCTATTTCACCATAAGCATCACCTTCTGAGTTCAGGGTTTTCATTAAGATTTGAAGTAGGAGGCTGAATAGGAACGGTAGGAGGCAGGGGGGTCCTCACTCCAGCAAGGATAATAGGGACAGCACCCCTTGTCAGACAATTCTAGGCGGCCAAAATTTGATTTGAGGCGGTCATTTTGGCCGCCTGCCGCCTCTTATTGAAAACCCTGTGAGTTGATATAAGTTCTAACTTTTGATATTTGAGAAAATGTGACTGATGTCCAATCAGAGACTTTGTAGCTAAGCAAATGACAGATGCAGATAATCAGCATTGTCTCCTTAGTCCTTTTGTCAATATTTTCGGCTTTCTACTGAGATTGTACACAAATCCAATATTAATCTACATCATGGTCAATTTCAGGGTTGTCAAAGGTAAGAGGATATAAAATTCCTTGACAAAAATGGAAAATTCTCCAACATGTTTTGTCGCGGTAATTTCTCAGTAACTCAGGATGTCTTGAGACAATTCTTAACCCTTTCCCAAACAACAAAATTTTAGGGTGATCCACTACAAAAACGGCAACAATTGGCAAAATGGATGTTATTAAAGATAGGATTTGTGTGAAATATAGCAGAGAAAATATTGAGACAAAAGGAGAAACTGCTGGTTATCAGCAGTTTCTTCTTTTGTTTCAATGTTTTCCCAAGGCTTTTCTATAAGGGACGTCAAAACCCGGTCTTGTTTGGGAAAGGGTTAGGGTGATGTTGAAATCATTAATTTTATGGAACTGCATCTAATTTTTTTCAAAATTCCCCGACATGTCAGTATTTTCAAATTTCCCTGAGTGACAATTCACAAAATTCCCTGACAACTCCCTGACCTTGAAAAAATTTAAATTTCTCAGACTTTTCCCTGACCCGTGGCAACCCTTAATTTGTTGTCTGCAGCAGCTTTTGAATTGGGAGAAGATGAATCACCAATTACCTGAGGAGCTGGGTAAATGGCGAACTCCAGTTTGGACTTTTTGCCATAATCCACAGACAACCTTTCCATCAACAAGGAGGCGAATCCTGAACCAGTACCACCACCAAAACTGTGGAAGATCAAAAATCCCTGTAGACCTGTACATTGATCAGCCTGAAATAAACAGAACATATTTGATGAATCACCTGAAAATAAAGCTTCACGTTTTCAAAATAAATTTTGATAATCATATCAGACAAAGAAGAGCAGGCTAAACAATTTTTCTCCTTTTCCCTCAACATTTTATGTACAATCAGTACATTACCCTAGATTGCAAGTCCAACACCAGACTTGTTGGAATTCACAAAACAATGTTCATTAGGGCTGTGGATCGTTGGGTAAGTGGCGATCCGATCCGATCCACGATTCATGAGCAACGATTCACAAATCGATCCACGAATCTCTACCGCCGCGGAAGTGGTCAGAAATCTTGTTGCAGAAGACCAATTAAGTGTCAGTTATTCACGTTTTCTTCATTTCTCCCAATGGGTTTTCATCTCCAGGGCTCGCGCTGGCGATCGCCACTTGAGCCATTGGCGACAATTTAGAAAATGTTGCTCAAAAAATCGAATGTGGCTCAAAGGCTTGACTCCAACTTTTTTGCCTAAACCAATCACCAATTAACAAGGGTATCAACACTTACTTATTGTTTAACATGAAAAATCGATAATCCATGATTGACATCGTCAAAACGGTCTAGTAGGCACGCGAGTTACAAATTCCTTTGTGCAATCACGCGACGGAAAGAGGGGACCCATCAACCATGTGTTAAAACCATGTCAACAAAATCCCCGTAACTGCAAGTTGTTTTAAGCTGCAGTTACGAAGTTTTGGATGTAAAACAGAGATATCAAATCAACAATGCTTTCATTACGTCATCCTTTTTACCCGCGCTTACTCAGCACGCGCATTTTTTGTCAACAAACCGTAGTAAGCATAGCCATATTTGGATGACCTGCACCCGCTTGAAAAAGTCACGTGATCATATCGAGACTGGAATTTTCCGCTGTTAGGATAGTCTGGTTCCCGTACCTGAAATCTACTACGGATTTAAATTCAGTTATTTACACGAATGGGTACCAGTCTACTGTTAGGAGAGTATTTTCAATACAATTTCAATACAATTTCTATCGACTACGTCATCAAATGACAACTGTGTTGGCGGCGTTTCCTTCGATTTCGACATGAAAAATGTAATGATGTGTCTTTTTTATAATCGTAATGTGATATTAGAAATATAGAATTGTAAAAACCGTGTATTAGAAAGTCATCTAGTGACACAAAGGATGTTCCACTAACAGTTACATTCGTATTTATAATTGGAAACTAGCTCTACCTTACATCATTTGTTTACTTCCATTTAGCCATTTGACAATCAAAGTTCGCGTAAATTAAAATAAAACGCCTTACTGTAAATCTTTTTTGTTATCTTTTAAGTGTTAAACATCTTTGTTTACTTTATTGTAAAAGATCGCGATCCGGCGATCTCTTAGGCGACGATTAATCGTACTCGAATCTTTGATTAGATTCGTGATTATCCGAGTACTCGGATACTCGCAGCAGCCCTAATGTTCATGAGGGCTTTAGTAAAACTAGGCTCCTGCGAATATTTAAAGCAAAGAATTAGAACAAACAATAATTATTGTGCAAACATGCATGTTTGCCATCTTGAGTCTACCAGTACCTACCAGTTTCCTGATTCTGTCCAACACAAGATCCACAATTTCTTTACCGATGGTGTAGTGACCTCTAGCATAGTTGTTGGCCGCATCTTCTTTACCTGTGATCAGCTGTTCTGGATGGAAGAGCTGTCTGTAGGTACCAGTACGAACCTCATCTACAAGGTAAAGTTTACAGTATTACTTCTGTCAAAACCTTTCAAAGGAAATTAATGCCAAACTTTTGCAGGGTCAGACACTAACTTTTTAAGCAGGTGTCCCGAATGCATTATTTAGCAAAATCAGGGACACTTCACTCTGTAAAATGCAGAATTTCAGGGGTCCCTCCTTAAATTTTGGTGTCCTCGGGATCCCGGGACACTGTTAGTGTCGACCCCTGTTTTGTTAGTGTATATTAATGCAGTTATTAAGTTAGATTCTAACTTGCTATTTTACTTACCTTGCTAAGTTGGGCCCATAGCCAATGATATCAGATTTGACTTCATCTCACCATTGCAACTTATCTTCAAATCATTGCATTGAATTCTTGAAATTATTACATCTTAGAAACTTGTTTTATTCATGGTTCATACAAAATTTTGATGAGAAAATTCAAGGGTTTTTTAAGGACTCAACAATGAAATTCAAGGGCTTCTAACATTCAATAATCTAAGCGCAAACATGGTTCATTTATCAGTTTGTCCAACTTACATTCTCGGACTAATGCTTTGTATTTTGATCTGTTAACCAACTTTTGTTAAACACACACTTTTCTTACTGATTTTATCTCTTCGTATTTTCTTTGCAGACAAGCAATTCAGTTATTGTTAATCCTTTCCTATCTATGTCTATTTACAAATGGATTTTCCGATTGCATAAAAACAATTTTCCATGTAGGTTAAAAGACAGTCACAGCTGAAATTTATTTACGTACAAAACAGAAATAGAATTCAAGGGTTTTTTAAGGGCTCGGACTTGCTTTTTAAGGGTTTTACAAGGCTCACATCTATTTTCAAGGGTTTTATAAGGCTAAGGTCAAATTCAAGGGTTTTTCAAGACCTGTGCGAACCATGTTATTACACTTACCTACAACAGTGGGTTCCAGATCAACAAACACAGCACGAGGCACATGTTTTCCGGCTCCAGTCTCGCTGAAGAAAGTGTTGAAGGAGTCGTCTCCACCACCGATGGTCTTGTCACTGGGCATCTGACCGTCTGGCTGGATGCCATGTTCGAGACAGTACAACTCCCAACAGGCATTACCGATCTGAACACCGGCTTGGCCAACATGGATGGAGATACATTCACGCTGAAATTAACAAATCAATCAATTCAAACATCAAAATGAAGCTGTTTTTTGCTGAAACAGTAAACTTTGAAATGGGTCCAAAATCCAGGGGTAAAAGTTGAAAATTTTGAAAAACCTGAAAACCTGGAAAAGTCTGTATTTATATAGTAAAAATCGAGAAAATGGGGCGTTTTGGAATACTCAAAAACCTGAACTTCAGGCATACGCCTGAAAACTTTTACCCCTGAAAATCAAGACGAAAATAATGCCAAATTTAATGAACCAAAAATATTATAACTGATTGAAAACATTGCCGGGAAATGAAAAAAAAATGCTTTTCTGTTTTTACAATTTCATTTTCCAACGAGTTTAAAAAGCCTTAAACCTGTGGGCGTCAAAAATCGTCGTTAAATTAAGTGGACATCATTGACTAAGCAGTCAGTCTACAATATTTCCAGTCTATTTTTTTTGTATTTTTGGACTGACTCATTTGACGCATCACTTTATCCATTTTTGGATAAAAATCACTACGCGGTGCGCATAACTCCAAAATCCTGTCGCCAAAAAGTAGCAAGCAGAAAATTGCAACTACAAATACATTTGCAACAAAATAAAGTTTGATTTTCGTCTCAATTTCATCTAATAAAATAATTAATTCAAATTAGATTATTCATTTTACTCTATGCAAGCATATGAAGCAAATATGCCGCGTGACAGGAAGTCATGAGGAAGTACCACGTGTATGCATTTTATGGGCGCTGACATCTTGAAAGTAGTTAACCCAGAATGCCCACCAGAGATAGATGGTAATCGACAGGTGGTGACATCTATTGGAAGATATTGAAGTGGACATGCCATGATGAATCGGATTTGATGCTTTACAAAACAGAAAGCTTGGGACCCGGGGGACCGAAATCTTGACAGTTCATAGGCGTAGGAAGAGGGGGGGCCTGCCCCCCCCCCCCAATAATTTGAAAAAGGGGTCTGCCCCCCCCTATGGCCCCCCCCCATAAAACAACCATTTTTCCATTTACTAGAACGTTTGGCCCCCTAATATTCACAAACCTTCCTACGCCACTGCAGTTGTTCTAAACTTTAAAACAAATGTTCAGAGAATTTGACTTTATCCAGGGGTAAAAGTTGAAAATTTTGAAAAACCCGAAAACCTGGAAAAGTCTGTATTTATATAGTAAAAATCGAGAAAATGGGGCATTTTGGAATACTCAAAAACCTGGGCCCCGTATTACTAAACATCTTACGATCAAGTTTTTGTGTAAACTGTGTAACAAGACATCTGATTGCACGAGAAAACCGAATGAGCCAATCAGGGCTGTTGTTACAAGTAATTATTGAAAAATCAAACGTACGATCGTTAGTAATACGGGCCCCTGAACTTCATGCCTGAAAACTTTTACCCCTGTTTTTCGACGTTCCCTCGGCGTAAATTTAGAAGTTATTTTTATCAGACTTTTCTTTGAATTCCATCAAGGGTCGTAACCGGGGAACATTCACAACTGAAATAAAGACAGTTCAACTTACCATTTTTGCTTCTTTTTGATGAAAATTGACGAAACTTGTTGCACACGGATGTGTTACGAATCACCGGCAACGTTCGAATGGTCCGTTGAAGAACGCGCTCGACTATTTATACTTGTTTACGTCTCGCACGCGGGTAATGACGTCATTCAGAAGTTTTAGGCGCGGGAAGAATTTAACATTCGGCAACATTCGGAGACGTTCGTAAACACTCGGCAGGTTCCGTAATTTTAAATACGGAAGCCAAATAGGACCATTTTGACATATTTACCTGTTATGCCTGTTATACCTGCGGCCCCACCCTTAAGTGCAGCCTAGGGCTGGGGTTAAGCGACCGACGGCGAGTTATTGAACCGCCATGTTTTTCCCTGAAGTGTCTGTCGATGGGGTTTTTGAACCCGTTGATAGTTTTTGCTGATATCACTTGCTCTGGGAGACGATTCCAAGCGTTGACACAAATGACACGTTGGTTATTTAAAGCTGTTAGCCTATGTCTTATGTTTAATCTTGAGCGAGGTTTAACTAATTTGAGAGAGTTTCCTCTTGTTGTAGACGAGTTTAGCTCGAAGAGACAATTCACTGGAATGCTTTCTAATCCTTTTAGTATCTTAAAAGTTTCAATAAGATCTCCTCTATGTCTTCTAAGTTCGAGTGTTGTAAGGTTCAAGCGTTTAAGTCTTTCATGGTACGATAAATGAGCTATTTCAGGAATTAATTTAGTTGCTCTGTGTTGAACTTGCTCCAAAAGCTCTATATCCTTGACTAATGACGGATTCAAAGATTGAATGCAATATTCCAGTTTGGGTCTAACAAGGCTTTTATAAAGTCTAACAATGGTTTGCTTATCCCTTGAAACGATGTTTCAAATATCTAAACTGTACATTTTCATAATAATTATTACTATATTCTTTATTCAAATTGGGACCCAATATTAAACTATACATTGCCATACAATATGGGTGCTGTACAGAGGTAATGGCTGAGGAACAAATTGTATTAATTGTCCGAATTGCTCCTTGCCTATACCTCCTATCAAAATATATAAAAAGAAATTATGAATCTTTCTCTTTCGTATTCATTTTAAAGGGATGCTTACCAAATTATTAAGTTTATCCTTAGCATCAAAACTGGTCTTGTTTGAGGAAGAGTTTATGGCTTACTTCCAAATTGCATTATACATAATTTCTTCTTTCTCTTTTGTTGTACATATTCATATATGTTTTATGCTTTGTCTTTGTAAATATTTTAGAGGCCCACAGGGAAGACTGGGTATTATCCCAACTGTGTAGCCTCATTAAATAAAGTCTTTATTATTATTATTATTATTATTATTATTATTATTATTATTATTATTATTATTATTATTATTATTAGCTCACCTGAGCACAAAGTGCTCAAGGTGTGCTATTGTGATCACTTTTTGTCCGTCGTCCGTCTGTCTGTCTGTCCGTCCGTCTGTCTGTCTGTCTGTCCGTCCGTCCGTCCGTCCACAATTTCGTGTTTACACTCTAGCATCTACAAATATAAGCCAATCTTGACCAAACTTGGTCAAAACATGTATGGCTATAAGATCTCGGATGAGTTCGATTATGGGTCAGATCGAACTAGAAAGTCAGGAGTTATCTGCCCTTGAATGTGAAAAATACCTAGTTTTGACATTGTTTACACTCTAGAATCTACAATTATTGATCAGTCAAGACAAATCTTGTACATAACGTTGCAGACCATAAGATCTTGGATGAGTTTGATTTTCAGTCTGATCAGACCAGGAAGACCAGAGTTATGTGCCCTTGAATTCGACAAAATTGCCATTTTCGGCTGTTTTCGACCTTGTTTACACTCTAGAATCTACAATTATTCATCAATCAAGACAAAACTTTGACATAATGTTGGGGACCATGAGATCTCGGATGAGTTTGATTTTCAGTCTGATCTGATCAGAATGTCGAGAGTTACTTGCCCTTGAATTTGACAAAATTGCCGTTTTCGGCTGTTTTCTACCTTGTTTACACTCTAGAATTAACAATTATTGATCAATCAAGCCAAAACTTGGACACTAAATTGGGGATCATAAGATCTAGGATGAGATTGATTTTCAGTCTGATCTGACAAGAAAGTTGAGAGTTATGTGCCCTTGAATTTGATAAAAAATGCCGTTTTCCGCTGTTTTCGACCTTGTTTAATATACTCTAGAATCTACAATTACAGTCAAAACTGTGTTAGCGGCCACCTGTGTATAGCAGCCAAACTGTAGTATGCAGCCAGTCCAGGTCCTCCCAAGCAATTTTACTCTTTACAGTAACTGTGAATAACACCAAACTGTCTAATGTGGTCAGTGGCTTTTATATCCCGGGTTTTAAACAAAACACGTCTGGCTAGTTCGCTAGGTTATTTAATAATGAAATCATAACAATACAATGAAGTGACGTTACGCGCGTGACGTCCGTTATTTACGTCGCGTAAACGAACGTGCTATTTGACGTCGCGGGAAAAGGATATAACATTTCTCCTATTTTATAAAAAGAAAAAGAAAGGAAAATCTATATTGATTAGAAAAGATAGTAAATTAATCAAACTCTAGCAAATGAAATAATTAAGCTGAGATTGCACTTTATCACTAATGAAGTCTTAAATGTCACAGATTAAATTGAACTTTAAATTGTTTCATTCTATCACTAATAGTCCTGTAGCACAATTGCAATGATAAATTACATATCTTGTTTTAAATGTTCTTCTCTATTTTATCTCGCCCAAAAGTTATTTCGTCTCTGCATCGTTTTTCTCCCTTTTAGTCTAGGAGCCAGCTTTTACAAAGGGGGTTAAATTAAAAGTTCTTGCAACCGGTGACCTATAAAATTTTGAGTGGTATTTTTCAATACATTAGGGTCCCACGCTTTGGTTAAGGGTGGATGACATGCTTAAAAGTGGTAGGATTTTTTTAAAATCAAGGTCAAAGGTCATTCGGTGCACTTTTCATACATACCTCCTAAAATACCCCATAACTTACTCATTTATTAAGCTAAAACAATTATTTTGGTATCAAAATAAAGCTGATAAATTGCACTTTGACTTACATGAATAATAAACAGCTTTTTGATTTTGTATTTTTGTGAATATTCATAAATATAGCAAAAATTGGCGAAAAATCACCAAAATAAGTTTTGTCTACAAGTGAAAAAAAAGTTTTTAAAATACAAAAGGTATGTTTGTGTGGTTGAAGTCATACTTAAAAATTGCCCAGAAACCTGTTCTTGAGTTATATGTATTTCTTCACAGAATTAGTCTTTAGCTTAGGCTTGTAGTCATAGCTAAAAGTGGGTGGGGTAAATTTTCCCAAAAATTACAAAATATGCAAACATTGGAGTAACAAAAAATCTTACACATAAATGTGATGTTTTAGTAAAATTATGCTTTTGAAATCATATTTGCAGTGATTTGTAAAGCTTTTAATGCATATTCCTGGAAAGTAATTAGAATTTTAAGAGCCACAATAACGATTCAATAAAACAGCATGTGAGATGGATACAGATTATATCAACACCATAATGTCAAAGCAATGGCTCTTAAAACGAATATTTATCAAGTATCTATGTACTAGAAATGGGCAGCTGAAAATATTCCCCAGACCCGTGCCAGATTGTTTAGGAATCAGAACAACATGGGATGGTCAGATTTTGCATTGTTGGGTAGTGCATTGCTTTCATAGAGCCAAAGGGAAAGGAATTTAGCGCTGGAACCAAATAGCTCATACACAAAATTGTGCGGTTCTATCATGTAATTTTATATATGATGAATAACACATCACTTGAAATACAGTTTACAGTTTAAGTGAATAAAACAATATCTCTGGTATTACATACTCATAACGGATACAGATATAGCTTTTTTTCTTTGTGTTTTGTCAAAAATGGCCAACTAAATTCAAGTTGACCCCCATAATTGTATATATGTCGAAAATTTGATATAGATAAAAATAAGACCACAAAGTAGTCATTTTGATGCCCCCTATCGTTAGATCGATGGCATAATGTTTTACATTGTCGGTCTGCCTGTCCGTCCATCCGTCCGTCCAGCCAGCCATCTGTCTGTCCGTCCGTCTGTCAGTTTGAAACACGATAACTTAACATTGGCCTTTTCTCCAAAATATTCCACATGCAAAGCTCAAGTTTGGTATGTAACCTTCTTTCAATGATATTTATCTGTTTCATGCAATATGAACTTCCTCAAGGTTATCCATTAACCCTTATCAACCCTTAACATTAAAACCAATTAACGTGAAAACTTAACATTGGCCTTTTCTCCAAAAGTATTTCACACACAAAGCTCAAATTTGGTATGTAACCTTCTTTTAATAATATCTATCTGTTCCAAGCAATATGACCTTCCTCAAGCTCATCCATTAACCCTTATCAACCATTTACTTAAAAGCTTAATATGAAAACTTATCATTGGTCTTTTCAGAGGCATTCATGCTTCACAAAGCTTGTTTCAAGATTGGGCTGAATTATATATGAATTCTTGAGAGATAGCCAGTGGTGTGCATTTTAGAAAGTAAGAGCAATATAAAGAGTTTAATTTGTCAAATGATGACCGAAATTTCTTCTGCATGATAGTTGCGTTACGCAGAAGTCATGCATAAACTCATTGTTTTGTTCATTTTATGTATCGTGTATACTTTACTAAATATAATGTTCTTATATTCAACACTATCCTCATCATCACCATCATCATCAACAGCAACAACAACAAAAACAACAAGACACATGAAGCAATAACCAGACTTTAAATATCTATAGCTACCCTATAATAAACACTTCAATACACTTAATTCAGGCCATATATACTAATCATTATCATTGTCTAATGCACCAAGATACGTCTATTTATACACAGTTCTGACTCACAAACACATGCATCAGTGCATAAAAGATATTCTCTTTGACACTTACACCTTCGCGTGTGGCAGTTAGTTTAACACGAATATTTTGTGATGTCAATCAAAGCTAGAGGTGCAGGATCTTTACACATTCTTATAGGAACTAAATTGTTGTTGTCATTAACATTGGCATTTTCTCCAAAAGTATTCGACATAAAAAGCTCATTTGGTTTGTATGAGGGCTGTTGATAAAGTATCCGGAATTATGTCATAACTTTTTCATGTACTAACTGTTAGGATATTTTCAAAACTTAAAATTTAGGAAATTATGCTTTTGATCCAGCAACAAAATCTAAGTTTTTTGCATTATGGTGCATTCTACAGTTGTTATGGCAACGAAGGGTCATATTGAGCGGCGCAACTTAGGTCTGAGATGGATACATCAGGAACGTCTGTCTTACACATCTAATATTTACATCTTTTCTATATATTTGCCACTGCACGATATCCACATTTCCCACATATTAATTTATTCCTCAAAGAAGCGATTGACGATTTCGCCGACGTCCAGATCTATTGAGTTCAGAAGCATCATGGAAGCATCTACTGAGTTCAGAAGCATCATGGAAGCATCTATTGAGTTCAGAAGCATCATTTATAAATGCATTATATTATACCACTCATAAATGCTTGTTTTTTCTCATAGAAGTATTGCTGTACATGTTCATAATCATAAAGATCGTCTCGGATTTTAATTTTCCAATTTACACTCAAATCATTATTGAATACCATTGCTCTAGCACCATATTTGCTATATAAGCTAAGCGATGTATTCACCTATGGTTGTTTACGGAAATTGACTCCAAATGTCAGCTGACGATGTTACGTTTGCCGAGAAAAAATGTCCGCTCAAAGGTAAAAGCATTTTTGACTACTGTTGAAGTGAAAAATACAAAATATGATCGCTTTAAAAGCGATTGATAAGTCATATTTTTGCAAAATATCCAAAGTTTTCCCGCTCAACTTGACCCTATGTTTCCATAGCGACTGTCGAATGCGCCCTTATCAAAACAGCAGCGTTTTTGTTGCAGGATCAAATGTATAATTCTTCAAAGCATATGTGTTTAAAATCTCATCTCTGTTGGTTTAAAAGTCAAAAAGTCATGCTACTGCAAACGACAAAAATGGCAGATTTAAAAGATTTGATTTGTGTACAATATAGCCTAGAAAACATTGAGGCAAAAGAAAATGCTGATAATCATAATTTTCTCCTTTTGTATCAATTTTGCCCAAGCCTTTCGCTTAGGGACGTCAAAACGAGGTCTTGTTTGGGGAAAGGTTAATGATTTCTTTGATATAGATTACATAGATACTTACAAATGATAGATGCACAATTGATTACAACAAAAGTTATTACCAGGAATAGTTTTAGCCATGTAATAAGTAAAACACTGTCCAGATTTTTGTTGTTAGGTATATTTTCATGGGGTTAGAGCTATAACAACCGTAGGTCCGAAGATTTCCACTATTTTTATACCAAAAGTTTCTGTGTGTCTACTCAAATATGTATTAGTTGTGAATCAATAAACAAAGTTATGTTATCATGATGGGATTGTGAAGGAAGGATCAACAACTGTGGTATCTTTATTTTCTACTATTTATTTGTAACATAATGTCACATGCAATGAATGATTTGCATAATAAAAGATATAGGGACTATTGGGTTCAATTTCTTGTACAATTAAAGCTTATTGGGTCACAAAATTAATTAAAAGACCAGATACTCTGTTGTCCCTTTTGAAGGCATGTACATAAATGAATATACGGTTCTAACCTTCATAACCACACATCATAACAACCAGATTCCAGACTGATGATAGTGATATGTTTTCACAATTTGCAATATTCTGTTCCTAATTACATTTTATGTATACATGTTCGAATGTTCGCTACTAGGTGTAAGCATTGTAATGACGGCAGCTTTGTAATTATCTTTAAAGAGATCCATGCTAGGTTGTCGGGCATACAAACATATATGAACTATGTTCACGAAATATTGTATGGAATGGTCGACCTGGATAGCTAGATCATTTCCGCACAAGTAAATTTCAAATGAAGTTCATTTAGTTCTTCTAAATTAAGTCTGGTCTTCTAAATCAAGTGTAAATAATTAACTTACCCGCACTTTATATTTATAGTAACATTATGTGTCACTGAACCTTGATAGTGAAAAATTTAGTTCCAGCGCTAAAATTGCTTTCCTTTTGGCTCTATGAAAGCAATGCACTACACAACAAAGCAAATTCTGACTGTCCCCATGTCGTTCTGATTCCAGAAAATCTGGCATGGGTCTAATGTCATATGCCCGTAAGATAGAAAGAGGAATATGTTCAGCTGTCGATTATGCTAATTTGAGTCTTGCTTTATATAAAAAAAATGTTGATGCTTGATAAATATTCGTTTTAAGAGTCATTGCTTTGACATTATGGTGTTGATATAATCTGTATCCATCTCACATGCTGTTTTATTGAATTGTTATTTTGGCTCTTAAAATTCTAATTAATTTCCAGGAATATGCATTAAAAGATTTACAAATCATTGCAAATATCATTTCAAAGGCATAATTTTTACTAAACATCACATTAAATTTTATGTGTAAGATTTTTTGTTACATCAATGTTTGCATATTTTGTAATTTTTGGGAAAATTTACCCCACCCACTTTTAGCTATGACTACAAGTCTAAGCTAAAGACTAATTCTGTGAAGAAATACATATAACTCAAGAACAGGTTTCTGGGCAAATTTTAAGTATGACTTCAACCACACAAACATACCTTTTGTATTTTAAAAACTTTTTTTTCACTTGTAGACAAAACTTATTTTGGTGATTTTTCGCCAATTTTTGCTATATTTATGAATATTCACAAAAATACAAAATCAAAAAGCTGTTTATTATTCATGTAAGTCAAAGTGCAATTTATCAGCTTTATTTTGATACCAAAATAATTGTTTTAGCTTAATAAATGAGTAAGTTATGGGGTATTTTAGGAGGTATGTATGAAAAGTGCACCAAATGACCTTTGACCTTGATTTTAAAAAAATCCTACCACTTTTAAGCATGTCATCCACCCTTAACCAAAGCGTGGGACCCTAATGTATTGAAAATTACCACTCCAATTTTTATAGGGCACCGGTTGCAAGAAAAGTTCCATACCAGGACCTGGCTCCTAGACTATTTATCAATGGATCGTCGTCTTGACTGGACTTGACTGCTAGTATGTTGGTAAGCAGTCTGTTTGGTCATTCCCCACATGGATTTTGGCATGTTCTCAGCTTCCGTTTCTACCAGAAATCGCCCTCTTCTACACGTACTATAGTTCGCATAGTTCTCTGTATTTTTAACCCGTAGATCGCCTCCAGCGGCACAGATCTTAGTGGCTATGCTCGGTCCCTCCATCTTGTCCAACTCGGCCTTGAATCGGCGATACCCTTGATTCTTGCCATTCGAATATTCTCGGTTCTTATCGTTACTCAAGAACCCCTCGAATGTATTACAGTTGCCGGCATGAGAAGATCCTGCCCATATCACTGCGCAAGGTAATGCGGTCACAACAACGGAAGCAGACCAAACAACTATTTAAATCTACGCCAGAAAAATATTTGAAACAAACAGCGTTCAAACGTCGATTGTATCCTCGTAAATGTCACAAAATTTTACCAGTTAAAATAATTGATGTGATTTACCGATCATTGACAGAATATTTCACTTGAATTATAACGTTAGCTAAAGGATTGAATTGTTTTGGTGACGTCATTTACGCGCGTCTACTTTCACGTTCAATATGGCGGTCACTGTATTACGCTCGAGATCATGTTGCAACCACGTTCCAACGCGGCAAAAGGTTGCAAACAGTCTCGAGGGTCGCGATTGGATTCTTGCCTTTATGTAACCACTCTTTATCTCGTCTATTTATCAATTGTTTCTCTTTCTTTTCATGATTCTCATCTCGCTGATCAGTATCTACGCTTTTCCCCACCTTTCCGAAATCTTCTCCCACACTGCTTCTGTTTCGGATTCTCAATTCATTTTGTTCTTTAAACGCACCATCTACATTCATCTTCAGCATGCCAAGTCCAACTAGCGTTTGTTTTCCTAGCAGCGGTGGCGAATCTATCCTACCCTTTATGACTATGAATTTGGTTTTTATTCCTCGTGTTTGGTTACGTACATGATGTACAGCTTTCATGAAGAATTCTCTGTCAGAGTCTGACTCGCTATCTGAGGAACTTTCTCTCGATTCCTGGTCTGTATTCCTATCAACATCTACTGCTCTAACATCTCTGTGACTTTTCCTGTGCCTACGCTCGTCTCTACTTCTTCCATATGTCTTTCTGTGTCTACTACTTTTCTTGCACACACTGGCAAAATGATTCCAGCCATGACAATCATCACAACGTTTACCATAAGCGGGACAGTCTTCACGTCTACGGAAGGAATGTACGTAATTACAAAACTTACAGTTTTGGCGCTGCATTTCATAATCGCTCTCTTCACTTGGCGAACATCCTCTCCTGTTTTCTCTGTCTCGGTTGACTCTCGCTATTTCCCCGTGATGGTATTTCTCTGTCATATCAGTCACCTGCAACCGTGTATCTTCAAGCTGGTGAACTTCCTGCAGCATTTCACTCAGTGACCATTTCTTATTGATCGTTTTCCTAATTAACGATTGATTGTCCGTGGTTTGGATGATATGTTCCAGTATTCTATCATCTTCGTCTGCAAACTCGCAATCATGCACTTTCTCACGTAACCTGGTAGCATAAGCAGTCGTTGATTCATTTTTCATTGGTCTCATTTTCAAAAACACGTACCTAGCATAGTGTTTATTCTTCTTTGGTGCAAAGTATTCGTTCAACTTTTCTCTGAGTTTCTCATAGCAGTTCAAAATTCTATCTTCTCTGTTTTCCGGGTCAGGCAAACTCTTCTCCAGTCTAGCGATTTCCTTACCTCCAAAGATAATCAATGCGTCCTTCTTGTCAGCCGGGTCACCGATTTTGAAAAATCTGAACTCTCTCTCTATTCCTTCCAGCCATTCTTCCCACTGTTTTCCAATCATAATCTGGTCGCCGTCCGGGATAAACTGTGTTGATCTTAAATTTCTACTTTCTGTTACCACAGTTATATGTTCAGCCATCTTCTTTATTTTCCTCAATACTTCTTAGTTTATCCTCGTCGCCAATTTTATATCCCGGGTTTTAAACAAAACACGTCTGGCTAGTTCGCTAGGTTATTTAATAATGAAATCATAACAATACAATGAAGTGACGTTACGCGCGTGACGTCCGTTATTTACGTCGCGTAAACGAACGTGCTATTTGACGTCGCGGGAAAAGGATATAACAGTGGCCAGCTTTAATTGTCCCAATTGCTCTTTATCTATATCCCATTAAGCAGCCATGCACAACTAATTGGTGGCATGCAATGTGTGAAATATTGATAATACATCTGGCAATTTGCCTAATCATATCCTTAAACCATGAAAAGGTGTGATAAACAGGTAAATGACATATAAAAGTGTACCCTTTTTACTTTCCAAAACTTGCCTTTTCTTCATATTAATAGGGCCAGTCATACAAGTAGACATTTACACCCAGCCTTAAGAATATTCTTTTCTGTGTTAAGCAGCCAACTGTCATATGCAGCCAATTCTGGTGTGTCCCTTGGCTGGCTGCATACGACAGTTTCGACTGTATTGATCAATCAAGCCAAAACTTGGACATAATGTTGGGGATCATAAGATCATGGATGAGTTTGATATTCAGTTTGATCTGATCAAAAAGTCCAGAGTTATGTGCCCTTGAATTTGACAAAATTGCTGTTTTCGGCTGTTTTCGACCTTGTTTATATTCTAGAATCTACAATTATTGACCAATCTAGACAAATCTTGAACACAATGTTGAGCATCATAAGATCTTGGATGAGTTCGATTTTCACTTATTGACCATAAGTTCATTTTCAGCCCTAAAGTCATAAATATTTATTGAATTGAACAAAAGTGTTGCTCATATCATTTTAGTTCAGGTGAGCGATATAGGACCATCATGGTCCTCTTGTTATTATTATTATTATTATTATTATTATTATTATTATTATTATTATTATTATTATTATTATTATTATTATTATTATTATTATTATTATTATTATGTGGCGCTTAATCATTCCTAAAGTCATATTGGCTTTTTTAACCGCACTAACACATGATTGTTTAGAAGGCTTCAAATCATTTGACACTATAATACCCAAGTCGGTCTCCTCTGTAACGGATTGTAAATTCTCACTATTCATGCTGTAATTATGATGAGTGTTGTTATGTCCTTAGACTATTCTTTAGGATTTGCCATTGATAAGTTAAGAATTTCTGCCAGTTAGAGTAATACTCGAAAGGGGAGTTTAGGCAGTATATACATATAGATCTACATGCAGATAGAGTTTCCCAAACATTTTTCGATTTTGATGTCGCAGTGCTGAAAGGTTATCGAAAACGTTGAGTGGTCTACAACTTGTGCGATTTCGCTTTTTTCTCTATTCAAAGTTTTCTCTGTCGTAGGCCTGCCATTGACTTTTTCTTGGGTGGGAGAAACAATTTAACAATTTAGTGTAGCCCAAAATTTACCAATATTTTGTAGCTTGTAACTTTTGTAACTCTTTCCCAAATCTATCTCTGCTTTCGTCGTTCGATAGATGTTTTCTAATTCGTATAGTTGCTAACCCATGTGATTTTTAGCTCCACTGGCCTTTCAGGCCAACGGGCTATTATCATTGCGGTGTGTCCGTCCGTCCGTGCGTGCGTCCGTAAACCTTTTCTTTAAAAATCTTCTTCTCAAAAGCAACTGGATTTCAAATGTGGGTTATGGGTTTATTTCTAATTGATAGAATTTTAGGTTTGGAAATAATCTGGGCTATTTTTCTGACAATTTCCGTCTAAATAAATTTTTGATAGATCATTTGGGCATGTTGGTATCAACAGCATTGGCACCAACATGTTATACAATGACTTTTCTTGCTATTTTGATTTAAAATTGGGAACTTATATCAAAAGTAGGTAGGCAAAATTGAGCGTTTGCTAGATGGATAGGGCCTACCATTGAAAACCAGGAACATTTTAAGATGCCGTTGTACATAATTTTCATTATTTGACAACTTTACCAAATTAAAGTTTCCAATAAACTTTGGATACGAATAAAGGACATATATGGCAAACTTTCATATCAATTTTATAGGTTGACAAAGAGGGGAACATACAAACAACATTAATTGAATTTTAGGTTTCGAATTTGTTTAGGTATTTTTCTGACAATTTCCGACTAAATAAATTTCTGAGAAATCATATGTGCATGTTGGTAGGCCTATCAACAATATTGTTCTCAGAATGTTCTACAAGGACTCTTCTTGCTATTCTGATTTAAAATTAGGGACTAATATCAAAACTAGGTGGGCAACATTAGGCTTTTGCTGGACGGATATCATTGAAAACTGGGAACATTTTAAGGTGCCATTGATCACAATTTTCATTATTTGACAACTTTACCAGTTTCAAATTTTCACCAAATTCTGCATACGAACTGCGGACATGTATGGCCAGCTTTCATATCAATTTCATATGTTGACAAAGACGGGAACATACAAAAATAATTGATTAAACTTTAGGTTTCGAAAATTTTTCGATATTTTTCTGACAATTCCTGACTAAATAAATTTCTGAGAAATTACTTGTGCATGTTGGTATCAACAATTTTGGTCTCAACATTTTCTTCAAGGTCTCTTCTTGCTATTTTGATTTAAAATTGGGGACTAATATCAAAACTGGGTAGGCAACATAAGGCTTTTGCTAGAGAGGTACCATTGAAATCTGGGAACATTTTATGGTGCCATTGATCACAATTCTCATTATTTGACAACTTTACCGGTTTCAGATTTTTACCAAATTTTGCATGAGAATAGGGGACATGTATGGCCAACTTTCTTATCAATTTCATATGTTGACAAAGATGGGAACATACAAAAACATTTGTTTGAAATTTAGGTTTCGAAATTTTCAGGGCTATTTTTCTGACAATTTCTGACTAAAAAAATTTTGAAAAATTATTTGCGCATGTTGGTACCAACATTATTGGTATCAAAAGTTTCTACAAGGACTCTTCTTGCTGTTTTTATGCTCCCCGAAGGGAGAGCATATAGTCGCCGCTTCGTCTGTTCGTCTGTCCGTCCGTCCGTCATTCCGTCCGTCCGTCCGTCCGTCTGTCCGTCCGTCCGTCCGTCCGAAGCCATGTCTCTATAACCCTTGGGCCAAATCAAATGAAACTTACCATGTGAACTCCCTATGACATAATGCCGATGTACTTTTCCCAGTTTTTGGATTTGAGGCCTCGTCATGGGAAAAGGGGGCTTAAGGTCAAATACACTTTTTCTCTAATTTCTCATAGTCTAATGGTCAGAATTTGATGAAATTTCATATTTGAGTAGCAAATCAGATGCCCTTGACAATAAACTACTTGAAATTTGCGTATAAAAAGTATGTCATGGAAAAAGGGGGCTTAAAATTTGTTAGCTTAATCTTAGCTCTGCATGGCATACATTTATTGTGACAATGCCTTTATCGGGGAGCATTGTCCGTCTCTGACGGCTCTTGTGATTAAAAAAATGTGGATGAATACCAAAACTAGATAGCCAACATCGAGTTTTTGTAAGACGGGCACTAATGAAAATCTGGAACATTTTAAGGTGCCGCGTATAGGCCTATATGCACTCTTTGAGTAAAATAAATATATTTTTGTAGTTCATAGGTCAGAGGTATTCTATGTGTAAAATTACAAGAAAATCTATGCGTGGGCACAAATGGAACACCCCCTTTAAACAGAATGATGGTGACTATAAGATCTTGCATGAGTTTAATTTTCGGCTTGATTATAAACTCACACACTGAATTATGTGTCCTTGAATTTGGCAAAATCACAGCTTTCAATTTCATTATCGCTCTTACATTCCCAAAATATTAGAATTTAGTCAATCATTTACTTTCTTTTTGCTCTTACCACATGATTGCTGCTTTTCACTTTGTTTTTGATGTAAGAACCACAAGTATTGAAAAATTTAGTCAAAACTTGGATTGAATATTAAAAGAAATTCAGGCCTGTGGAGCGACTCAAGGCCTTCATGTCTTTCTAGTTTGGAAACGTACACATGTTTCCTTCAATGTATTTTTTTCCTGGCTCACACGCACTGAACGTAATTTGATAAGATAAATTGCACCATAGACACACTAAAAGCACCAACCAGGTTCTATTGTACTAAATATACCAAACACTGTGGATTTTTCAAACATCCAAATGCATTTTTACTCGACACATGTGCATGTTTCGCACTTTATACCTCTTGAAGCGGGGATTTTTAGGTGTGTAGTTTTCCAAAAACTCGCGTAGGTTAGCCACCACGAATTGGTTTCATCCGAGGGTCTTGTTCTTCGATCGCAACATTAATTCAATGGCTTACAGTTTGATCATGTGTTTAGATTCTATCTTTCCCAATTTCAGACGCACAAAACTAGAACTTTAACACGTTGTGTGTGCGTGTGTGTGTGTGTGTGTGTGTGTGTGTGTGTGTGTGTGTGTGTGTGTGTGTGTGTGTGTGTGTGTGTGTGTGTGTGTGTGTGTGTGTGTGTGTGTGTGTGTGTGTGTGTGTGTGTGTGTGTGTGTGTGTGTGTGTGTGTGTGTGTGTGTGTGTGTGTGTGTGTGTGTGTGTGTGTGTGTGTGTGTGTGTGTGTGTGTGTGTGTGTGTGTGTGTGTGTGTGTGTGTGTGTTTGGGGGGGGGACAATCTTTATATTATCGGGCGCATATCGCAATCAAAAACTTAATGCTAATTTCTTGGTTATGGGTAAAAAAGATCCAAGGGTGTTCTTTCGACCCGGATAGGAGTCGGATCCATCGATCGAGAACCTTTTCAGTGGGCATAAGTCCAGATGTACAGAGAAAAGGACGTTTTTTTTCAGTATACATAGTAGGCCTATGATTGATTGATTCTCAAACACCGTGTTGTGGATAGTCTTTAAAATCGTCTCATTTTGACGATTCAAATGAGTTTTAAAACCAAAGGGTTTATGTTTGAAATAATAAAAACATAATTCGTTTGTACGCAGCGGGCATTGCTTGCAGTTTGTCTTTGAGTTTGTAACCTAATCTGATAATCTTCTGCAATAGTTAGGATCTACCTCGCAACAATGGCAAAATCTTAAGACTTTTTCTTATTTTAAAGAGGCAGACATTTTTTAAGACAGTTCATCACTAATAAAATTCGCTCGAGATCGGAGTTATTCGGGCTACGTCGGTAATGTCCCGAATCATGTTTAAAAACCACGTCGCCTAAAATAGGTTCGGATAAGTAACATTCAAAATTAATGTTAACGAAGTCGCACGAAAAATTCAGACCTCTCATGAATCTCATTAGAGATAGACTTAACTACCTTAAAATGAGCATTGGGTAATATTATAAAAACGCGTCATCGTTTAGATGGGATAAACTATGAGCAGGCTTATCTGTTTCTACGTGGTCTTCTCAAATATCGAAAGCTTAGATTTCAGGCGCGGTAGTATCAGTGATTTTTTTACCTGCGCATCCTGCAACTTTTACTCATAATTTGGTCTCTAGGATGCAAAGTTTTAATTCTAGCGAGTCCCAGGATGCAACATTTTTTACAGATTTCCTATTGAAAATAGTGTATCGGACTCACTAAGCTAGTAGCTGGACTCATTGAATATGGAATCCAGTGGGTCCCCAGGACTCACAGTCTTAAAATTGTAAAATTATCACTGTAGTATGAACTTTTTTTGGTATAGGCCTACGTATATGAACCCAAACTTCTATTAACCCTTTCACAAACAATAAACCATTTTTTACATACACTTACTGGATTTAAAATTTAAAAAAAATCCAGAGAAAAGAAGAAAATTCAGATAAATCATAACCATCATTTCCGATTATTTCCCCCAAGCGATTTCTTTGTTATAAATTGGTGATTTCCGTATTCAGCCCCCCTGCGAGAAGTTCATTTAAGTTTAAGAACTGTTTTAGAACGTTCTTGAACGTTAAATGGCACTTCTAAAACTGTTCTAGAACTGTTCTAGAAGTGTCATCTAACGTTCTAGAACAGTTCATGAACTTAAATGAACTTTTACTCAGGGGTTGTTTTATGGTCTGTAGCACTTGACTTTAGAGCAGTCTAAAATATGTCGTGTGTAAAAGGTAAAATACGAAGAGGGGTCTGGAACTTCGAAGATAAGGACTTTATTGTATTTGAGACCAACATAGATCTAGATCAGCTTACGCATACGCACAGCATGGGTGGATCTAGAGGGGGGTAAGGGGGATGGAGTCCGGACCATCCCCCTGGCATTGGCAGTAAATTAAATTTTGACTATATGAATTTAGTGTAACGTTACATAATTATCTATTACATTTTGAGTCATAATTTGAGCTTGGACCCCCCCCCCCTCCCCCCGGAAAAAATCTTATGCTTGGACCCCCCTTGAAAAAATCCTGGATCCGCCCTTGGCACAGTCTGATCTAGATTCATGCTCTTCTCTAACGATTTCTTCATTACCTGTAGCAACCCGTAGGGAGCAGCATTTGGATCTAATCCGAGCCTTCTCTGCTGCAAATTTCGCTCTTCGATATATTGACGTCGCTCCTTTATACGTCAATATATGAAAGAGCGAATTTTGCACCAGAGAAGACTCGAATCATTTTAAAATAGAGCGACGTCAATAGCCCTATATCAAAGAGCGAAATTTGCATCAGAAAAGACTCGGATTACATTTGGATCATGATTAGACTTCACTTTCGTCACAAGAAGATCTAGACCCAGATCGCGAATGTCATAATAGGCGCATCTTTTCATAATCCGACTCAAATATTTGATTTGTCAGCTGCATCAGGTTTTGAGGCGGGGTAATCTTCAGCTTCAAGAACGGCCATGACGCAGTTGTTAGCGCATCTGCCTCTCATTTTGAAGCGGGGTAATCTTCAGTTGCAACAAGACCGCGGCCATGACGCAGTTGTTAGCGTATCTGCCTCTCATTCGAGAGGCCGAGCCCGGATATCTCAGTCGGTTACGTCGGAGTCTGTCAATCCAGGGGTCTCGTGTTCGAACCCCAGATCGGTCAGTATCCATTCTGACATTTGACAAAAGTCATTTGGCTCTCACCAATGGGTGTGAATCATCTATGTGAGAGAGCAGCTGGGGGCTCGGTTTGGATATTGTGGCTGTACTGGTGCGAGAAATACCAGGAACCCACGGTTAGGTGCTCCAGCCGACGCGATATGATCATAGAAGTTGAAAACGGCGTAAAACCCCAATAAACTCAAACTCAAACTCTCATTCGAGAGGTCCCGGGTTCGATACCCGACAGCGGCAAATACCCTTACTGACAAAAATATCACCCATCAATGGTTTGATATCGTGAACCTATGTTGGGGAGCAACTGGAGGCTCGGTAAGGGTGTTGTGGTAGTACTGGTATGAGAAACGACAGGAATCCATGGTTAGGTGCTCCAGCCGTTGCGATATGACCTTAGTAGTTGAAAACGGCGTAAAACTCCAATAAACCAACCAGCTTCAACAACTTCAATAGAGGTGCTCGCCAACATCCGCTAGGCGTGCAGACATCACGGCACGTGGTGTCTTAACCCATTACCACACAGTGACTCTTTTTGACTCCCCACAAGATAATGGCTTTGGAAAACATTGTGGAAAATGAAGAAATTGCTTGTTACAAGCAATTTCTTCATTTACCACAATGTTTTCTTCACAAAATGACCAAAAAAGTTTGAAAATCATTTATTTGAAATTTTCGTCTGCAACGTCTTTGATTTTGGACAAGTCCAAAATTTTGTCGTTTGGTAATGGGTTAACGAAGTCTTTGCCTTTTGGGAAAGGGGTTTGAAATACATTCATAGTTGTGGATCCAAGGGGGTTTGGGAGGTTCAAAAGAACCTCCTCTGTAGTTTTTTTTTTCAAGCAGGAAATCCGCCAAAATTTTGTAGTAGCCTAAAAGTAGGCTAAGTACTATAGGATTACGATCCCCTTTCTTGCATATCGATGACTAATCCGAGTCTTCTCTGGTGTAAATACGCTCTTTGATATTTTGATTTTTCGCTATTTCGTAAATAGCGAAAAATCAAAATATCAAAGAGCGTATTTACATCAGAGAAGACTCGGATTAATCGATGACTCGGCGCGACACGGTTGTAACAGCCTATAGGCCCTATGTTTATAGGCAGTTACAACAGTTTCGCGCTGAGCCATCGATATATTCAAACCCCCTCAATAAAAATCCTGGATACGCTACGGCTTCATGTACTTTCAAAGTATTATGTGGAGAATTCTTGACCCGATCCAAAACAAGACCTGGTTTGGCGTCGCTAATAGAAAAGGCTTTGTAAAGCATATTGGGACAAAAGAAAAAAAAATGCTGATTATTCAGCATTTTTATGCTCCCCGAAAAAAATTTGGGGGAGCATATAGCCACGCTGTCCGTCCGTCCATGTGTCCGTCCGTCCACAGCCAGATCTCAGCAACCCTTGGACCAAATTCAATGAAACTTCACATGTGAACTCCCTAGGATAATCCCTAGGCACATTTCTCTCCGTTTCTTAATTTGAGGCTGCGTCATGGAAAAGGGGTCTTAAAGTAAAAATTATTTTTTTTCTAATTTCTCTTTATCTAATGGGCAGAATTTAATGAAATTCTATACTTAGGCCTATGCTATAAATGAGATGTTCCAGACCATATTCTATAATTAATGTGTGTACAAAAAATCCGTCATGGGAAAAGGGGGCTTATAATGTATGATAGTTTTTTTATTTTGTGACAAACACTTATTCGGGGAGCATAATCCGTATATGACGGCTCTTGTTTTCTTTTGTCCCGATATTTTCTGTACTATAGGCCTAATATAGGCCTACGCAACACTGATTCTACGTTAAATGTACAAAGTAGCGGTTCAAAAATGAAAAATATCAACCAGACTCTAAGTCATATATGTTTTCATAAATGAATAGTCTATTATGACTAGTTCATTAATCATTTAAAAGGGGCCTCAAATGTACATCAATTTTTAGGAAAAACGTGTATATCAAAGGTCCTTATTTTTCGTAAGTCAGATACGTTAGGACATACCATCTGCTTACACACATGTATTATGCATTTCTTTGTGCGAAAAATACCTTTACTTTAACAAATTATGAACGGCCATACTTTTTCACAGACATTAGCAAAATAGATTATAGCATAATAAGTAATAATCAAACTATATAAAGCATTTTTCGAAGCAAGAACTATTGTAATCGTATTTTGAAGCAAAAACACTTTTTTCAATAAAAGGTAGATCTTCAAAACGTTTGTTATCTTCTAACTAATGAATGCGATTCAATTAGTTCAGTCGTATTACAGTTTGGTAGGTATATTTTATCAAACAGCATACCAAAATATGTTTTTATCTGATATTTTAGATCATTTAACGTATTTGATGGCTGTAAACAAACTCATTTTGCAGGATATACATGTATATGCATTACTAATCATTGAAAAAATATATTTTGTATTCATTTTGACATAATATTGGACGAAACAGCATTTATTTTTTTAAATATATCTTAAATCACAAATGTTCTTTTCATCGAATATGTTAAATTTTGTCATCAGATACGTTAAATAACAGATAGTGTCAAAATTAAGCACTACACCTTTCCTCACGATCATCATCATGTAAATATATGTTATATCATATAATATTGAGTTAAGCAGGGGGTAATAAAATCAAATTCAAAGAGAATTGATACAATTTTAGCCTTTAAATGATATTGAACTGCATCCACACTTCACACGTACACAAACCCGCTGCAAATATCAGACTATGTTGATAATATGGTTTGAAATTCTCGTAGAACAATCACAAAACAACATGACGTCACGAAGATTTTTTTTTAAATTTGGGGGATTTAAACGGGGTTGAAAATCGAATGATAAAATTTAACTAACGTATCTGACTTTAACGTATTTGATGGTCAAACTTTAACAATGGCAAAAAAATTCAACATGTTATCCATTTTAGTTTGTAAGAGAGTGTTTTTATACCGCTGGCATATCTATAATGAAATTGTAGTGGAATTTTGTCTTCAGAATAAAGCTTTTACTGCGCAGCGACGAAAAACAATCTAACGTATCTGATGATATTTTTTTTACATTTTTTAAAGTTATGATTTCAGACACATTTTTTTCAAAACTAATTCAGCTTAAGCAGAGTAACAGTTTTTCTTCAGCTTTTTTGCATTAACAACTATATTTTTGTCAATTATATGTTACTGTTTCGTTGCTATTACGCTTCCCAGTATCATTTATATCTGTTTAACATATTTGATGTATAAAATGAGGACAACGCTCTTTTGAGTATTTTGTTCAAATAATTGCTTTAATCGCTCACTATTTGGATAATTTTAAGTCTCGAGTTCATTCCTGTTGGAAAACAGACCTATCCGCTTGCCAAATGCTTACAAACATAATTGAAAATCGGCTTTGAAATAAGACATATGGTGTTAGGACAAGCAAATTGTTGTATAATTCGGCATGTTTTGTGCTGTGCCCAACACTCAATTTTCAAATTCAGCAAAGTGTTTCAGGTTCAATAGTGAGACACGATGCCAGGGTCAACAGAAAAGCAAAAGATGTTCACCTGGATGCCTGAACATTAACATGCATGCACAAGGACAGCGGTTTTATCAAAATAAGCACTTTAAGGTATAAAGTGCCTAATGAAAAACACCACTTTCTAGCCATACGAAATGTATCAAATTACACACACTTGTAAATACACTTCACATAAGTTGATTCACCGTGCCGGATTTCAAGATCATGCTTCAAGAAGAAAATAATTTACAAATATCATTTTACTCTATATTCATATGCAAGGGAGGTAATTTTGAACATTTTTGTCAAATATTTCCATAAATATGCATTAATTCAAAATTCTAAACCGTACAAAATGCTTATGTTTGTATTTGGAATGTAGTCCATGAGCCAGGACCCGAATTTTGGCCGATTATTACCACTCCGAGGGAGTAAATCTTTTTGCACTTTTTGATTAGTCTGATATCTATACTTTATGTTTCAGTATGATAGCAATGCCAGAATGGTAGCTTATGCCTCGAAAAACCCTTGTTTTCAGAGGTACCCTTTACTCACATATTTTTCTCATGATTTCTGACGAAATGAAATATGCATTGGTTCAGCCCCGAACATTATTCTTTTTGCAAAATTCCTGGTTTATAATTGGGATAAAGGATAGGGCAGCATATTGAGAAGGTTTACAGTGGTCTTAACTGTCATTTATTGCATTCTTTTAGTGTACGCAGAGAACCTCGTACTTGGCCTCGAATTCTAAGGGAAAATGGGCAAATAATAGTGCTTTTTGGACAAATAAATCAATTTTTAAACCTGTTTGCACTCTTTTATTTGTCTAATATCTAAGGACAGTGTTTCGCTATGATATCAATGTCAGTATGGTAGCTTATGCCCCAGAAAACACTTGTTTTAAAAGGTACTCTTTACTCACAAAATTTTCTTCTGTCCTCTGGTGAAACATAACATGCATTGGTTTAGCCCTGAACAATACTACTTTTGCAAAGCTCTTGATTACTAATCGTGATAAAGGATGGGGCAATACAATTAGAAGTTTAGCAGCAGTCTAAAATGATATTTGTTTAATGCATTTAGTGTACGCAGAGAATTAGTTACTTGGGACTCGAATTCCCAGGGAAAAGGAAAGAAATAGTGCACATTGAACAAATTAAGCCAGTTTTGTATCTTTTTGCAATTTCTGAATTGTCTGTTATCTTAGGACATTGTTTCCTCGTTATATCAAAGTCAGAATGGTAGCTAATACCCCACTTATATTTAGGGATACACTTTACTCACACGTTTTTCCTTTGATCTCTAATGAAACAAAACAAGCTTATGATCGATCCTTTATATTAAATCTCTCGCAAAATTCTTGATTTTTAATGAACATAAGGACTTGAGAAGCATATTGAGAAGTTTTACATTTGTCTTAAATGTTATTTGTTGTGTATTCTAGTGTACACAGAGAACTATTACTTACACTCGAATTTTCAGAAAAAGAAACAACAAAGAATATTGCCTTTTGGACAAATAAAGCAAGATTTGTTATCCGAATGAATTTTAAATTAGCATAGTTATCGGATTATATTATATGAGCATGAATATCGTGTCTAGCTATTTTTGGTAACACCATAAACCATTTGGTATCCAATAAATAATGCTTTTATACGTTTTGTTGATCACAGAATTTTCATTTATTGTAAATACATTATTTATTAGATACATTGGGCCCGGTTGTTTAAACATTGGTTAGCGCTAACTAAAAGGTTAAATATCTTTTTTGGTTAAAATTAACTGTGTTGCCAAAACAGGTATTTAACCGAAGTTTATACAACAGGGCAAAGTGTTTTGTGATGTAACCAAAAATGGCTGGATACGAAAATGATAATGACTTTATTGGCATAATCACCGCAGATCAGTAATAAAAAAATACATAACACCATAATTAAAAGTAAATTCTTCATCTAATGTTATATTACTTCAAATCACGAAAGCATGCACAGTACAAGTAACTATACCGTTTCATGCTAAATACTAGTACGTAGAAACCCATGTATTATTTGAAAGAGTACACAGAAAAACTAATTCCTCATAAAATTGAATAAGAAAAAGGGAGGGAGAAATAAGTTAATTGTGAAACTAAATTAGTTGGAGCGAATGGCATTGTGAGATTTATTAATGAAATCTTTCTGACAGATGTGCCAAAACAAATTTTTATCAATATAGATTAGGTGTTTAACGTAACTCGGTGGGTCATCTATTAGTGTATCAAACAAAGAGTCACCACGGCTATATCGTGTACGTGATTCCTACGGCGAAATACGATTGTGATGTTTCTATAAAATATATTTCAATGGAAAAACATAACCTATGCAAACAATGAGTTCCCCTAAACCCCCTCCCTCTTTTTGTCTTAAATCTCAATATTTGCAGTGGAAGGATAGACAAAGTGCTGTCATGGTATATTTGTACAATGCATACAAAAACTATATCATAACACGTTATGAATAAATACCTTAGTTAATGTGATTACAAGCAGTTCACTTGCTTTTCCCGTTTTATCTATTTTGGAAGAAAAATACGTTCTATCTGAATCTTGAAATTAAGGCGCGAGTGATTACACCAATTGTTTCGCAAGGTATCCTTTGAGCTATACAGCACATGCAATGTATGGAAAATTGGAAATTGTGTTTGTCATTTTGTCAGGTATTAACATGCTAAATATATATAACTATTGGGACTTTGTAATTCTGATGTTAACACGGATAAACATATTGGCTATGTGTTATTTAATTCAATTTCATATTCGTGTGTACATATGCTCTAATTATACACTATACTTGACTTCAACATACGAATTGGTTTGAGGAAAAGGAAACAACACGGCTACAGTACTGCCAAGCATCTTTGCCGAAAGATAAAATTTAATGTTACAAAATAGCTTTTTGAAGCCAAACTGTCCCGGAACTGATCAATGATAAAGAAATAAAATCTTATAACAGTTACGTACATAATTAAATGAAGCCAGTTGCTATTTGACTTAATATACTAATCCAGCAATGTATGACATAGTTAAATGGAATTACTAAAAAATAAAAACAAAAATATGACGTTAAAATAAATGATAAAGCTAAACTTAGAATATGATATACCAATTAAACAGATGCTAGAAAACAAAATGATTTTTACAATACAACATAACAATGTCAAATTGATTCATGTAGAGTTAAAACGGACAGTTAAGAAAGCAAGAGTCGCTTCACTGGTTTCTCTACAGTGTATATCTACTGCAGAAATTGATATGAAGTGAAAGAAATTATACAAAGAAAGCAATGCTGATTGTTGCATTCGAAGCAAACTATTGAAATGCAGTATCATGACATTTGGCAGCAATTACAACCTTTGGTTTTACTATCACTTATGATCAACCCTTCCAAAAAGACTTAAGGCTACCCATGCATTAATTAATATAATAAGACAATATAAAGTCACCTACGTAAAGCATTGGAACGATTGGTATTCTTGAAAAAAAAAACCTTCATGTTGTTGATCATTTAGACGAGTACAATCAAAGTCATGTTGATATAACGAGGAGCGGATATGGTGTCTGAAATACATGGCAATGAAATACTTTTGTCATTCTTCAGCACTTGATAGTAATTGCTATCAGGAATGTTAAGTGCTTGCGGGAATTCTGCTATCCCGCCATTCATTTCTTAGTAAAGTTTCTTACTTGTAGAAGGATAAAAATCAAATTACTAGTGGTCTTAGTTTCATTTATGATAGCATATGTTCATTCATACATAGTTCTAAGCGTTCAAAGTATACAATCAGTAAATCTGTCTATAATGCCGTTTACCGAAGCTATACAGATATTTACTAGAAATAGCACATCACTCTGAATAAGTTAAATCGTTTGAAAAAGAATAGCAGATTTAGACAGATTGTACCTAGGAAAGACCTTTTCAAGCATTCAAAAAGTTCTTTTTAAAATTATATGTGGTTATATGCACTGTATGAATGAACTTTTATTTGGAGTTGGAACCAAATCAGAATTGTTTCCCCACGATTTTCAGGGTTCATGTAAGTATATGCACAAGTCCGAACACTAACGTGATTTTATCGACATGTCAACGTTATCAAATGGCCTAGAAACATAGAACGCTGTCGAGTTTTTTAATTTCATTTTCTTGTTATCGTGCAAAAATTACTTTCTTTGCAAATCGAAATGCTTTTTGAATAAAAAAAATAGATTATGTTGAAGTTTATTTCAGTACTATTTTAAATGATGCATCTCAATTTAGAATTTGTATACATGCCTTTAGGTTAACTCACTCGTATTGGAATATTTAGTTATACATGAAACTGAGGGACAACGAAAGGACTTTCATTCTTTCTCTGTCCCCGTCCCCTAATGGAAATCACTTAATTAGCGATAACATAATCACGAGGGCAACTCTACAAATAATTCTTAAGGAGATTTTTCAATAATACGTGCGTAGATATGATAAATGTACTCGTAGACTTTTGTATGTATGCTTTATCATGCAGAAGGCTCATTGCCTGAGCAGTCCTACCATTAGTATAAAACTATTTTGCAATTTCTTTGCTGTGGATATTTTTGAGGTGATGGTAAAAATGAATATTAATATGAAACAGGGGATAGGTTGGAGCGATATTTGGTGTCTAAGATTTCAGACTGCAGACAGTTTAAAGGCTGTATTGATGAAGAGATTTTATCTGTGCTATTTTTTTTTTAAAAATCCGTGCCAAATCAATACAATAGACAAAAAGATAACATATTGTATCTGTTCAAGTCAAACACGTACTATACATACTATAGGGCTTGTCAGTGATAGTAAATGCATTAAATTCATTAACAGGTACCTCAGAAACCAACGACTATTTTGAAACAAACTACAATAGATACCATCCACACTATTACTATAGATCGTATGCTATAGTTAATGTAGGAAGAGCTGAGATGACAATAAATTACTTACAGGCAGACAGAGAGGCATGTAGATGGGTGGCGATTTGATACTATGTAATATACCATTGGGCTTAAAAACTACTCTTCTTTTCACATGTCCAGACTCGGACTCAATATAAAATGTACAATAAATAATACATCAACGAACAATCTTTTTAAAATATACAAGACGTTTTTTGTTTTTGATGTGTTTTTGCGGTTTTTGCATCAAATCATAAACAATGTCATATATTCAAGACAAATTAGAAATAGACGGTTCGTAGATTTGACAAAGAAATGTATTCTCTGCGTACACACTAAATATCTCTTTTTTTCACTTCCAAACCTTAATCTTATTCTTGAACAATGGAAAAAAATATCCATTTTACAGTATTCTAATCTTTTAAGAAATAGATATAATATCTGCGTAAGAATACGCTCATACTTAGTGTGTCCAGATGATATAAATGTGTAAAACGTAATACAAATCATCAATTAATTATATCAACCGCATGCTATAATTCAAAGAAAATGACACTTGCTTTGAATGCCCATTTATTAAAAGAATGATGTTTTAGGCTTAAAGTTAGAAATAAATCAACGAGGTTTTTAGTATATATAATGCACAGTTATGAGGTTAAATATAGGTTGGTGTATTGACATAAGAATGTGTCGCCTTGTTACACTAAAATTATCCCCATTAAAATCTATTAATTTGGTTGCGAACGACATAGTTCATATAATTGTACGATATCTATTTCATTACAAATATATGATTGTCTAGTGTAGAACTGCTAATTTATATTAAAACAGTTGTTCATTGTTAAATTAAGTTAAAATAAATGTGCATGTGATTTCAGTTTTGTTTAGTAATGTAAAATCCCATTTTGACTGAATTCTTAATATTTGTACACAAAACGACCATCTAATGTTTTATACAAAGTTTTGGAATAAATTGGGAACACTGGCAATGCATAAGGACCAGCTTAAACAGCTTGAAACACTGAGAATCCGTTTTCAGATGTAGGTACGAACATTTCAGGGTACGAATCGGCCATATTTTCTTCGGTCTCTCGGGACTTTTTCCAAGGGTTTTGTGTCATGAATCCGGCTTGAATCAATTACTAGACATCACAAATTATATTTATGAGTCCTAAAATGTAGCAAGATGCATTTTGGCTTCCGAAAAGTGAAAAATTGTCAAACAAAATTGTGTGTATTACGTTCGACGAAGGGGCCGGTATATTGTTTTCTGAATTATAGTCTAGAAAGACCATATAACTGAGTTTTAATGAAATGAGACTGAAACTAAGTTCCCAAAGATTGTTTTGACATAGAACAAATTCACGAACAACTTTTTCATTTATCATACAGGTCCGAAAGAAATCGCATCAACTTTTTCATTTGTGACAGGGTAGAAATGGGGTGGGTTCAGAAAGTGGCGATTTTCTCGGCATAAGCTACCAATTTCGGACTGCTATCATACCAATTAGTTAACTACACATATCAAACTACTCAGAAAGTGCAAAAAGAATTACTCCCTCCAAGTGGTAATAAAAAGTTGTCTGGCTCATGGACTAATGGAAATGTAACACAGTTTAGGAATTAATGGCACTTTTCAAATTTTGCCGCTGGCTCTTTTGTGCTAATTAGGCCCTTCTTACCTTAACGTAGAATCAGTGGCAAATCATATTTTTTCAACAATAATTTTGTCGCCTGTATACCTCATGATAAATTTAATGACATGGCAGAGCATCTCGTTCGATTAGCATGGACTGCTCTGCCAGGTCATTTATCGTGAGGTATAGCAGCTTTCAAAATGGAACAATCCAAACTCTTCTGTTTGGGAACAGAGGCCCTCCCTTTCCCAAACGATAAAATTTTAGAGTTTTCTCATTTGAAAGCTGCTGCAGACGACAAAAAGAATTTTACAAAATGCTAAATTTGTGAATAATCTAGCCTAGAAAATATTGAGGCAAAAGGAGAAAATGCTGATAATCAGCATTTTCTTCTGTTGTCTCAATGTTTTCCCAAGCATTTTCGTCAAAATCAGGTCTTGTTTGGGAATGGGTTAATGATGACCAGCATCTTCTTCTTTTCTCCATATGAATCTCCATGTATAAAAACGAAACTTCCAAGTTCATCTTTCATTTTCTCTATTCTATTTTCTTACATTCTCAGAAACTTGGCTTTTTGTGTTAACCGTTTTATCACGTCCAGGCTCTCCAGTCTAAAGATGCTGATACACCCAAATACACTTCCAAATTTTTAACCGTGACCTGCGCATGAAGAGAGCAAACAAAAGGTCACGTGGTCTTTTTACTATATAATTCATTGTGCCAGTCGTTATTTTCGCGCGAGCATTTTTCATTTATTCTGCCTAATTATTAAGAATATTTTATACAGTCATTTGCGTTAATTATTAGAGTTTTCAGTTACAGGAATATTTTTGCAACTTTGATTGAAAAAAAGAGATTTTTTGGCTTGTAATCATTCGTACCCTGTCTCCATCGCCCATTACCACCATGCAAGTTCAGGATGAGCTACTGCTTTTGAAAACCATATAAAAAGAATTTTGCAGGAGCAAGTGAGCTCCTTAGCACTGTCCAAGTGTGAGTGGTAATATTTTGCATGTGTTTGTGCTCTAGATTAGAGCCAATAATGGACAGGTCACAGGATGGATTCCCAGCCTGTCTGTCTTACAGAGATTGTTTCAAAACTCATTTCAATGGGCAAAATAATGAAATACTTTTAATCAGCATTTTCTCCTTTTGCCTCAAGGTTTTCGTTACTATATTACTATATTTTTCATGGGGGTCCAAGACCAATTGCCAGGGCAGGGGCAGGGGGGGGGGGGGGCTCCACGCCCAAATGATGACTTAAATGTGTCAAATTATATATAACGTTAGGCCTATATTGACGCTTTAATTATATAGTCAACATTCAATTTTCGGCTGATTCCGGGGGGGGGGGGATGCGGACATCCCGACCCCCCCCCCCCCACTCTAGATCCGCCCTTGCACAAAAAACCTACTTTCATGATGCCCATTCTGTTATCTGCAAGAGCTTCCAAATTGAATCAGGTGCCGTTTAGGAAAGGGTTAAGCCGCTACCAAACTTGAAAAGTCTAAATAATTTGTCGTTTGGGAAATGAGCTTTAACAGCTATGTTTTTATTATCAAATTGATCTACCATAATGAATTATCTTTCTTCATAAACCTTTCGGTACTGACATAATCAGCATCTTCACACTGAAAATGGCATGTTTCGTACTATTTTTTGTTGGGGAAGGGGGGTTTACGTGAACATGAGAGTTTAACCTTGCGGCTAGGTCCTCAAAAGATCCGAGGATACTACTTTTTTGGAGGGTCAAAAATGACTTAAAAGCCGATAAAGGCCATAAATGGAATTCAGTCAATGATATCCCGTCGAGATTCACAGAGGAATCATCACTAAACGGAGTGTGAAGCCTCTTAAACTTCTTCTTTCCTCCGTTCATTTCCATTGCACGTTGGATGCTTTACTCACATTTGGGTCAGAGCCTCGATCTGGCATCAAAAAGTGTTACTATTTTTAGTAACAAATTGGAAGTGTATTTGGGTGTATTCTGGTAGGACTACTTACATGGGTGGATTCTTACATCGACACCGTAAAAAGATGGACGGATGAAAAGTGAAATGTTGACAGCTCACTTATTTCAACAAAGAATACGCGTTAATTAGTAGACGATCACCTAACGAATGGACGAAATGTATTAAGGTAACTTCTCTATTTTCTTTCAAGGTAGGTTTGATGAACTAATGTTTTCTTGATGAAGTGTAAAATGTTGATGAATCTGACAGCAAATGTGTGCAAAACAGATTTTCCTCATTCATACAGTTCATACAGTTTTCGAGACCAGATGTACAATGTACATAAGCTTATTCTAGCTTCTAAAGGCCCTTTATTTCTTTCTTTTTTTTTTTGAGAGAGAAGAGGCAGTAAGTTTTACCTCACTGCTACCCACTCCATACAGCTGGGTAGACTGGGGCTGACAATAGATAGCATGAACCAACAAGGGACGTCACTCGTCTAACACTAAATCAAGTTGGCTCTCAAAATGGAGGTAAAAAAGAGTTACCCGCGAAGCAGTCATTAAACGCGTTTAAAACATCATTTCTGATTGGATATTCGATAGGAAACTGACCAATGACGAAAGAAGACATATTTTTCTTCCGGAACATCACAAACTCGGAACGAAAGCGCTTCGTTTTGACCTTGATAGAAAGTAATGAAAAATTAACAATCAAATTTTATAGTGAATCATCGAGTGTTCCCCGTCAAGAGCATAGTATACTCGATATCAGAAATACCATCTCGACATTTGTTAATCAAAAATGCTTCAATATCTCCGTTTTCATCACGAAATTTGCATTTTAATGCAATGCCTGACCCACTTACGGAATTTGACAAACATTTTACGGAAAAATCCGAACATAGCTGCACTCGGGAATTTGATTGTTTTGAATGATAATCAGCGATTAACTTGACTAATCTTGTGTTTATTATCTGAAATGATGTTTTCTCAACTTGTTGTTTAAAGAGATGATGAATATCCCGTTTCCAAGATGAATTTCATATTCTAAATGGTATACATTTTTTGAGTGACAAATAGGTCACGGAAAAATCCGAAGATGGCTGCGTCCGTAAAATCAAAGTACTGGAAGTACTGAAAGCAGCCAATGAACTAATCTTGAGTCAATATTATGTTTTCATGAGTTGTAGACCAAACGAATTTCCAAATTAACGATCTGTAGATTATTAAAACCTTGCAAACAAGTCCCTAGAAGTCAGAGATATGCTAGCTTCTGATAAATACATTTTATCAATCATGTCAGAAATTGGGTACCAAATTCAGTGATTGGTGAGCCAAGCCCCCTTGTTAAAAAAAAATCATAAAAAATTAGTTATTGAAGATATTGCATTGGAATAAAGTTTATTTTACTTGTTTTATTTGAAATAAGATTCCTGCCAAGTTTCAATGTTCTACCAAGTATTTGAAATTTTTCATGGTTCATGCTACAATAGAATCAGTCGGGATGACGTCATAGCCTCACTTTCATTTTTTCATCGAGGGTACAACCTCGGTCTTTATCGTTACGGGATACCAACTTTGAGGCAGATTATTTCAAAAATCCATCGTTAAAATTCATAAACAAAACTCTTTCTTTAAAGAATGTGATTTAAACTTTCTAACTACCAACGTATATTTAATAATCAGGCGTAGTCGTCGAGATATTAATGCTGAAAGTTGGTTATGCTTCAACGAAAAAGACCGAAGCTTTCACCTCCACCGAATGAGTGCAGGTCCGCTGACGACGTTTTTGATTGGCTGAAAGAATTGTGCCGACCGGGTCAATTAAGTGTCTTGCCCAAAGACACACCTTACGTGAGTGGGACTCGAACTCGTAACCACCGGGCTACAAGTCGAGTGCGCTAACCACTGCGCCACTCCGGCTGTCTGAACGAAGAGCTTTAACCCTTTTCCAAACGGCAAAATTTTAGGGTGATCCACTTTAAAAACTGCCCCAAAAATGGCAAATTGGAAGTTATTAGCCTGTAGGCTCCCGTATTCGAGCAACTTAAGCGTTACTTTTGCCCATGCGCACTAAAGTAATCAACATCCGGTATCACTAACCAAAGTGAAAGTAACACAAATTTAATTGTAAAATTCCAGTAGTGCAAAATAACTCCTTTTTAACGTAATAAGAAAGAAATTAGTCACCTACTCTTTGTACACAAGGTGATCAGTTTCACCAGAAAAAGATTCCTCTAATCGAGCTGCGGTACTATTTCCTTTCCGGGGTCAAGGTCACACATGTTTTTAACCTCCAAACAGCGATTACGTCAGAGGTAAGTAATCCCTGCCACAACGGAAATCACGTGATGATAGTATGTGCACGTGACACGTGTCAATATGGTAAATAGTTTGGCATACTCGGTAGTTGTCGGGCTCACGGAAATTAGCCGAGTTCTGACGAATGGGTGACGCGTTTTCCCAATATTTATTTCCGATATTCTTTTTTATTTTACTTTTCATCAAACATTGAAAGATCTCAAAACATTACAAACATTCGGCCATTGCAAGAAAACAACAACAACATGTGGAAATAAGAATTATCGAATAAGGGAGCCTGCTCGAATACGGGAAACTAGAGGCTAAAGATAGAATTTGTGTAAAATATGGTATTATAGAAAATATTGAGACAAAAGGCAGGGGTCTTGCTACCAATTTTTGTTTGGGGCCAGGGGCCAGTGAAATTGGGAAAATAGCGACATTTTTACCTAAATTGGGAAAAAATATAAGTTTGTATTCATACTGTCACTCAGTTTCAGCTGTAAATTAGACTGTAGTGATATAAAATGCATTTGTACATTCTCTTGTTTAAGAATCTGCCCTAAAACTGTCTTCAAAATGTTTGTAAATGAAGAAGAGGTCTTCACATGGAGAATTCTGGGTCCTCATTGGGAAATTTCACCAGAGAATTGGGAAAAAAGGATACTTTTTGCCATTGGGAATGGGGCCCAATAACGGCCCCAAATTTTGGCAAATGAGAACCCTGAAAGGAGAAACTGCTGATTATCACAAACCAATACTGTACCCATCATCAAGTTTGTGGCTACGATATCGCAGCTAGGTAAAACTGTGTGTATAGACAATAGTTTAAAACCAAGTTTGAATCATGGATGGAGCATGAATAGATTTCATAATATTCAGAGCAACAAATAAGAGGTGGCAGGCTGAATTTGTTACAGCATTTTAGCCACAAAACTTGATAATGGTCATGGTGGGTATTATTTGTTACTGCAAATCCAAACCCTACCTATCTACCGTCTACACAATAATACTGCCTAAACTTGAAAGAACTTGAACTATCCATCTTAGAGTCGAGATTAATTATGATGTTTAAAGTGGTTGAGGGGTTGGCACTGGGGCTTCTGCCACCACAATTTTTGAAAGCATCGAGACCCACGCGCAAAATAAAGTTAAAAGCATATACTGACTGAGAAACTACTAATGTGTTAAGCTCTCAGATCAAACAGAACTCAAAAAGTTGCGAACCAATTCATGCTAACCAGTCTTTCCGAAAGTTGCAGAATGTTTACTGGACATTCGGTCTGGTAAAAAAAATTATTTACCAGACCGAATTTTTTTTTACAAGACCAAAAATTTTCACAAATAACAAAATTAACATCTGACCTTGAAGTAAAATGATAATTTTCTCAAGTTTTTTTATGATTTTGCATGGAAATTTTAACTATCTTCACAATCTAATTGTTCTCAGTCAGACCTTTATTAATTGTTTGAAAACCCAGATTACATGTTGTAATTGAAACTCATATTTTGCAAAATTTCACCAAGTTCCAATCACTGCCTTAAAATATTTTACCTGACAATCAGTCCTGTGAACTACAAAATCCATACTAGACCGAGTCAGTTTTTACAAGACATGTCCGTCGGTCTGACGAGTTTCGGAAAGACTGGCTAACACACACCAATACAAAAACTCATTCTTCGTCCAAACAATCATCATCTGGAACAAGCTAGAGGAAGACATAATTTAACTTTAAAATCGTGGAGGCATTCAGCCCTCGGCCAGTCCAGCCAGTAACACCAGGCTGCACTCCATCACCGTTGCCTTAAAACTAGTATTGGATTCAGTAACTTATAGGTACCAGGGTGGACAATCACGTGATACAATATTTTCAGAAAATCTTTAATAGTTTTGTAAATACTGGACCGAATTGAATTTGGTTTGAAGCAGACAATGTGGACAGACATCACGCATTACATGGACGTAGTTGATTTTTTAAAAATCAACTGATAAAAAGTTATTGAAGATAAACCAAAATTTTGGTTTATGTTCAATAAATTTTTAGCTCACCTGAGCACAAGGTGCTCAAGTGAGCTATTGTGATCACCTTTTGTCCGGCGTCCGTGCGTCGTCCGTCGTCCGGCATCCGTCAACAATTTCTTTAAATGACATCTCCTCCTAAACTACTTGGCCAATTTCAACCAAACTTGGCAGGAATGTTCCTTAGGTGACCCCCTTTCAGAATTGCTAAAAGAATTGAAATCCATAAAAAAACTCTGGTTGCCATGGCTGCCATGGCAACTGAAAAGGGGAAATTTGACTGAATCTCAATACTATCTTTGAACGACATCTCCTCCAAAACTACTAGACCAATTTCAACCAAACTTGGCAGGAATGTTCCTTAGGTGACCCCCTTTCAGAATTGCTAAAAGAATTGAAATCCATAAAAAACTCTGGTTGCCACGGCACCAGAAAAGGAGAAATTTGAATGAATCTCAATACTATCTTTGAACGACATCTCCTCCTAAACTACTTGGCCAATTTCAACCAAACTTGGCAGGAATGTTCCTTAGATGACCCCCTTTCAGAATTGCTAAAAGAATTGAAATCCAAAAGAAAAAAACTCTGGTTGCCATGGCACCAGAAAAGGAGAAATTTGACTGAATCTCAAAACTATCTTTGAACGATTTCTTCTCCTAATCTACCTGGCAAATTTCAACCAAACTTGGCAAAAATATTCCTTAGGAGGTCCTCTTTAAGAATTGCTAAAATAATTTAAATTGACTAAAAACTCTGGTTGCCATGGCACCAGAAAGGGAGAAATTTGACTTAATTCTCAATAATTTCTTTGAACAACATCTCCTCCTAAACTACTTGGCCAATTTCAACCAAACTTGGCAGAAATATTTCTTAGGAGGTTCCTTTTAAAAATTGCTAAAAGAATTGAAATCCTTTAAAAGCTCTGGTAGTCATGGCAACAGAAAAGGAGATTTTCCACCAAATCTCAATGACATCGTTGAATGATATCTCCTCCTAAACTAACAGGCTAATTTCCACCAAACTAGGCAGAAATATTCCTTAGGGGGTCACATTTAAAAAAATTGCTAACAGAATTGCAATTTATAAAAAAAAAACAACAAACAACTCTGGTTGCCATGGCAACAGAAAAAGAGAAATTACATGAAATCTGTCAGAAGCAATTTCTCAATAACCGCAGAGCCAAATTTGACAAAACTTAATATTTGCATTACTTATGATATTGCTAAGAGGTACTTTTCTTTGCTTTTCAATATGAAACCTTGTCACAGAAAAAGGGGACTTCTTGTAAAAATCTGCTTATCAGGGGTATAGCATCTACATTTATGCATGGATTTAAAAAATGTATGGGTAAATGTGTTCTTTATCATGAGTAGATGTTCTATTTGAAATATATATTTAGGTAGGTTCAAGGTCATAGATCAGGGCTTTTTCCAGGCATTTTGGGAAAGGGCCCCTAGCTCTAAATTGGGAAAATTTTATCGACAAAGTGCCAAATTTGGGAAATATTAGAACTTGTATATATATATAACTAGTAAGACTTTAACTATTTTAAACAACTGAGCTAAAACATATCCCAGAATCACAAATCTCACCATCAAGACAAAATCATGTTGAAAATTGAAATCCTGCATCTTTTTTTTATTTTGCTTCATTCTTTCCCAAACAAGACTTGGTTTTGACATCCATGTTTAAATAAGCTTGGTAAGACATGGAGAGAGAATGCTGGTCAGTGATAAGCATTTTCTCCTCTGTGTTTTGAGCTATATCATTCACAAGCTTTACATTTTTAGTTACATTTATTTTTATACGCCGCCGGAGGCGGACGTATATTGGCGTCATCTTCTCCGTCTGTCCGTCCATCCGTCCGTCCGTCCATCCGTCCGTACGTTAGTCCACTTTTCTTGTCAACGCAACTCCTCCTAAGTTTGTGGCTGGATCTTCTTGAAACTTGGTCAATGTTATCACCTCAATTGGTAGATGTGCATGAAGGAAGGATTTTATGGTTCGTTGATTTTTGTCTGAGTTATGCCCCTTAAAAACTTAGTCTCTGGGGCTTATCGAAGTTGCAGCCTTGTCAACGCAACTCCTCCTAAGTTTCTTGCTGGATCTGGATGAAACTTGGTCAATGTTATCACCTCAATTGGTAGATGTGCATGAAGGAAGGATTTTATGGTTCATTGATTTTTGCCAGAGTTATGCCCCTTTAAAACTTAGTCTCTGGGGCTTATTGAAATTGCAGCCTTGTCAACACAACTCCTCTTAAGTTTCCAGCTGGATCTGAATGAAACTTGGTCAATGTTATCACCTCAATTGGTAGATGTGCATGAAGTAAGGATTTTATGGTTCATTGATTTTTGCCAGAGTTATGCCCCTTTAAAACTTAGTCTCTGGGGCTTATTGAAATTGCAGCCTTGTCAACGCAACTCCTCCTATGTTTCTGGCTAGATCTTAATGAAACTTGGTCAACATCATCACCTCAATTGGTAGATGTGCATGAAGGAAGGATTTTATGGTTCGTTGATTTTTGCTAGAGTTATGTCCCCTTAAAACTTAGTCTCTGGGGCTGATTGAAATTGCAGCCTTGTCAACACAACTTCTTCTAAGATTCTGACTGGATCCTAATGAAACTTGGTGGATGTTATTACCTAAATTGGTAGATGTGCATGAAGTAAGGACTTTATGGTACATTGATTTTTGCCTGAGTTATGTCCCCTTCAACCTTAGTCTCTTGGGCTTAATGATTTTTCAGCCTCATGAACGCAATTCCTTCCAGGTTTTTGACTGGATATTTATAAAAACCTGTTTGTGAACACGACTTTTTACAGGTTTTTGTGTGAATATTTATAAATCCTTGTCAATGTCATTTTTTTGTCTCAAGTTTTATAAGTGGCGGCGTATATTGTGACCATGGCACTCTTGTTTTGTTTGCAACAGCTTTAGAATTAATTCACTGTAAAAATTTGGTAGTCAGGGACAGGATTAAATATTTACTGAAACAGAAAGTACTAATGATCCACAGAACTGAAATACCCCCCCCCCCCCCCCCCCCCATGTCATCTAACTCTTAGTTAGAAACTATAGAATAATTTTGTTTAAATTTAAAATCAGTTTTCAAGGATATTTAGCTAAGAAATATGGATCTTTGATTGTATACAGCTTTAATTTTTCTCCTATCAACTTTGATTAACACTTTGTTTACATCGCGAAAACCCATGACATTAAGTTTTTAGCTCACCTGAGCACGAAGTACTCGAGGTGAGCTATTGTGATCGCTTTTTGTCCGTCGTCCGTCCGTCTGTCCGTCTGTCCACAATTTGGTGTTTACACTCTAGCATCCACAAATATTAGTCAATCTTGACCAAACTTTGTCAAAACAAGTATGGTCATAAGTTCTCGGATGAGTTCGATTATGGGCCAGATCGGACGAGAAAGTGTGGAGTTATCTGCCCCTGAATGACGAAAAATGCTGTTTTTAACTTTGTTTACACTCTAGCATCTACAATTATTGCCCAATCAATACAAAACTTGGATATAATATTGCAGACTATAGGATCTTGGATGAGTTCGATTTTCAGTCAGATCAGATGAAAAAGTCAAAAGTTATGTGCCCTTGAATTTTTCAAAATTGCTGTTTTCGACCGTTTTCGACCTTGTTTACACTCTAGAATCTACAATTATTGACCAATCAAGACAAATCTTGAACACAATGATGGAGACCATAAGATCTCAGATGAGTTTAATTTTCAGTCTGATTAGACGAGAAAGTCGAGAGTTATGTGCCCTTGAATTTGACAAAATTGTCGTTTTTGACTGTTTTCGACCTTGTTTACACTCTAGAATCTACAATTATTGACCAATCAAGACAAATCTTGGACACAATGTTTGAGACCACAAGATCTTGGATGAGTTTGATTTTCAGTGTGATCTGACAAAAAAGACTAGAGTTACATGCCCTTGAATTTGATAAAATTGTCATTTTCGGCTGTTTTCGACATTGTTTATACTCTAGAATCTACATTTATTAATCAATCAAGACAAAACTTGGACACAATGTTGGAGATCATAAGATCTCAAATGAGTTGAATTTTCAATCTGATAAGACAAGAAAGTCGAGACTTATGTGCCCTTGAATTTGACAAAATTGTCGTTTTTGACTGTTTTCGACCTTGTTTACACTCTAGAATTTTCAATTATTGTCCAATCAAGACAAATCTTGGACACAATGTTTGAGACCATAAGATCTTGGATGAGTGTGATTTTCAGTGTGATCTGACCAGAAAGAAGAGAGTTAGGTGCCCTTGAATTTGACAAAATTGTCGTTTTTGACTGTTTTCGACCTTTTTTACACTCTAGAATCTACAATTATTGACCAATCAAGACAAATCTTGGACACAATGTTTGAGACCATGAGATTTCGGATGAGTTCGATTTTCAGTGTGATCTGACAAAAAAGACAAGAGTTACGTGCCCTTGAATTGGATAAAATTGTCATTTTCGGCTGTTTTCGACATTGTTTACACTCTAGAATCTACATTTATCAATCAATCAAGACAAAACTTGGACACAATGTTAGAGATCATAAGATCTCAGATGACTAGAATTTTCAATCTGATAAGACAAGAAAGTCCAGACTTATGTGCCCTTGAATTTGACAAAATTGTCGTTTTTGACTGTTTTCGACCTTGTTTACACTCAAGAATTTTCAATTATTGTCCAATCAAGACAAATCTTGGACACAATGTTTGAGAGGATAAGATTTCGGATGAGTTTGATTTTTAGTGTGATATGACCAGAAAGACGAGAGTTATGTGCCCTTGAATTTGATAAAATTGTCTTTTTCGGCTGTTTTCGACCTTGTTTACACTCTAGAATCTACAATTATCAATTAACCCTTTCCCAAACAAGACCTGGTTTTGACGTCCCTAACAGAATTGGCTTGGGAAAACATTGAAACAAAAGAAGAAACTGCTGATAACCAGCAGTTTCTCCTTTTGTCTCAATATTTTCTGTGCTATACTTTACACAAATCCTACCTTAAATAACATCCATTTTGTCATTTGTGGCAGTTTTTGAAGTGGATCACCCTAAAATTTTTCCGTTTGGGAATGGGTTAATCAAGACAAAACTTGGACACAATGTTTTGGACCGTAATATGTCGGATGAGTTTGATTTTCAGTCTGATCCAATCAGAAAGTTGAGAGTTATGTGCCCTTGAATTTTAACAAAATAGCCGTTTCTGGCTGTTTTTCGATCTTGTTTACACTCTAGAATCTTCAATTATTGACCATTCAAGACAAATCTTGGACACTATGTTGGAGACCATAATATCTTGGATGAGGTAGATTTTCAGTCTGATGTGATCAGAAAGTCGAGAATTGTGTGCCCTTGAATTTGAAAAAATTACCGTCTTTGGCTGTTTTCGACCTTGTTAGCTCACCTGAGCACGAAGTGCTCAAGGTGAGCTATTCTGTCCGTCTGTCCGTCTGTTCACATTTTGTTGTTACCACTCTAGCACCTACAAATATTGACCAATCTTAACCAAACTTGGTCAAAACATGTATGACCATAAGTTCTCAGATGAGTTCGATTTTGAGTCAGATCGGATCAGGAAGTCCGGAGTTATGCGCCCTTGAATATCAAAAATAGCTAGTTTTGAGTTTGTTACCACTCTAGCATCTACAAATATTGACCAATCTTAACCAAACTTGGTCAAAACATGTATAACCATAAGTTCTTGGATGAGTTTGATTTTGGGTCAGATCGGATCAGGAAGTCCGGAGTTATGCGCCCTTGAATATCAAAAATAGCTAGTTTTGACTTTGTTACCACTCTAGCATCTACAAATATTGACCAATCTTAACCAAACTTGGTCAAAACATGTATGACAATAAGTTCTTGGATGAGTTTAATTTTGGGTCAGATCGGATCAGGAAGTCCGGAGTTATGCGCCCTTGAATATCCAAAATCGCTAGTTTTGACATTGTTATCACTCTAGCATCTACAAATATTGACCAATCTTGACCAAACTTGGTCAAAACATGTATGACAATAAGCTCTTGGACGAGTTTGATTTTGGGTCAGATCAGATCAGGAAGTCCGGAGTTATGGGCCCTTGGATATCAAAAATAGCTAGTTTCGACTTTGTTACCACTCTAGCATCTACAAATATTGACCAATCAAGACAAAACTTGGCTAGAATGTTGGTAACCATACAATAATGAATGAGTTCGATTTTCAGTGTCATCGAAGAAGGAAGTCCGGAGTTATGTGCCCTTGAATTTGACAAATTTGCCGTTTTCGACTTTGTTTACACTTTAGCATCTACATTTATTGACCAATCAAGACAAAAAAATGTCAACAATGTTGCTAACTATAAGCTGCAGAATGAATTAAATTTTCAGCTTGATCGGACCAGAAAAACCAGAGTTATTGGCCCTTGAATTTCACAAAATTGTCATTTTCAACTTTATTTTCACTTCAAAAAACACAAATGTTGACCAATCAAGACTTAACTTGGCCACAATGTTGGTGACCATGAGATCTCATATGATTTCATTTTTCATATTGATCGGACTAAAAAAGCCAGAGTTGTGTGCCCTTGATGGTGACAATATTGCTAATTTCGTTTTTAATTTCACTCAAACAGCAATAAATATTGACCAATCAAAAAAACAACTAGGACATAAGGTTGGTGTATAAAGGTCTTAGAGATACCCTGCCAGTAATACCCAAAAGGGGAGTTGGGCAGTATATATAGATAGATAGATAGATAGATAGATAGATAGATAGATAGATAGATAGATAGATAGATAGATAGATAGATAGATAGATAGATAGATAGATAGATAGAGAGTATCTTTATCAGAACAGAGTTATGTGCCCTGGATTGTGACAAAATTGATGTTTTTTATCAACTTGGTTTTCACTTTAACAGCCACAAATATTGATCATTAAAGATTAAGAATGCTGTTTTCAGCTGGATCATAATCTCGCATCTTAAGTTTCGTGTTCTTGTCTTAGAGATACTTAGGTCATGTAAAAGATGGGTTTTATTCTGCATGGAGAAAGTTTCAAACTTCTATCAGGTGAGCGATCCAGGGCCATCTTGGCCCTCTTGTTTATACTCTAGAATCTGTGATTATTTATCAATCAAGAAAAACCTGGACACAATGTTTGGCACCATAAGATCTCAGATGAGTTTGATTTTCACAAAGTTATTGACTATAAGTTAGTTTTCAGTCTTACAGTCATAAATGTTTATTGAATTGAACAAAAGTGTTGCTCATATCATTTTGGTTCAGGTGAGCGATATAGGACCATCATGGTCCTCTTGTTTATTACTGTATCTGTTTTTCCCAAGAGCAGTCTAAACAATAAAACATCAAATAGGTAACAAGATCTGACTGAATTACAGAAGAATTTTTTGGATTTCTTTGATATAGAGCCCTAATTAATTTACAATCTACGGCTGCGAAGATACGATCGGCGATTTACCTGAATGACTGCATAACACAATTGGGTATTTTTTACACACGCATATTATGTAATTTATGACATACGGCTACTTCAATTGATAGAATAAAGGGCTGTGGCCAATTGAATATTGGATTCTCAGCTGATAATCGGCATACAGTCCAGTTGTGAAACTCATTACTGTTCATGCCAGTACTTTGGATTGGGATTTTTTTTTCTGAATTGGGAAAAAATTGGGGCCGTTTTGGTTTGGGAATGGGGCCGATATTCGGCCCCTACGGAATGGGCGAAAAAGCCCTGTAGATCTAGGTCAATTTGTAAATTTCTGTTTGTTTGTCAGTCTGTATGTTTATTTTAATTCCATCTGTCCAAAGCAATTTCTCCATAACCACAAAGCCGAATTGGATGAAACTTCATATTTGAGTTACATATGATATTGCACTAAGGTAGTTTTCTAGGTTTTCTATGGTTTGGAATTGCATAGCAGTGTTCATGATCTTTGACCCTTTATTGCATTACCTGTAAGAAATCTGATCTGTTATAAAACCCCATCTCAGGTGAGCGACCTAGGGCCAACGGCCCTCTTGTTTATCAGTTTCCACTGGCCGTCAGGCCAGCGGGCTATTGTCATGGCGGTGTGTCCGTCGTGTGTGCGTCCGTGCGTCTGTCTGTCTGTCCGTAAATTTTTTCTTTAAAAATCTTCTTCTCATAAACTACTGGATGGATTTCAATCAAACTTCACAGGAATGACCCTTGAGTGACCCTCTCTCAGATTCCTTCAAAACATTTTGATTGAATCAGATTATCCAGAGTTATCTGCCCTTGAATGTCAAAAATAGCTTGTTTTGACTTTAGTTTTCTTTTAAAATCTACAAATATTGACAAATCAAGACAAAACTTTGACAGAATGATGCTGACTATAAGATCTTGCCTTGGTAGAATTTTCAGTTTGATCTGAATTTTACATCATGAGTTATGTGCCCTTGAAATTGACATATTTGCCATTTTCGGCTCTATTTTGACTTTGTTTTCACTCTAGCAACTACAAATATTGACAGATCAATACAAAACTAGGACAGAATGTTAGTGTCTATAAGATCATGCCTTGGTGTGAATTTCAGCTTGATCTGAATTTTATATCGTGAGTTATGTGCCCTTGAAATTGACAAATTGCCATCTTCGGCTCTATTTTGACTTTGTTTTCACTCTAGCAACTACAAATATTGATTAACCAAGACAAAACTTGTACAGAATGTTGGTGACCATAAGATTTTGCCTTGGTATAATTTTCAGCTTAATCTGAATATTATATCATGAGTTATGTGCCCTTGAAATTGACAAAATTGCCATTTTAGGCTCTATTAATAAGTTTGACTTTGTTTTCACTCTAGCAACTACAAATATTGACAAATCAAGACAAAACTAGGACAGAATGATGGTGACTTTAAGATCTTGCCTTGGTATAATTTTCAGCTTTATTAGCTCACCTGAGCACGAAGTGCTCAAGGTGAGCTATTGTGGTCACTTTTTGTCCGTCGTCTGTCTGTCCGTCTGTCCGTCCGTCCGTCCACAATTTCGTGTTTACACTCTAGCATCTACAAATATAAGCCAATCTTGACCAAACTTGGTCAAAACATGTATGGCCATAAGATCTCGGATGAGTTCGATTATGGGTCAGATCGAACCAGAAAGTCGGGAGTTATCTGCCCTTGAATGCGAAAAATACTTAGTTTTGACATTGTTTACACTCTAGCATCTACAATTATTGATCAATCAAGACAAATCTTGGACATAAGATTGCAGACCATAAGATCTCGGATGACTTCGATTTTCAGTCTGATCTGACTAGTAAGACGAGAGTTATGTGCCCTTGAATTTGACAAAATTGCCATTTTCTGCTGTTTTTGACCTTGTTTACACTCTAGAATCTACAATTATTCATCAATCAAGACAAAACTTTGACACAATGTTTGGGACCATGAGATCTCGGATGAGTTTGATTTTCAGTCTGATCAGATCAGAAAGTCGAGAGTTACTTGCCCTTGAATTTGACAAAATTGTCATTTTCGGCTGTTTTCGACGATGTTTACACTCTAGAATCTACAATTATTGATCAATCAATCCAAAACTTCGACACAATATTGGGGATCATAAGATCTGGGATGAGTTTGATTTTCAGTCTTATCTGATCAGAAAGTTGAGAGTTATGAGCCCTTGAATTTGACAAAATTGCTGTTTTTGACTGTTTTCGACCTTATTTACACTCTAGAATCTACAATTTTTGACCAATCAAGACAAATCTTGGACACAAGGTTGGAGACCATAAGATCTCAGATGAGTTTGATTTTCAGTCTGATCTGACCAGAAAGATTAGAATTATGTTGTCCCTTGACAGCCAGAAGTGGCTATCAGCAGTTAAATTTTAACTGCTGATAGCCACTTCTGGCTGTCAAGGGACGATGTGCCCTTGAATTTGATAAAATTGTCGATTTCAGCTGTTTTTGACATTGTTTACACTCTATAATCTACTATTATTTATCAATTAAGACAAAACTTGAACACAATGTTTGAGACCATAAGATCTTGGATAAGTTTGATTTTCAGTCCGATCTGTTCAAAAAGTGGAGAGTTATGTGCCCTTGAATTTGATCAAATTGACGTTTTCGGCTGCTTTAGACCTTGTTTACAATCTAGAATCTACAATTATTGACCAATCAAGACAAATTTTGGACACAATGTTGGATATCATAAGATCTCGGATGAGTTTGATTTTCAGCCTGATCTGACTAGAAAGTAGAGAGTTATGTGCCCTTGAATTGGACAAAATTGCTGTCTTTGGCTGTTTTCGACCTTGTTTAAACCTGTAGCAAGGCAATGTTTTGGCAAGACCAAATTTTGACATCCCTGAAGGCAAGAGGCTTAACCCTTTCCCAAACAAGACCTGGTTTTGATGTCCCTAATAGAAAAGGCTTGGGAAAACATAGAAACAAAAGAAGAAGCCTTTATGCCCTTTATTTTGTAGGGCGTCAAAAAGTGTCCGTATGTGGGAGTGGGTTAATAATCATTTGTTTGTCTTATTGAGAGGAGATCCAGTTTTAAACATATGGTTTATCTTTACTGTGACATAACATTGACAATAATTCTTCTCTTAATGTCATAAAAATCTTAAACATTTCAGCCCTTATCAGTCATTGTTTTCCCTTGAGCCTGGCCCCCTTTCGTCTATATTTCAATGTTTTTTGACCCTCTTAACCCTTACTCTAACAAGACCTGCTTTTGACGTCCCTAATAGAAAAGGCTTGGGAAAACATTGAAACAAAAGAAGAAACTGCTGATAACCAGCAGTTTCTCCTTTTGTCTCAATATTTTCTATGTCATATTTTCACCAATTCTATCTTCAATAACTTCCATTTTGTCATTTGTGGCAGTTTTTGAAGTGGATCACCCTAAAATTTTGCTGTTTGGTAATGGGTTAAAAGGGTCAGAAAACATTGAAGGATAGACAAAAGGGGGCGAGGGCCAAGGGAAAACAATGACTGATAAGGGCTGATATGTTTAAGATTTTTATGACATTAAGAGAAGAATTATTGTCAATGTTATGTCACAGTAAAGATAAACCATATGTTTAACCCTTTCCCAAACGGCAAAATTTTAGGGTGATCCACTTCAAAATCTGCCACAAATGACAACGATGGAAGTTAGAAAAGATAGAATTTGTGTAAATTATGACCTAGAAAGCATTGAGACAAAAGTAGAAACTGCTGGTTATCAGCAGTTTCTTCTTTTTTTTCAATGTTTTCCCAAGCCTTTTTAGCTCACCTGAGCACGAAGTGCTCGAGGTGAGCTATTGTGATCGCTTTTTGTCCGTCGTCCGTCCGTCTGTCCGTCTGTCCGTCTGTCCACAATTTGGTGTTTACACTCTAGCATCCACAAATATTAGTCAATCTTGACCAAACTTTGTCAAAACAAGTATGGTCATAAGTTCTCGGATGAGTTCGATTATGGGCCAGATCGGACCAGAAAGTGTGGAGTTATCTGCCCCTGAATGACGAAAAATGCTGTTTTTAACTTTGTTTACACTCCAGCATCTACAATTATTGCCCAATCAATACAAAACTTGGATATAATATTGGAGACTATAGGATCTTGGATGAGTTCGATTTTCAGTCAGATCAGATGAAAAAGTCAAAAGTTATGTGCCCTTGAATTTTTCAAAATTGCCGTTTTCGACCTTGTTTACACTCTAGAATCTACAATTATTGACCAATCAAGACAAATCTTGAACACAATGATGGAGACCATAAGATCTCAGATGAGTTTAATTTTCAGTCTGATTAGACGAGAAAGTCGAGAGTTATGTGCCCTTGAATTTGACAAAATTGTCGTTTTTGACAGTTTTCGACCTTGTTTACACTCTAGAATCTACAATTATTGACCAATCAAGACAAATCTTGGACACAATGTTTGAGACCATAAGATCTTGGATGAGTTTGATTTTCAGTGTGATCTGACAAAAAAGACAAGAGTTACGTGCCCTTGAATTGGATAAAATTGTCATTTTCGGCTGTTTTCGACATTGTTTATACTCTAGAATCTACATTTATTAATCAATCAAGACAAAACTTGGACACAATGTTGGAAATCATAAGATCTTGGATGAGTTGAATTTTCAATCTGATAAGACAAGAAAGTCGAGACTTATGTGCCCTTGAATTTGACAAAATTGTCGTTTTTGACTGTTTTCGACCTTGTTTACACTCTAGAATTTTCAATTATTGTCCAATCAAGACAAATCTTAGACACAATGTTTGAGACCATAAGATCTTGGATGAGTGTGATTTTCAGTGTGATCTGACCAGAAAGAAGAGAGTTAGGTGCCCTTGAATTTGACAAAATTGTCGTTTTTGACTGTTTTCGACCTTTTTTACACTCTAGAATCTACAATTATTGACCAATCAAGATAAATCTTGGACACAATGTTTGAGACTATGAGATTTCGGATGAGTTCGATTTTCAGTGTGATCTGACAAAAAAGACAAGAGTTACGTGCCCTTCAATTTGATAAAATTGTCATTTTCGGCTGTTTTCGACATTGTTTACACTCTAGAATTTACATTTATCAATCAATCAAGACAAAACTTGGACACAATGTTAGAGATCATAAGATCTCAGATGACTAGAATTTTCAATCTGATAATACAAGAAAGTCCAGACTTATGTGCCCTTGAATTTGACAAAATTGTCGTTTTTGACTGTTTTCGACCTTGTTTACACTCTAGAATTTTCAATTATTGTCCAATCAAGACAAATCTTGGACACAATGTTTGAGAGGATAAGATTGCGGATGAGTTTGATTTTTAGTGTGATATGACGAGAGTTATGTGCCCTTGAATTTGATAAAATTGTCTTTTTCGGCTGTTTTCGACCTTGTTTACACTCTAGAATCTACAATTATCAATCAATCAAGACAAAACTTGGACACAATGTTTTGGACCATAATATGTCGGATGAGTTTGATTTTCAGTCTGATCCGATCAGAAAGTTGAGAGTTATGTGCCCTTGAATTTTAACAAAATAGCCGTTTCTGGCTGTTTTTCGATCTTGTTTACACTCTAGAATCTTCAATTATTGACCAATCAAGACAAATCTTGGACACTATGTTGGAGACCATAATATCTTGGATGAGGTAGATTTTCAGTCTGATGTGATCAGAAAGTCGAGAATTGTGTGCCCTTGAATTTGAAAAAATTACTGTCTTTGGCTGTTTTCGACCTTGTTTATACTCTAGAATCTGTGATTATTTATCAATCAAGAAAAACCTGGACACAATGTTTGGCACCATAAGATCTCAGATGAGTTTGATTTTCACAAAGTTATTGACTATAAGTTAGTTTTCAGTCTTACAGTCATAACTGTTTATTGAATTGAACAAAAGTGTTGCTCATATCATTTTGGTTCAGGTGAGCGATATAGGACCATCATGGTCCTCTTGTCTATTAGGGACGTCAAAAGCAGGTCTTGTTAGAGTAAGGGTTAAAAGGGTCAGAAAACATTGAAGGATAGACGAAAGAGGGCCAGCCTGTCATGGGAAAACAATGACTGATAAGGGCTGAAATGTTTAAGATTTTTATGACATTAAGAGAAGAATTATTGTCAATGTTATGTCATGGTAAAGATAAACCGAATGTAGGACGTTTTGGCCCCGGACGTTTTGGCCCGGACGTTTTGGCTCGGACGTTTCGGCCTTGGACGTTTTGGCCCCGGACGTTTTGGCCTCCAGACGTTTTGGCCTTGGCATTATTTGAACCTTAATTTTTACTCTATTTCTATGACATTGTGCAAATTTTTTTTTTACATTTTTTCATAACATAATCCATGGAATTTCCCCAAGAAATTTCATTTCAATAGACCCAGTGGTTTCTGAGAATAATGTGTTTAAAAATGCAATGTAATTTATTTTGAAAGCATGATCAGTCTTGTTTGGAAAGGGTTAATCATATTCTTTTCATCATTAAGCAGGATACAGGCCAGGGTAATCTCTTACACAAACTGTCTTTTCTATTTGTTTATCTTTTTTGTTGTATATATAAAAATGTGTTTTGTTTGTATTGTTGTAAATGTAAAATATTCCAGAGCTTCACAGGAAAGACTGGGTTAATTGCAACTGTGTTGTTACCTGTTTTTATTACAATTATTATCTTTACTATCAAAACAACCTGTTAAATGAAATAGAAGGCTAGTAAATAAATCATTGAGACAAAAGGAGACAATGCTGATCATCAGGATTGTATTATCTACAGTATGTAGATATCTTCTTTGCTTTTGATAAAAAAAATATTGTTAAATAGAACTAAATAAAGACAAGTGTGTGATATTTCAAGCATGAATTACATTTTCATGTAATAATCTCTAACTGAAGAACAAACATTATTATAATAAGAAAATTAATTTTAAGAAATGCACAAAAATTTAAAAAACGGAAAATGAAATAAAGTTTATCAAATACATTGACAAAAGTAAACTTCGGTTTTTGTTGCTTGTATGAAAAAAAAGTAGGTCAGGCCAAAACGTCCTACTTTGCCCTTTTTCAGGGCCAAAACGTCCGGGGCCAAAACGTCCTGGGCCAAAACATCCGTCCACCAGATAAACCATATGTTTAAAATGGGTTCTCCTCTCGATCACTGGTGGTGAACTAGAACAATTTTCGCTACAACAAGGTATAGATATTTTGCGTTTAAAAGCGAGTTTATAGATTTTTTTTCTAATGACAATGTGCTTGTTCTAAAAACAGGCTGGGTTTATGGTTTTGTATTGACAAACTGTCGGTGTTGTTATAAAATCTCGTAACTACGGCTTCGATTAAGCCGTAGTTACGATATTTTATAACAACAATGACGGAATACATTGATCGCGAAAAAACGTCCCTCACTTTGGCCGAGTTCACCACCAGTGTCAATGAGACAAACAAATGATTATTAACCCACTCCCACATACTGGCACTTTTTGACGCCCTACAAAATAAAGGGCATAAAGGCTTTGGAAAATGTTTTTTGTAAAGGACAAGCAATTTCTTCATTTACTTAAATGTTTTCTTCTCAAACAGACCAAAAATGTAAAATTTCATTCATGTCTTGAGTTGAAATTGTTGACATCTTTGAAATTGGACCAGTCTAAAATTTTGCCGTTTCGAAACGGCTTAACCCTTTCCCAAACAAGACCTGGTTTTGACACCCCTAATGGAAAAGGCTTGGGAAAACATTGAGATAAAAGAAGAAAATGCTGATAATCAGCATTTTCTACTTTTGTCTCAATATTTTCTATGCTTAATTTTACACAAATCATGTCTTTAATAACATCTATTTTGTCATTTTTGGCAGTTTTGTAAGTGGATCACTCTAGAATTTTGTTGTTTGGGAAAGGGTTAATATGACCTGTCCTACAAAAAGGGAACTGTAATGTAGTGTCAAAGATCTGCAACATCAGCTTTCAAATTTTACAAGTTTTTGTTTTGGGAAAGGGTTAATTGGTATCTCTTTTTCAATTAACTTAATGGTGTCTTGGATAATGAAATTGAACCATTTCAATATATTGCCTAGCTTGATGTTGTGTTGTCGTGTGTTTTAGACTTGAGGGCTTTCACAAACAATGATGCCAATTGACACGATCAAAGCTTTTGAAAATACTGAAGAAAGGGAAGAAAATGCTGATTATCAGCATTTTCTCCCTTTTCCTCAATATTTTCCATCTCACAGGTATTCACGGTGTATAATCATGTGACTTAGAATTTCCGACAATCTTCAATAACTTTGTCAATACATTGTACTTCACCAATTTGAACTCGGTTTGAAGCAGAGAAGGCTGGAAAATGTCAGGAATAACCTGGACGTTTTAGATTTTTGAAAAATCAACTGATAAAAAAGTTATTGAAGATAAACCAAAATTTTGGTTTATCTTCAATAACTTTCTTATCAGTTGATTTTTCAAAAATCCAACACGTTCATCTAATGCGTGACGTCTGTCCATATTCTCTGCTTCAAACTGAATTCAAATCGGTCAAGAATTAACAAAATTATTAAAGATTTTCTGAAATTGTTGCATCACGTGATTATCCACCGTGGGTATTGATCAATGAGTGTTGTCTCTGACAGTCAGATAAAAGAAAATTTAAGCTACTCCTTTGAAATTGGTCTGGTCAAAATTTTATTCTTTCGGAAACAAAAATTATTAGAAATCATCAGCTGAAGTTAATCAAAGAATTAATTTAATTATTTCTCCATACAATTTTCATTGTTTTTGTCTGCAAAAGTTTTCTTCCAAATTGGACTGGTCCAGAAGTTGTTTTTATGCCCCCGATAGGGAGGCATCATATATTTGACTTGTCCGTCTGTCCGTCTGTCTGTCTGTCTGTCCGTCCGTCATTCCGTCCAAAAACTTTAACATTGGCCATAACTTCCTTATTACTTAACATATTCACTTCATATTTTAGTACAACATTCCTTGGCACATTACCTTTTTGAATGCACATACTTTGATGACCTTGACCCCTGGATGACCTTGACCTTATGACGATCAAAGCGGTGTCGGGGGCATTGTCATCTTACAGTGACAGCTCTTGTTTGGAACAAGTTTATGTTTGTGCGCACTGATCTTTATACAAAATATTCGTAGCTACTGGCTAATGATCCCTAAATTTTTATAAAGCTAGAAACCATTACTGACTGTTTCTCAAGATATTTCAATAAATCAGTCTGATTAATGCCCGAATGTCACCATGACGTCAAAATACATTCCCTTGTTCAAGAGACAGCCGAAGCGTGGATAATTTAATAATGGTTTTTAATTACTCATGAATATTGCACGATTTTTAAAATGGATTAGATGATGGAGTGTTGATATTCTTTTAAGGTAAAATATTTTTTATAAACAAGTTTTTGTAACAACTTTTCTTGTATATATTCATCCCATCTATAAATCATTTAACTGATCAATTTAACTCTTTCCCTAACCATTAAAAATCTAGATCATTCCATTTTGGAAGCTGCTGTAGATACCAAAATGAATGTTGATAAAGATAGAATTTGTTACATAATTAACTAATTATGCTTTGGCTTTCAATTTTGTCAAGTCTAAAACATTGGCTTTTAGAGAGAGTTTCATGGTGTAAGCTCAAAACTTTTGTTAATACAAGAAAACTCTATTATATCCACTTAATTAAAATTTTACACCCTGACTGACTGTCAGATCAGAAAAGCAGGTCAATAATTCTATCAAGTAATGCACCTAATCTCAAATTCAATGCATATTATTTAATGCCAAGATTTATTTCTGCATACAATTTTCTTTATCAGTAAAACACTCTTGTCTGTATTTGCTTTGTAGAAATAAATCTTTTACTTGTCACTTACAGATTCTCTCATAGTTATCGTAAAAATGCATTTGAAAATGTGCAGCACTTATGATATGCCTTGGACATATCAAATGTTGTTCGTCTTGTAATTGCCCATGGACATTTTTCTCTGTAGACTTTGATCACTGTGGATAATCACATGACTTAGAATTTCAGAAAATCTTCAATATTTTTGTTTAATACTTGACCACTTTTAATTCGGTCTGGAGAAGAGAATGTGGAGAAAATGCGAGGAATAAGCTGGATATGGTAGAATTTTGAAATATCAGTTGATAAAAAAGTTATTTAAGATCAACCAAAATTTTTGTTGATCTTCAATAACTTTTTCATCACCTGATTTTTTTTGTTAAAATTCCACCACATCCATATAATGTGTGAAGTCTGTCCACCTTCTCTGCTTCAAACTGAATTCAAATCGGTCCCGTATTAACATAATTATTGAAAATTTTCGGAAATTGTTGTATTACATGATTATCCACTGTGGATGTTGATGCTGTGATTATACTGGTGTGAGAAAAGGTACGAGGAACACATAGAGGTGCACCAATTATTGTATCACCCATAAATTGTGGAACATGGCATTAAAGTACATTCCAATTAAAGTAATTCACATTTTCTCCTTTTGCCTCAGTGTCCTCTGTGGCGCAATCTTCACAAATCCTGTCTTTCTCAACATCTGTTCTGTTGTCTACAGTAGCTTTCAAATTAGATTAGCCTATTTGTGCTGTTTGGGAAAGTGTTTAGGTTGTCTCATCAATTTCATGTATTTTCTACTTACAGAATGCTGAATCCTTGAAGTTGTGGCAATAAGTGGAAAGTTACAGACACATGGACTGTAAATCTGCAAAAAAAACCCCAAAACAAACTTAAAACATCACAAGAAGAGGACATTTTTTGTGTAAACAGCTTCCGTGAAAGTAAACTTTAGCGAGAAAATCTGATGATATTTTGTGTTCCTCTGTCAGTGTGGATCTTATCAAGGATGTCCTTTAGTCATGGAGAGGTTTAGTTATCAGTTGTAAACCATACTATGAAGTGCCCTGATCGAGGAACAAAGTGCTGATAATAGCTCTGTTTTTAAGGTATTTATGATTTAATATTTGTTTGGCTTTTCAAAAGTGAAATATACTGTAGGGAAAAGATAGAGATAGAGAATTCGAATATTTGCAAATTTATTTCGGATATCAGTTGTAAACCATATTATAAAGTACTGTGATACACAGAGAAAGTGACGAGATTTGATTTGATTCAGGTATTTATGATTTATTTTGATGTGCTATACATTGTATTTTGTAAAATTATTTGACCATATTATGCCTGTCTGTCTGTCTCAGTCTGTACTTTGCCTTTACCTGTACATGACATGATTTTAGACAGAATTTTTGGAAAAAAAATACTGTTTGAATTAGAGCCATTTCTGTCACAGACAACATGATGTCAAAGGTAGCAAATATGTATGTTACAGCATAGAAAACATTGCGGTAAAAATAGATATTGCTGTTTTCAGCTATATCTCATTCTCTATTAGTATTTTCCCAAACTTATCTTACTAGGGATATCAAAACCAAGTCTTGTTTGGGAAAGGAAAAGTTAAGTTTTGGAGCTGTCTTTAGTTGTAAGTTTAACCCATTCCCATTGACGCTTTTGCAAGATAAAGGCTTTGGAAAACATAGGGGAAAATGAAGAAATTGCTTGTGACAAGCTATTTCTTTATTTCCCACAGTATTTTCTACATAAAAAGACCACATAATGTATAATTACATGTATATTGACCTGAAATTGTCATCTGCATCACCTTTGAATTTGGAACAGTCGAAGATAATGGGTTAATACAATACTATGAAGTGCTTTTATCAAAGGACAAAGTGCTGATAAAGGCTTTGCTTTTAAGGTATTTTTGATTTAAATATTCATTTTGCTGAACAATATTGAAATATTGCTTAAAACCTTTCCCAAACAAGACCTTGAATTGACGTCCCTAATAGAAAAGACTTGGGAAAACATTGATGCGAAAGAAGAAATTTCTGATAATCAGCAGTTTCTCCTTTTGTCCCATTATTTTCTGAGCTATATCATACCCCAATCTTATCTTTATCAATATTTATTTTGTTGGCTGCAGCAGTTTTCAAATCGGATCACCCTAAAAGTTTGTCGTTTGGGAAAGGGTTAAGGAATTCTAAATGTGTCTCTGTCCAACTTTCTATTTTCGTTGGAAATTTCAGGGGAAGTGATATAATAGTGGTACTTGTTGAAACTTCTGACATTTTTTCACCTTTTCTGTGTGAAACCATTTTCAAATTGGTCATATTTTAGAGCTCAAGGTAAATGACCTGTCAGAAAAGGTCATGCTGTTCGATAGAGATGCTCTGCCAGATCATTTATTGTAAGCTATAAGAGGATTATTAATGATTTTCTGCAATTATTGGTTTTGTGTCATGTGATTCCTGGCCATATTAAAAAACTTATTTGTGTCCATCATCATCATCATCATCATCATCATCATCATCATCATCATCATCATCATCATCATCATCATCATCACTATCATCATCATCATCATCATCATCATCATCATCATCATCATCATCATCATCATCATCATCATCATCATCATCATCATCATCATCATCATCATCATCATCATCAGGTGTTGGTGGACTAAAGTCTCCATTCTCTCTTAATATCTTTGTGTCGGCTCCTGATGCTTTTGGTCTACCAACAGCATGTTTTCCTGGTACTTCTAGCTTTTGTGCTGTCTTGATGGCACTGCTGGACCAAAAGTGTCATTGTTTGGGATTGTGATAACGTAGAATGCTACCAGTCTGTCTTTTCCTGTGATTAATATAAAATTTCTTCTTCCTTCATGTTATCTGGTATATGCTTGAAGTCAATTTGAAACTCAAGTGGTTCATTCAACACAGATCAAAACTACTCTAGATAAGGGGGCTAATAGAGGACAAAACTGGGTCCCTTAAATTTTTATAAAACCCTTAACCCATTACCAAACAGGAACAGTTTTGGACTTGTTGAAATTCAAAGATATTGCAGACGACAATTCAAAGGGAATGGAATTTTACATTTTTAGCTCCACTGGCCGAAGGCCAGCGGGGCTTATGTCATGGCCCTGTGTCCGTCGTCCGTCTGTCCGTCCGTGCGTGCATGCGTGCGTAAACAATTTTCAAACATCTTCTTCTCCAAAACTACTGGACCAATTTAACCCTATCCCAAACAAGACCTGCTTTTGATGTCCCTAATAGAACAGGTTTGGGAAAACATTGAGACAAAAGAAGAAACTGCTGATAACCAGCAGTTTCTCCTTTTGTCTCAATATTTTCTGTGCCATATTTTACGCAAATCCTATTTCAAATAATATTCATTTTGTCATTTGTGACAGTTTTTGATGTAGATCACTCTAGAATTGTGTCGTTTGGGAAAGGGTTAAACCAAACTTCACACGAATCATCCTTGCATAAATCGTGTCCAAATTCCTTCAAAAGAATAAAATCGGTGCAGAACTTGAATTTTAATGAATTTAATTGAAATAATTTTTGGAAAATCTTTAAAAATTCTTCTTCTCCAAAACTACTGGACCAATTTCAAACAAACTTCACAGAAATCTTCCTTGCATGAATCTCTACGAAATTCCTTCAAAAGAATGAAATCGGTGCAGAACTTGAATTTTAATTAATTTAATTGATTTAAATTTTCGAAAAATCTTTAAAAATTCCTCTTCTCCTAAACTACTGGACCAATTTCAACCAAACTTCACAGAAATCTTCCTTGTATGAATCTCTTCTTAATTTCTTCAAAAAGATAAATTCTGTGTATAACTTAAATTTTAATTAATTTAATTGAATTAGATTTTCGAAAAATCTTTAAAAATTCTTCTTCTCCAAAACTACAGGACCAATTCCAACCAAACTTCACAGAAATCTTCCTTGCATGTAACTCTGCCAAATTCCTTCAAAAGAATGAAATCGGCGAAGAACTTGAATTTTAATTAATTTAATTGATTTCAATTTTCGAAAAATCTCTAAAAAAATTTCTTCTCCAAAACTATTGGACCAATTTCATCCAAACTTCACAGAAATCTTCCTTGTATGAATCTCTTCTTAATTCCTTCAAAAAGATAAATTCTGTGTTTAACTTGAATTTTAATTAATTTAATTGAATTAAATTTTCGAAATTTTTTTAAAAATTCTTCTTCTCCAAAACTACTGGACCAATTTCAACCAAACTTTACAGAAATGTTCCTTGCATGAATCTCTTCTTAATTCATTCAAAAAATTCTGTGTAAAATTTAAATTTTGATTAATTAAATTAGATTAATTTTTTGAAAAATCTTCTTTTCCAAAACTATTGGACCAATTTTAACCAAACTTCACATGAATCTTCCTTGCATGAATCTCCTTTAAATTCCTTTAAAAAAAAAAAAATTCCGTGTAGAACTAAAATTTTAATAAATAATTAAATTGAATTTTCAAATAATTGTTAAACAATCTTCTTCTCCAAAACTACAGGACCAATTTCAACCAAACTTCACAGGAATCTTCCTTGCATGAATCTCTCCCAAATTCCTTCACGATCGGATGAAAAGCTTGGCCGCTGTTGGCTAGGCTTATTTTTCGCTATATGAAACAGTGTAATTTTAACAAAATTTTAAAAACATTTCTGCTCCTTAATTACTTATTGGATTTCATTCTGGTGTAGCATGAATCTTCTTTGGATAGACCTCTATTGTATTCCTTGAAGAAGTTTGTAGTCTAAATGTCTAAAAGCCAGTGGAGCGATACAGGGCCATCTTGGCCCTCTTGTTTGGTCGTTTTGTATAGAAAACATTGTGGGAAATGAAGAAATTGCTTGTCACAAGCAATTTCTTCATATTCCACATTGTTTTCCAAATTTATTTTCTTTTGGGAGTCAAAAAGAGTCACTCTGTAAAACAGACCGGTTCAAAAGAAACCCCCACTGTAGCCTGATTTATATCATATTCATACAGAAAATCAGTCAATCTGTGTAATACTAGGAAAACAAATCCCCTTATTGCTTGCTCAAACCCCCTTCACAGAGATCCTGGATCTGCCCCAGACGTGTCTAAAAAGAAGAAGCTACTGTATTTGATGACAGTTTATAAATATGAATATGAATAAAAGCGATAAAGTTCATTGGGAAACACTATCTTACTGAAATTCAGTTTGTACAATGCTTGTCAGAATTGTCAGGAAAAGAGTTCAGTAAACCCATTACCACACGGTGACTATTTTTGACTCCTCTCAATAAAATGACTATGGAAAACATTATGGAAAATGAAGAAAATGCATGTCACAAGCAATTTTTTCCCAAAAAGGACCAAAAGATTGTAAATTTTCTTGATTTGAAATTGTCGTCTTCAACATCTTTGAATTTGGACCAGTCCAAAATTTGTCATGTGGTAACAGGTTAAAACTTATTCAGCTCTCTTGCAAATCTTTTACTATAGTCTACAGTATCAGTCAAAGCCTAGTTAGAGTGGTTTTGAATTTGCATGAGGAGGTTCAAGTGCCTTGATGTGTTGGTGGTTTTAATTGGCATCATTCTCTTTTCTTCTGTGTTTAATAATTAATTGGGTTAAGTCGTAAATAATTTGACTCCTTTCCAAAAAAGGAATCCTTTTGATGACTCTGCTGGATGATTATGGGTTTAGAAAACTTTGCAGGAATAGGAGAAAATTATGAAAACCAGATTACCTCCGTTTCATTCAAGGTTTTCTATGCTGTAAGATAGAGATTTTCTACACAGGTTGTTCAATTTTTTCGTCTGCAGCTTCTGTTTTTTCTGTCAGCCTAAAATATTGTCATCTGGGAAAAGTTTGATTTCCAAATGCAAACATCATTCTGTAAATTGAATTTAGAAAGGAAACACCTACAAAAGTGTACCCTGATGTCTTGTATTGTTTATTTCTGCTGTACCATATCGCTTTTCTTCAAAAATCTTGTAACTGCAGCTTGTTCTAAGCTGCAGTTACAAGGTTTTTGAAGAAAAGCTACAATATGGTTATATTCTCAGTACTGTTTTAGACTATGCATTGCATAATTGATAAAGCTTCAACCTTATTTTGTGAAATGTTATACTGTTCCTTACTTTCCTTTAGCATTGTGTTGAATCTTAACGAAACATTACTGGTTAATGAATAAGCTTTAAAATTGGAAACAGTCAAAATGTTTGTCTTTTGGAAAAGGATTAGTCTCTTGCAGTATAATATGTTAAAAGCTCGGTTCTTGTTTTGGGACCATACATTACATAATTGATAAAACCTCTGAATTATTTTGTGAAATGCTATAGCTCCACAGATCTTTTCAGCTTCATTGTGGGGAAGAGTGAACAAAATGGTTTGAGGACTGCTTTTAAATCCATTATCAAATGAGCTTTCAAATAAGAACAGTGAAAATGTTTGTCGTTTGGGAGATATTTTTCTTGCAGTATATGTTATAAGCTCGATTCTTGTTTTGGGACCATGCACTGCATAATTGATAAAGCTTCAGACTTATTTTGTGAAATGTTATAGGTCTACAGATCTTTTAGCTGAGTTGTGCGGAAAATTTAACAAAATATTATTGGGATATATGTTGGCTCATGTGATGATCATCCAATGGATTATTCATTAGAAATAATGTGTCTGTTATATCCAGTGAATAACATATGATTTAACCCTTTCCTATAGAGGACCTGGTTTTGACGTCCGTAATAGAAAAGGCTTGGGAAAACATTGAAACAAAAGAAGAAACTGCTGATAACCAGCAGTTTCTCCTTTTGTCTCAATATTTTCTATGCCATAATTTACAAAAATTCTACCTTTAATAACTTCCCTTTTGTCATTTGTGGCAGTTTTTGAAGTGGATCACCCTAAACTTTTGCCGTTTGAGAAAGATTTAACCCTTTTCCACACAAGACTTGTCTTATCTTTAAGATGAAGGTGACAAAGTCGTAAAATTCTAACTTAACCCATTACCAAACGACAAAATTTTAGACTTGTCCAAATTGAAAGATGTTGCAGACAACAATTTAAAGTGAATTGATTTTTTCATTTTTTGGTAATTTTTCTTAGAAAATATTGTAGGAAATGAAGAAATTGCTTGTCACAAGCAATATCTTCATTTTCCACAATGTTTTCCCAAGCCAATTTCTCGTGGGGAGTCAAAAAGAGTCAGTGTGCGGTAATGGTTTAACCCATTACCAACTATTGATGCATTTTGGCACTTCACAAGTTAAAGGCTTAGGATAATAAGCTTGTGACAAGCAATTTCTTTATTTTCCACAATGATTTCTACCCTGAAAGGCAAAATTCTGTCTTTAACATTATCAACAATGTTGCCTACAGCAGTTTTTGAATTGGATAGCCCTATTTTTTGCCATTTTTGAAAGCATACATGTAGATTGGTTTTGGAATGGTAATGTTGACATTTTCTACATTATTGTGCTGGTGGTATTTACGTTGATTGAATTTTAATGAGGATGAATATTCAATTAACGAATGTTGCATGTTCAATTCAGTATCTCCTGTAAGTTAAGGCTGTGTTTGTTATAATGTGTATAGACATAACTCTGATAAAGGCTTGTTTGACTTTGTGAACAGGTCTGTATTTGTCTATTAGAGGATAATTAAGGGCTAAAATGGATTAAAATGATGAAGAGATAATCGAAGGATAGGTGCATAGAAATTCCATTTGCACTATCAGTATGTTTGCACTAAACCAATAATGTATAGGTATTCCTTTCAAAAACAAGGCATGGTTTTGATATCCCTTATGGAAAAGGCTTTGGAAAACATTAATACTAAAGAAAAAAATGCTGATAATCATCATTTTCTCCTTTTGCCTCAATATTTTCTGTACTTATTGTACTCAAATACTGTCTTTAGCAACACCCATTTTGTGGTCTGAGCAGCTTTCAAATAGGACCACGTCATAAATTTGGTGTTTTGGACTGGGTTAATGTGTGTTGCATATTTAATTCAATATCCTCTGTAAGATGACATAATTCTAATGAGAACCCTCAACATAGGGGTTGATGAACATGCATTGTAACATAGGGTTTCATGAATATGTATTTTGTATTTTTAAAACCCATTAGCCCTGCTTATCTCATTATCTGACATGTGTTGTTTGAATGAAGACAAGTTTGAAAAAATGTTCTGATGGTGGGGACTTTTGTTGTATGTCTGTTTATATGAAATTATTATTATTGATATGAAAAGAAATATTATTTTCCTTTTCAGAATTTGTGTTTTGGAAGAAGCGCCTAACAAGATCTACATGTATGGGTCGAATAAAGACGAGAATGAAAAATGTCCTGATACTAGGGACAGTTGTCTTTTGTCTGCTTATCTTCTGGATTCATGGATTTAAAGAAGGTATGTGTAAAATTGAAACCAATTATTGTCAATATTGCTTAGTATAATTATGCTTTCAATGTCATTGAAAAAGTAGGTCATTGTATGTTATAAAGTATGTAATAAGGTATAAGAACCTTTTTGCTCTGGAGGTAAAAATTCTTGTTTAATTGTTGTCAAGATATTTCAGAAAACTTGAACCTTGTCATTGGCCATTTCCAGAGTCCTCAGAGTTTTGAAATTGTGCATGACTGCATGTGTCAAATCCCTTTTAGGTGAGTGACATAGGGCCATTTCAACCCTCTTGTGTGGGAAAGGGTTTTCTCAATAAGTCTTTCCCAAACACAACCAGGTTTAGACATCCCTTATATCAAAGAATTGAAAGACTTTGGAAAATGTTGAGGCAAAAGAAGAAAATGCCAATTATTAGCATTCTCTCCTTTTGCCTCAATATATTCAGTGCAATATTGCACACAAATTCTACTTTAATCCACACCCATTTCGTCTTCTGCAACATCTTTCAAGTTATACAACCATAAAATTTTGTCGTTTGGGAAAGGGTTAAAAACCAATCAATTAATCAATTTCAGATCAGAGTTACCAGACTATTTTAGACGACAGTTATCTAGAAATGAAGGACAAATTACAGCGGTCAGAACTGACCAACAAACAGTCCAGAAATGACCTACAGATGTTACGTAGCCAGTTTAATATACTTGCTCATGCCATGTCTCAAAACTCAACCAACGGGTATGTATCAAACAAAGCAAAGATAAGAGGGGGTAAATCTTGGATTTCAAATAAAGATGATAATTTTGCATAGTATTTTATAAGCATAATTATAAACTAAAGAGTTCACCCTTTCCCATATTGTATACTACTCCAAATTCAGAAAATCTTTAAGATAATTATACCCCCGCAAACCAAGTTTGGAGGGGGTATACTGGAATCAGCCTGTCGGTCCAGTGGTTGGTTGGATGGTTGGTTGGATGGTTGGTTTGTTTGTTGGTCTGTCTCCAAAACTTTGTCCGGACAACTTCTACACTGGTGGACCGATTTAGTTCATACTTGGCACAAATGTTCATTGTGACCTGTAGATGTGCAAGACACAAATTTCACGAAAATCGGACCGATACTTTCTGAGTTATGGCCCCTGATTTGACCAAAAAATGCTTGTCCGGATAACTCCTCCTACACTTGAGGACCGATTTAGTTCATACTTGGCACAAGTGTTCATTGTGACCTGTAGATGTGCAAGACGCAAATTTCATGGAAATCGGACCGATATTTTTTGAGTTATGGCCCCTGATTTGACCAAAAAATGTTTGTCCGGATAACTCCTCCTACACTTGTGGACCGATTTAGTTCATACTTGGCACAAGTGTTCATTGTGACCTGTAGATGTGCAAGACGCAAATTTCACGGAAATCGGACCAATACTTTTTGAGTTATGGCCCCTGATTTGACCAAAAAATGCTTGTCCGGCCAACTTCTCCTACAGTTACTGTCCGATTTGCTTCATACTTGGCACATGTGTGCATTAGGACCTGTAGATGTGCATGACACAAATTTCACGAAAATGGGACCGATACTTTCTGAGTTATGGCCCCTGATTTGACCAAAAAATGCTTGTCCGGATAACTCCTCCTACACTTGTGGACCGATTTAGTTCATACTTGGCACAAGTGTTCATTGTGACCTGTAAATGTGCAAGACACAAATTTCACGGAATTGGACCAATACCTTTTGAGTTATGGCCCCTGATTTGACCCAAAAATGCTTGTCCGGCCAACTCCTCCTACAGTTACTGTCGATTTGCTTCATACTTTGCAAAGGTGTGTATTAGGACCTGTAGATGTGCAAGACGCATATTTCTCGAAAATCGGACCGATACTTTCTGAGTTATGGCCCCTGATTTGACCAAAAAATGCTTGTACGGATAATTCCTCCTACACTTGTGGCCCAATTTAGTTCATACTTGGCACAAGTGTTCATTGTGACCTGTAGATGTGCAAGACGCAAATTTCAAGGAAATCGGACCAATACTTTTTGAGTTATGGCCCCTGATATGACCCAAAAATGCTTGTCCGGATAACTCCTACACTTACTGTCCGATTTGCTTCTTACTTGGCATAGGTGTGCATTAGGACTTGTAGATGTGCATGACGCAAATTTCCTGAAAATCTGACATTTACTTTCTCAGTTATAGCCCTTGATTTTACCAAAAAATGTTTGTCCAGACAACTCCTCCTTTAGTTACTGTCTGATTTGCTTCGTACTTGGCACAGGTGTGCATTAACTTCTGTAAATGTGGAAGACGCACATTTCACGTAATTCAGAACGACACTTTCTGAGTTATGGCCCCTGATTTAACAAAAATGCATGTCCGGACAATTCCTCCTACATTTACTGAACGATTTGCTTCATAATTGGCACAGGTATGCAGTATATATGCAAGGTGCAAAATTGACGGAAATCAGACCGATACTTTCTGAGTTATGGCCCCTGATTGGACCAAATTTCAAGAAAATCGGATTGACAAATTTCTGAGTATGGCTCCTGATTCAACAAAAACGCTTGTTCGATCAAAGGTGGTGGCGGGGGTATTTTTATCACCTTCAGTGATAGATTTCTAGTTAATTTTGTCATATGTGTCCATACAGCATAAGAAGCATTGAAAGAAAAGGTGATACTTCTTTTAACTCAATCCCTTTAACCCTTTCCCAAATGGCGAAAATTTAGGGTGATCCACTTCAAAAACTGCCATAAATGACAAAATGTGTGTTATCAAAGATAGGATTTGTGTAAAACATGGCATAGAAAATATTGAAACAAAAGAAGAAACTGCTGGTTATCAGCAGTTTCTTCTTTTGTTTCAATGTTTTCCTAAACCTTTTTTATTAGGGACGTCAAAACCAGGTCTTGTTTGGGAAAGGGTTAAAATGTTTTTACAGGGAAAGTCAAAGCTAGGAATTGATTTGTAAAGCAAGTATGCTAGAACATGAATCAGTGAAGTTTCCAAATTTAGAGAAAAGTCTAGTCTCTAATATAAGCTGATTGTTTCAAAGAGTTAAGCAAGTTACATGTAGATAAAGCATGGAGCAGTAAAGTTCCCTAAAACAGAAATATCTAGCTGCGATATAGAATGATTGCTTCAAGTAATTGTGCCTCTCAATTGCAAGTAATTAGAGTTTTTATTACAGCCTTACCCAAGTAGGAATTGTTATTTAATTAACAGATGCTTCCTTATTTAAACTCTTTCCCAAACAAGACCTAGTTTTGATGTCCCTAATAGATATGGCTTGGGAAAACATTGAAACAAAAGAAGAAACTGCTGATAACCAGCAGTTTTTCCTTTTGTCTAAATATTTTCTGTGCCATTTTCTACACAAATCCTATCTTTAATAACATCCATTTTGTCATTTTTTACAGTTTTGAAGTGGATCACCCTAAAATTCTGTCGTTTGGGAAAGGGTTAAACCCTTTTCCAATTAAACCTTAGATATCCTTCCCTTTTTCTACGCTATCTGATAATAACGCTTTTTGATGCCCAACAAGATAACAGCTTTGAAAAATATAGTGTAAAATGAGGAAAGCGCTTTTGACATGTGTGCAGTCTGACTCTGACTTTATTCTACTCTACCTGGGTAATTTACTTCATCAACAATTTACAATTGCAGATCGTACACAGGAGATTTTTACAGATTACTGCAGAACAATCAAAACGACACCAAGGATCAACTTGGTTCTCTACATTTACCCAGTATTTATCTAGTATTTTTCACCAACATTTTCAGATCATACGCAGGAGATATTCATAGATTACTGCAGAACAATCAAAACAACATTACTGACCAACTAGGGTCGCTACATTTACCCAGTATTTTTACCTACATTTTACAATTGCAGATCTTACACTGGAGATTTTCATAGATTACTGCAGAACAATCAAAACAACATCACAGACCAACTAGGGTCGCTACATTTACCCAGTATTTTTACCTACATTTTACAATTGCAGATCTTACACTGGAGATTTTCATAGATTACTGCAGACCAATCAAAACAACATTACAGACCAACTAGGGTCACTACATTTACCCAGTATTTTTACCTACATTTACAATTGCAGATCTTACACTGGAGATTTTCATAGATTACTACAGAACAATCAAAACAACATCACAGACCAACTAGGGTCGCTACATTTACCCAGTATTTTTACCTACATTTACAGTTGCAGATCTTACACAGGAGACTTTCACAGATTGCTGCAGGACAATCAAAACAACATAACAGACCAACTAGGGTCTCTACATTTACCCAGTATTTATCTAGTATTTTTCACCAACATTTTCAGATCTTACACAGGAGATTTTCATAGATTACTGCAGAACAATCAAAACAACATCACAGACCAACTAGGGTCGCTACATTTACCCAGTATTTTTACCTACATTTTACAATTGCAGATCGTACACAGGAGATTTTCAAAGATTACTGCAGAACAATCAAAACAACATAACAGACCAACTAGGGTCTCTACATTTACCCAGTATTTTTACCTACATTTTACAATTGCAGATCTTACACAGGAGATTTTCACAGATTACTGTAGAACAATCAAAACAACATCACAGACCAACTAGGGTCTCTACATTTACCCAGTATTTTTACCTACATTTTACAATTTCAGATCTTACACAGGAGATTTTCATAGATTACTGCAGAACAATCAAAACAACATCACAGACCAACTAGGGTCGCTACATTTACCCAGTATTTTCACCTACATTTTACAATTTCAGATCTTACACAGGAGATTTTCACAGATTACTGCAGAACAATCAAAACAACATCACAGACCAACTAGGGTCTCTACATTTACCCAGTATTTTTACCTACATTTTACAATTGCAGATCTTACACAGGAGATTTTCACAGATTACTGCAGAACAATCAAAACAACATCACAGACCAACTTGGGTCACTACATTTACCCAGTATTTATCTAGTATTTTCACCAACATTTTCAGATCTTACACAGGAGATTTTCATAGATTACTGCAGAACAATCAAAACAACATAACAGACCAACTAGGGTCGCTACATTTACCCAGTATTTTTACCTACATTTTACAATTTCAGATCTTACACAGGAGATTTTCACAGATTACTGCAGAACAATCAAAACAACATTACAGACCAACTAGGGTCGCTACATTTACCCAGTATTTTTACCTACATTTTATAATTGCAGATCTTACACTGGAGATTTTCATAGATTGCTGCAGAACAATCAAAACAACATCACAGACCAACTAGGTTCGCTACATTTACCCAGTATTTTTACCTACATTTTACAATTGCAGATCTTACACTGGAGATTTTCACAGTTTACTGCAGAACAATCAAAACAACATCACAGACCAACTAGGGTCGCTACATTTACCCAGTATTTTTACCTACATTTTATAATTGCAGATCTTACACGGGGGATTTTCACAGATTGCTGCAGAACAATCAAAACATCACAGACCAACTAGGGTCGCTACATTTACCCAGTATTTTTACCTACATTTTACAATTTCAGATCTTACACGGGGGATTTTCACAGATTGCTGCAGAACAATCAAAACAACATCACAGACCAACTAGGGTCGCTACATTTACCCAGTATTTTTACCTACATTTTACAATTTCAGATCTTACACGGGGGATTTTCACAGATTGCTGCAAAACAATCAAAACAACATCACAGACCAACTAGGGTCGCTACATTTACCCAGTATTTTTACCTACATTTTACAATTTCAGATCTTACACAGGAGACTTTCACAGATTACTGCAGAACAATCAAAACAACATCACAGACCAACTAGGGTCGCTACATTTACCCAGTATTTTTACCTACATTTTACAATTGCAGATCTTACACAGGAGATTTTCATAGATTACTGCAGAACAATCAAAACAACATCACAGACCAACTAGGGTCGCTACATTTACCCAGTATTTTTACATATCTACCTCACCTTACTCACCACCCTAACAGCGTGAAACCAGTATATAAGATGTCTCGAAACAGATACGGAAGTAAGTGTGTATATTAATCCATTCACTAATGTTGATGCTTTTGTATGCCTAAGAATGGGTCAAGGAAACATTGTGGAAAATGAAGAAATTGCTTGTCACAAGCAATTTCTATGTTTTCCACAATGCTTTTTTACCCAGAAAGTCATAAATTATAAAATTGTGTACTGGTCCAAATGTAGAAGGTCAAGTCTTACGTTATAGATTGGTGAATCAGGAGTCAATCCAAAGATATCTTTCTGTCTTGGTTTGAATCAAGCTTTGCATGTACCCCCTTAACATTCTATTCATTTGTACATGCCAATAAATAAATCATTTGAATAGAACAAATGCCAGATAAGGAAATTGTTAATACTTATAAAATCAAACCCTAATTGAGGTTTGTAAATGGTGACAACATACATGTTACAAAAATTGGGAACATTTTGCGTTAAATTCTTAACCCTTTCCGAAACAAGACCTGGTTTTGACGTCCCTAGAAGAAATGGCTTGGGAAAACATTGAAATAAAAGAAGAAACTGCTGATAACCAGCAGTTTCTCCTTTTGCCTCAATCTTTTCTGTGCCATATTGCACACAAATCCTTTTTAACATGAATTTTGTCGTCTGAAGCAGCTTTCCAATAGGGGTTTGTCAAGCAAATAACGCGCATGCGCACAAGCCGTAATTCAACTATCGGTTTCCCTCGAGGGGGCAAGTCGATAATAATTCTGTAATGAGATAATAAGCGTGACGGATTAATCTGCTTCTGTGATTCGTTAAATCGAAAAAATGGGCGGACACGATCATTGTTGCGTGTATGGGTGTGATCAAAGACGGAATAAACTGTCAATTAATTGTAGATTCTTCACTTTTCCAAAAAAATCGGCATTAAAAATGCGATGGATTCATGCGTCGGGTAGACAGAACTTGAGTTTAAAAACACTTACAAAATAACGTGAAAGTTTGTGGATGCCACTTTATTTTCGGAAAGCTAGACAGAACTGATAAAAACAATCCTGACTATGTACCAAATATAAATACACGTATACCAAGTATTTTGACGAAGAAACCCACCAGACAATCTAAAACGAGCAAAAAATCGTTGGAATATACCAAGACTCTAGAAGCCGCCGAACAAAGTTCAACCATAGTTTCTAGAATTGCAAAGAGAAATCGACGACAATTATCACTCTCCCAAATCCCCAGTCCCTCCAATGAGATCGAAATATCTTCCGAAGTAAGTATTATTCATTTATAACTACATGTATTAAATTTTGTTATGTCCGTCATTCAAAAACCGGAGAAGATTTGGAGATACGGAAATAACGAGAAAACACCATAAAAGAAATCTAGATTGACTCCGTATTGGATTAACATTTTGGAAAAGAACATTTATAATGGTCTGTTAATATATTTATATACAGTTCAGTTCACCGTAAGGATCCTGTTCAATATTGAATTATTACGTAAGTGCAAATATCGTATGGAAAATGCTGAATTCCGCATGATTTCGAAATATTAAAATACCCACTCTTCGCATTTTCTCGAGCCAAATCCCATTATTCATCCGTGAGCTTTAAAATTTCAGAATAAGGCTATAGGCCTAATATATCATATCATCGAAACGGTATCGAAACTTAAGTTGATTTCTATTTTGGAGTAAAAAACTGACTTTTATCAAGACACTATTAAATATTTAAAATAAATGCCAAATGAATACATTCGTTTCCCTTCTTATTCGAAAAACACGGAACCTGATCAGTAAAATTAATGCTTAAATTGCGCTCCGACTGGGATGTTTCGCATTATTGATCATTATTTGGTTTTGAAATAATGATAGGCCTACCGATGATCTGTCTCATTACCGTAGTGCTATTAATTTCGGTTGTTCTATTTTTTCCTTCGAATTCCGTTCAATGACAATTTCGTCTGATTTGTCACATATCTTTGATTGGTGTCCAAAATTATCGTTTTTTACAGCTTGATTAAAGGTTAAAGTACATTTCGATTTTCAATATTGATGGGATCAGTATTGTCAATGCAAAGGGTTTTGCAGATAGGCCTACTGGTATATCACGCGTTTGACAGTCTCGTCGGTACAGCACTTTGTCGCTTTATCAGTATATCACAATCAATGTTATCGGCTTTTCAACAGCAGCAAAAAAACCTTGTCATTCTAAAACCCTTTCCTCACCGATATGTTCCAAAGAAACGTCCAAATGAGAGTATTAAATCTTGAGGGAAAAAAAGAAAGAAAAAAGAAGGCTCGTAAGAACAGGGGCCGGTCGGTCATCGATCAAGCCATCGTTTATAACGCTGAAGCAAAGGGGAAATGCTTACCATCATCGTTTTATTCTTTTGTCACGATGTTTTCACGAGTCAGGGAAGTCAGGCTTAGCAAATATAATGCATAATACCAAGTGGGTTTGTTCATAGTGGCGGATCCAGAGTCGTTTCGGTGGGATCAAATGCCCCCACATCCTGTAGTGTAATTTATTTTATTTATTTTTTTTTTAAAAAAAACTTGTTTAACTATTTCCAAGACAGCAAATATTGACACTGTTTGACATGTGAATTGACATGTTTTACTTTAGAAATCAACAATTTTATAGCCCGTAACTCTTTTTAAAAATTGTGCCAGCCTTAACCCTTTCCCAAACGTCTAAATGTTTGGGTGATCCACTTCCATAAGTGCCAAAAATGACAAAATGGATGTTATTAAAGATAGATTTGTGTAAACTATGACAAAGAAAATACTGAGACAAAAGGAGAAACTGTTGGTTATCAGCAGTTTCTTCTTTTGTTTCAATGTTTTTCAAAGTCTTTTATATTAGGGACTTCAAAACCAGGTCTTGTTTGGGAAAGTGTTAAATTCAGTCGTTGGAGAAAGGGTAAAATCTCTCTGAAAAAAATCGCCTTTCATGGCAAAAACATCGTAAAAGTTGATTTGATAATTCGTTACTACAATGTTCTGTCTTCTCAATAACGAAATGTCGTTGACTGAATGGTTAGAACTATTATGTTGGAATATGCCAATCGCCGGTGTTATTGCAAAACCTCGTAACTGCAGTTTGATTTAAGCTGTAATAACAAGATTTTAAAATACCACGGAAGATATAGGAGTCGACATATACCAACTATTCATCCCACCAAAATGTATGCGCAGACAAGTGAACGGGCTTCGTGGTCATTATGAAAATATGACAATAGGAATAAAAAAAAAAAGAAACCGATAGAAATAATGAATTACATCTATTTATTTTTCAATTTTGACCGATTTTGACATCTTGGAGTATAAGTGATTCATCTCGCACACAATTCGATGTAAAATCATGCTTAAATGTGTAAATAAACTTAGTTTTTAAACGTGTATTCTACATACAAAATAGAGCAATAATTTACCGGGAGTAAATAGTGCCCCCTCAAGAACACTGGAAGTACATTTTTAATTTTCTTTGTGAAGAGTTTCGCAAGGGAAATAACTCTTTGACAAACCTCTATTGGATCACCCCAAGATTTTGTCGTTTGGGAAAGGGTTAAGAAAAGATTGATACTGTGCTTTTAAAAGCCGTTAGGAAAATAAACTTTGTTTTGCATGAAAAAGATTGAGGCTTGACCATTAAAAGCCATAAAAATGCATTGTAATATTGTAATATAAGCTCCAGTATCATGTATTTTGCACTTTGCATCTTTTGTCTTTTAGCTGCCATTGTAATGGGCATACCCACAATACGACGAGAGAAAGTGGATTATTTAAAAGATACTGTCAAGTCCCTAATTGGTGAAATGACCATTTAAAGTCATTAAAATGCCCTGAAATATACCTTTGATTACATTGTATCTTGTATCTTTCAGCTGCGATAGTAATGGGCATACCCACAATACGACGAGAGAAAGTGGATTATTTAAAAGATACTGTCAAGTCCCTAATTGGTGAAATGACCATTTAAAGTCATTAAAATGCCCTGAAATATACCTTTAATTACATTTATCTTGTATCTTTCAGCTGCTATTGTAATGGGTATACCCACAATACGACGAGAGAAAGTGGATTATTTGAAAGATACAGTCAAGTCCCTTATTGATGGAATGACCATTTAAAGTCATTAAAATGTCCTGAAATATACCTTTAATTACATTTATCTTGTTTCAGCTGCCATTGTAATGGGCATACCCACAATACGACGAGAGAAAGTGGATTATTTAAAAGATACTGTCAAGTCCCTTATTGATGGAATGACCATTTAAAGTCATTAAAATGTCCTGAAATATACCTTGTATTACATTTATCTTGCATGTTTCAGCTGCCATTGTAATGGGCATACCCACAATACGACGAGAGAAAGTGGATTATTTAAAAGATACAGTCAAATCCCTTATTGATGGAATGACTATTTAAAGTCATTAAAATGCCCTGAAATATGAATTACATTTATCTTGCATGTTTTAGCTGCCATTGTAATGGGCATACCCACAATACGACAAGAGAAAGTGGATTATTTAAAAGATACAGTCAACCTTCATTGATGGAATGACCATTTAACCCTTTCCCAAATGGCAAAATTTTAGGGTGATCTACTTCAAAAAGTGCCACAAATGCCAAATAGATGTAATTAAAGATAGAATTTGTGTAAAATATGGCACAGAAAATATTGAGACAAAAGGAGAAACTGCTGGTTATCAGCAGTTTCTTCTTTTGTTTCAATGTTTTCCCAAGCCATTTTGATTAGGGACGTCAAAACCAGGTCTTGTTTGGGAAAGGGTTAAAGCCATTAAAATGCCCCGAAATTTGCCTTTAATTACATTATCTTGTTTCAGCTGCCATTGTAATGGGTATACCCACAATACGACGAGAGAAAGTGGATTATTTAAAAGATACTGTCAAGTCTCTCATAGATGGTATGACCATTTAAAGTCATTAAAATGCCCTGAAATATGCCTTGTATTACATTTATCTTGTATGTTTCAGCTGCCATTGTAATGGGCATACCCACAATACGACGAGAGAAAGTAGATTATCTAAAAGATACTGTCAAGTCCCTTATTGATGGATGACCATTTAAAGTCATTAAAATACCCTGAAATATACCTTTAATTACATGTATCTGGAATGTTTCAGCTGCCATTGTAATGGGCATACCCACAATACGACGAGAGAAAGTGGATTATTTAAAAGATACAGTCAAGTCTCTCATTGATGGAATGACTACTGAGGAACAAGCTATGTGCCTTATTATTGTTTTTGTTGCTGAGGTATATATTGTTTTCTTTTTCTTTCAAAGTTTTCTATCCTTTAACTGACAATGTTAACCCATTACCACACAGTGATTCTTTTTGACTCCCCACAAGGTGATGGATTCGGAAAACAATGTGGAAAATGAAGAAATTGCTTGTGACAAGCAATTTCTTCATTTCCCACAATGTTTTCTACTACAGAAGACCAACAATTTGTAAATTCATTCACTTGAAATTGTCGTCTACAACACCTTTCAAATTGGACCAGTCCAATATTTTGCCGTCTGGTAATGGGTTAAGTGACTCTATTAACCCATTACCAGAAGGCATAATTTTGGACAGTTCCAATTTGAAAGGAGTTGCTGACAACAAAATAATTGATATCAGACAATGAAAATGTTTATATCATAGCTAAGAAAATATTGAGGCAAAAGGAGAAACTGCTGATTATCAGTAGTCTCTTCTTTTGACTCAATCTTTTCCCAAGCCTATCTTCATAGGGACGTCAATACCAGGTTTTTATGCTCCCCGAAGGGAGAGCATATAGTCGCCGCTTCGTCTGTCCGTCCGTCCGTCCGTCATTCCGTCCGTCCGTCCGTCCGTCCGTCCGTCCGAAGCGATTTCTCTATAACCCTTGGGCCAAATCAAATGAAACTTACCATGTGAACTCCCTATGACATAATGCCGATGTACTTTTCCAAGTTTTTGGATTTGAGGCCTCGTCATGGGAAAAGGGGACTTAAGGTCAAATACACTTTTTCTCTAATTTCTCATAGTCTAATGGTCAGAATTTGATGAAATCTCATATTTGAGTAGCAAATCAGATGCCCTTGACAATAAACTACTTGGAATTTGCGTATAAAAAGTATGTCATGGAAAAAGGGGGCTTATCGTTTGTTAGCTTAATCTTAGCTCTGTATGGCATACATTTATTGTGACAATGCCCTATTCGGGGAGCATTGTCCGTCTCTGACGGCTCTTGTGTTTTGGATAGGGTTAAAATGTACTATTTTTGAGTCCATCTTTGCAATTTCTAACCTCCATAGGTTAGAAATGTTTTCATTTTCTCTTTATGGCAATTTTGAATTACACTTTGCTTTTCATTTGAAATCTTCAATTTTGTCTTACATATTTTATCTTTGCAAGTTACAAGGATGATATCCGGCAAAAATGTATATAAACTAAATTTTGTTATTTTCTTCAGTGTTGATATAATGTAAAGCATTGGATATAAGTTTTCTTTGTTCCACAGCCTTGGGATGTTGCCTACGCAAAAGAAGTTGGTGATAAACTGTATAAAGAGTAAGTTTCTGTTTTCTTTAGAGTATATCATACCAGTCTTCCCAAAGTACGGATCAAAATCAGGCTTCATGTTGTTACATTTAAATAGTGATAAAATTGGTTGGAGTAATAAAGATTATAACAAACAAGGAATAAGTGACTGGTTCATTGTACTTTAGATTAATATTTCTGAAACGTCCAATAGGCTAGTTTGATTTTAAAGCTGCTTCTGTGGAAATAATGGAATATTAGAAAATCAAACAACCACATTCCCAGCCTGTAGTCAAATGCAGCAGAATAATAGTCCATACTGCTAACTCATAGACCTTGCTCAAATGATTTTGTTTTAGGTCAAAATAATTTGGTAATCTATGTTGAGTTTTGTTGACACATAAATCTACTTTTAGACAAATTAGTTGTTAGTAACACATTTTTGACAATTTTTGATAACACATATATCAGAGAAATGATTGATTTGAGGAAAATTGTTCTAAATGGGGGATATTTGTCTATACTTGATCTTAAGGATTACGAACTGAGAATGAAAACACCACTTTCTAGCCATACGAAATGCATCACATTACACACACTTGTAAAAACACTTCACATAAGTTGATTCACCGTGCCGGATTTCAAGATTATGCTTCAAGAAGAAAATAATTTACAAACATTATTTTACTCTATATTCATATGCAAGGGAAGTAATTTTGAAAATACTAAACCATACAAAATGCTTACGTTTGTATTTGGAATGGAAATGTAACACAGTTTAGGAATTACTGGCACTTTTCAAATTTCGCTTTTGGCTCTGCATTTCATTCTCAGTTCGTAAACCTTAATTTATGAACTGTAACTCTTGTAGGTTTCCCACACATGTAGAAGCTGGTCTTCTAGAAGTTATCTCCCCTCCTGCAGAATTCTACCCTGACTTGGACAACATTAAACAATCATTTGGTGATACGAAAGCTAGAGTCAAGTAAGTATAACCAGTTTCTTGAAAGACATCTAAAAAAAAAAGAAAATGTGTGAAAGAAATTTTACATCAGTCCTTAATTTTGTCAAGTCTATGCATATCATCGGTGCTATTGTAAAACTTTGTAACTCCAGCTTTAATCAAGTTAGAGTTTTGTGGTTTTGCAAAATTACTGATGATGTGTGAAATATCTTTAAATACATCAAATATGCTTGACATAGAGTCTATCCATGTTTTGTTATGTCTACCTAGTTAGATGAAAAAGTCCTGCTATTTTTAGCTCGACTTTTCGAAGAAAATGAGAGCTTATACTGTCACCCGGGCGTCGGCGTTGGCGTTGGCGTTGGCGTTGCAACCAAGGTTAAAGTTTTTTCAAACATCAATAACTTCCATACTATCAAAGGGATTCAACCCAAACTTGGAATACTTATTCACCATCACACCCTCTACCTTACTATCAGGGCCCATGACCCTGGGACCACTCTATTTGGAGTTATGCCCCCTTTATACTAAGCAACTTAGAAAGTCGAGCGCGCTGTCTTCGGACAGCTCTTGTTCCTACTTCATAAACGAAAGGTATTTGGAATTTCATTCTCTGATAGGTAACATTGCAGAGGAATGCATTATAAAATGTGTTAATGTATCACAAGTGTCTTAACCTTCATTTGTAAGATGTTGCCCTTTATTATTTTGAAATAGAATTCAATGGCATGACTCAGTCACCCTAGTCAGGACTCATGTTCTATTGCAAATAAAATTATTTAAAGCCTTATCTTTGTTGTCTTTGTTTAAAAAAGTGCTTTTCTGTCAGAAGTAGTTTTTCACAACTAGCATAATTCCTTCTATAAGAAATATATGAAAATTTAGTTTGTATTGTTTTCACAGATGGAGAACGAAGCAAAATCTAGATTTTGCATTTTTGATGCTTTACTCACGTTTACGGGGATTTTACTATGTGCAGGTAAGATTGTATGCCTTATTGACAAGTTATATGGCTGTCTATCAGAGATTAATTGAGTAATTGAATAATATAATTCTTTCCGTCACCTGTGTCCCTGGTATCAAAAGATTAGGGGCATATTATCATAGTTACCTTTGTCTGTCTGTTTTACACATTTACCACCTTAAAATTTAGTCACTTTGAAAAGCTTTGTAATTTAGAATTCCATGCCTTGCATCTCTGATTATACTTGCAGTCTTAATTTATTTAGATTCATGTATTTACAGCTAGAGGATGATATAATGGCCAAACCTGGATATTTTTCTGTGATGAAAACTTATGCAGACCAACAGAAGGGGACAGATTGGGTACTGCTTGACTTCTCTAGTCTGGGTTTTATAGGTAAGAAAATGGCGACTTACAGGTCCTTCAGTGCTTTGATTTTGTTTCAAGTTTAACTCATTGTCACATAATGACACCTTTTGATGCCTTAAAAGATAAATGGCTGGAAAACAATGAGGAAAATGGAGAAATTGCTTGTGACAAGCAATTTCTTCATTTACCTCATTGTTTTCTACCATAGAAGACCAAAATAAGTCTAAAAATTGCTGTCTTGTAATGGGTTAACTGCAAGAAGATAAAAAACCCCCTGTTCAAACCTGGTTATTTTTCTGTGATGAAAACTTATGCAGACCAACAAAAGGGGACAGATTGGGTACTGCTAGACTTCTCTAGTCTAGGTTTTATAGGTAAGCATGGTGGATTTAGTCTGCAGTATACATCTTTTGCTATGTAATAACATCGGAAGAGAGTGTCTTAAGTAAATGGCAGTGTTTGGACTTATCATGGTTTGACCTTAAGTTTCTCAGATAGAAGGCCCAATAAGCCACCAGGAAACTTTGGCAGGAAATTCAACGAAATATATAAAAACTGCCACTCCTCAAATAGGAACAAAATGATTGAGTACAAAAAAGATGTTCTTTCAAAACCTTTCCAAGCAAGACCCTGTCTTGACATCCCTAGTGGGAATGGTTTTGGAAAAATTTGATTGAAAAGAAGATATAAATGATATTTTAGCTGATTGAGAAAGGGCTAAAAGGTCAAGCCATTATCAGACAATGAATGACTAATTCAAAATCAAATATGTTTCAGTTATTAGAAATTATACTAAAACATTTGTATTATAGCAAAAATACTATGAAAAATATCTAAATGAAAGATAGACTAGTCTTCTTACTAGTATGTTCTGTTTTACCACAAAAGAGATTGTTGTATTTTCAGGAAAGTTGTTCAAGTCGTCCCAGATCCCCGTGATTGTTGAGTTTTTTCTGATGTTTTATCAAGATAAACCCTGTGATTGGCTACTAGATCATTTTCTGTCTGTGAAAGTATGCAGCCCAGAAAAAGATGTTGTATGTACCTTTTTATTGTTGCATTGTTGTAACCCTAATTTTGGCACTCTGAATAGAGAGGCATTTGTGTGAGAAAAGAAAAACTCTTTCTTGAACAATCCTTGGGTTTGACATTCTGAATTGGGAATTGGGGTTTAGGGAACTTTTTTGAAATGACTGAATTTAAAAGATTATTATGTTTGACATTTAACCTGATGACAATCAAGTTAATAAATTAAAGACTTTTATTATATGTAGTGAGATGATAACATGAACATTTTTCGATTGTAACCCACTTTTTGCTAGTGTTTTAAATGAGTATATCAACAGTAAATTCTATTATCTGCCCTTCCTATCTGTATGTTTGTCTGGCTGCAGGACTTAGATACAAACCTGTTTTCTAAATGCGACTTCATGGATAACTTATATCATTCTTTTATTATGCCCCCGATAGGGAGGCATCATAAATTTGACTTGTACGTCTGTCCGTCTGTCTGTCCGTCCGTCTGTCCGTCATTCCGTCCAAAAACTTTAACATTGGCCATAACTTCCTTATTACTTAACATATTCGCTTCATACTTTACCACAACATTCCTTGGTACATTACCTTTCTGTAGTCACATACTTTGGTGACCTTGACCCCGGGATGACCTTGACCTTGAACATAGATTGGCCATAATTTAAAATCAAAGTGGTGTCGGGGGCATTGTCATCTTACTGCGACAGCTCTTGTTCTTTCAGAAACACTGTGATAGAATGAAAGGTGAAATAAGGAAGAGGTTTAAACCATCTTTATTTCAACATGTTGGTACTCAATCCTCACTCAAGGGGAAAACACAAAAATTAAAGGTAAGAGTATCCTTTTGTATCATTAATATAAGGGGTGATCCAAATGTTTGTGGACACCATGCAGCTCTATATATCACTATGTTATGCTTTGTAAAGAAGTACCATTCTAGAAAGTTGTGTGATATTCTTTATAATGGTAAATTTTGCGCTATGTGGAGAAGGATAATATCGTCAGATAGCAAAAAACATTGTAGATGTATTTACTCATCTTTGCATGAACAGTTTTGATTGTATCAAGTTTATGTAGGCTGAGTAGGGTGATACTTTTCTCATTTCCCAGATGGTATTTGTGTCACAATTATAAGTTTTGTCAATTGATATTTCTTTTTCATGAATTGTAAAACTAACAATGATTTTTCCCAATCTTCAGGATAAAGATTTTGGTAAACAAGCTATCTATAGAGCTCATGTAAACCCGCCGGCCACTATCCACAGTTCTATGAAGTCTTACCAAAAATACTTCCTGTCCAAAGCCTACATTGGGGAGGATGTGTTCTGGGGTTTAACTCCAACAGAGGGGGATACTGTAGAGTTTAGATTTAATCCTCATATAGAAATATCTAGGTGAGTGATGTGTCCTTCTATCTGTCTGTATGTCTGTTTACAATTTCTGTCTAAAGCATACATAGGGGAGGATGTGTTCTGGGGTCTAACTCCAACAGAGGGGGATACAGCAGAGTTTAGATTTATTCCACGTATAGAAATATCTAGGTGAGTAATGTGTCCTTCCATCTGTCTGTCTGTCTGTCTGTCTGTTTACAATTACTATCTAAAGCCTACATTGGGGAAGTTGTTAGGGGAAGAAACATGGACCCAGGTTAGCATGTGCATTAACACAAACTGATCTATAATAATTATTAGGCAAAATCTGATATAGTGTCATCACAGTGAATAATTATGTGATAAATCTATTTAAGAAAATCTTCTATAACTTCGTTAATACGGGACCAATTTGAATTAAGTTTGAAGCAGAGAAGGTGGGCCGATGTCATGCATTAGATGAACATGGTGGATTTTTGAAAAATCAACTGATAGAAAAGTGATTGAAGATCAACCAAAAGTTTTGTCGATCTTCAATAACTTTTTTATTTATTGATTTTTCAAAAACAAACCACATCAAGCTTATTCCTATCATTTCTCCTCCTTCTTTGCTTCAAACCGAATTCAAATTGGTCAAGCATTAACAAAAATATTTCTGAAATTCTGAGTCACATGATTATCCACAGTGGTCATGGTAGTCTCAAATATCGAGGTTGCAGGTCAAGGATAAAATAATCAAGGTCACAGTTTCAATAAACTGCAAATGTCTAAAAAGGGTTAAGATATTTCTCCGACGAACAGCTCTTTGTTCGAACAGCCAACTTTTAACTCAATGGTTGTCGGTTAAAGTAGAAAAAGGCTAGAATATGATTTAGTTCTTCAATTACAACATTAAACCTAATTTAAATAACTTTGTTGTATTTATTTCAGTTTCCTGTTCAGAACAGGCAATGTCAATCATCCGCTAGACAAACTAGTCAGTACTGCAGTCGAGGTTCTTCCAGAGTCTTCTGAGACGGAGTACAAAAAGGTCGGAGAGTTTTCCGAGGAAGGGATAGCGACGGGAGACTTGCCGGATGATCTAGGTAAAATACAGGCTCTCCGACTTCGTGTGCTGAGAGAGCTAGAAACATGGGTGCTAATCAGTGAGGTGAGTGGGGCTTCAGACCTTTGTTGATATGACAAAAATTTAGGGAGGTCCAATTTGAAAGCTATTGCAAACGACAAAATGGATGTTACTAAAGGTAAAGTTTATTAATAAAAGAGAACAGAAAACATAGAGACAAAAGGTGAAAATGCTGGTCACCAGCATTTTCTGCCTTTTGTCTCAATATTTTCCCAAGCCTTTTCTGAAAGGAACATCAAAACCAGGTCTTGTTTTAGGAGACTTGCCAGATGATCTGGGTAAAATACAGGCTCTCAGACTTTGTGTGTTGAAAGAGCTGGAAACATGGGTGCTGATAAGTGAGGTAAAGGGGTTTATAATCCTAACAAATGGATTTTCTTTAAGTTTCAGATGTTGTTGTTTATCAACTAATTAATCTCTACATGTAATGCTCTTTTTTTTAACGGCTAGTATTTCAAACTCTCTTGAAAATGTAAATGAAGATATTGTAAATGTTGCTGATTTGCCCAATAAATGAATTTGAATTTAATGGAATCTGTTCTATCTGCGAAATGTAATGATACTGTTTTGCAATGAAGCAAAATGTTTAGCTGAAGTTATTAATCTATCCTTGAATCTAGATGTTCTAGTAAGGTAAGAAGTGTTATAGTTATGCTGTTCTTTTCATGTTTGTTATTTGTTTCTTGTTGATCGTCATCAGTTCTTTAAATATCTTTTGAGGCTTTTGTTTTGGGATTTCAAAACAATAGGATGTTTGAGAAAGAGTTGAACAAAATTTACAGATAATTTTCTTGCCGAAATCCTCATTTGAATATTCATGCACTATACTGTAGTTATTTTTATTGTTAAACATTATTTACTGTTTGATATTTATGGAGCCTAAGTTGTCTCCTGTTTAACATGTTCAAAATTGTGACCTGTCACACTAAATGGGACGTTCTTGGGAGTCTATGAAACGAAATTCTTAGAAATGGATCAGACTTAGCAGAATTGGCATTTATAAACTGAACATACAGTAAGGTGGGAAAAATAATCTAGATCCAGAAAATGTCCTTTGTGTGAAAAGTTTCAATTCTACTTTGTAGGCATAGTGCATACAAACTGTGGAAGGTCCCTTTCAGCATGACAGTTCAAAAAAGTTTTGTTACAAGCAATACTATACATGTTTAAGGTAGTTCACCCATAATGAAATTTGCGCAGCCTCAGAATAAGGTTGGATATGTTACGATGTCGCTCGAAAAATCTGATGTTTTATGAATCTTAAAATGGCCACATTACAGGTATTCTACCTTAACCACTTTTGTGAGGTACCATTGCTTACTGGTAGGACATAGAATTGGTGACCAAAAGGTCCTGCGTTCAATTTCCACCTGTGCTATGGGGATTTTTCTGAACAAAACATTTTATTTTACCCCACATTGTTGATTGCTTCTGTTCACCCAGGAGTATAAATGGGTTCACATTATAGTAAAAGTAAGTGCACTGTGGCTATCTGTAGGTGCAAATTTTTAAAAGCTGACATTTAGGTTTACTGATGGTTGTGCTAAGCAGTAAATTCAAATAAATTTGGCTGCAGACTGAAAACAGACTGTAAGGTACTCCCATGACTAACTTGTGACCAAGTGCTTTTAAACACAACTACTGCTCATACGGATGTATTTGAGCGAAATTTCCACAGATTATTTGTAGTCTCATGACCTTGGGCATATTATCTGTATTTCACAATTTAATGCTGTGCCACAGGAAAAGGGGATATAAGGCAAGAAAGTGGCATATGTCATGACTAAAGCTTTCTTGTTCAATGATCACAATTCTATCTTGTTTTCTATTTACAGATTCATATAGTAGAAAAGAAGAAGAAACAAAGCTGACAGTAGACTGGAACCTCTGTACAGAGATATATGCAATATAAATCAAAGTTGTGCCAGACTAGTTGTTCATGTGTTCAGACTGTACAGATTGTTTTTGTGTCTCATATTGAGGGAATACTCTAAAACTATTGTGAGTGTGTATAGATTGGAGTTAGGACATTCACAGCTACAGATAAGATGGGGGGAGGGGGGATTATTTTTCAAAATGTATTAATTATACCCCCCCACAAACGAAGTTTGGAGGGGATATACTGGAATCAACCTGTCGGTCCAGTGGTTGGATGGTTAGTTGGATGGTTGGTTGGTTGGTCTGTCTCCAAAACTTTGTCCGGACAACTCCTCCTACACTTGTTGACCGATTTAGTTCATACTTGGAACAAGTGTTCATTGTGACCTGTAGATGTGCAAGACACAAATTTAATGTAAATCGGACGGATACTTTTTAAGTTATGGCCCCTGATTTGACAAAAAAATGCTTGTCCGGATACCTCCTACACTTGTGAACCGATTTAATTCATACTTGGCACAAGTGTTCATTGTGACCTGTAGATGTGCAAGACGCAAATTTCACAGAAATCGGACCGATACTTTTTGAGTTATGGCCCCTGATTTGACCCAAAAATGCTTGTCCGGCCAACTCCTCCTACAGTTACTGTCCAATTTGCTTCATACTTGGCACAGGAGTGCATTAGGACCTGTAGATGTGCAAGACCCAAATTTCACGAAAATCGCACTGATAATTTTTGAGTTATGGCCCCTGATTTGACCAAAAAATGCTTGTCCCGATAACTCCTCCTACACTTGTGGACCGATTTAGTTCATACTTGGCACAAGTGTTCATTGTGACCTGTAGATGTGCAAGACGCAAATTTCACAGAAATCGGACCGATACTTTTTGAGTTATGGCCCCTGATTTGACCCAAAAATGCTTGTCCGGCCAACTCCTCCTACAGTTACTGTCCGATTTGCTTCATACTTGGCACAGGTGTGCATTAGGACCTGTAGATGTGCAAGACGCAAATTTCACGAAAATCGGACCGATACTTTCTGAGTTATGGCCCCTGATTTGACCAAAAATGCTTGTCCAGATAACTCCTCCTACACTTGTGGACCGATTTAGTTCATACTTGGCACAAGTGTTCATTGTGACCTGTAGATGTGCAAGACGCAAATTTCACAGGAATTGGACCGATACTTTTTGCGTTATGGCCCCTGATTTGACCCAAAAATGCTTGTCCGGCCAACTCCTCCTACAGTTACTGTCCGATTTGCTTCATACTTGGCACATGTCTGCATAAGGACCTGTAGATGTGCAACACGCACATTTCACGAAAATCTGACCATTACGTTCTCAGTTATGGCCCTTGATTTTACCAAAAAATGCTTGTCTGGACAAGTCCTCCTTTAGTTACTATCTGATTTGCTTCATACTTGGCACAGGTATGCATTAACTTCTGCACATGTGCAAGATGCACATTTCACGAAAATCAGACCGACACTTTCTGAGTTTTGGCCCCTGATTTGACAAAAATGCTTGTCCGGACAATTTCTCCTACAGTTAATAAACGATTTGCTTCATACTTGGCACAGGTATGCATTAGGACCTGTATATATGCAAGATGCAAAATTCATGGAAATCAGACTGATACTTTTTGAGTTATGGCCCCTGATTGGACCAAATTTCAAGAAAATCGGATTGACAATTTCTGAGTATGGCTCCTGATTCAACAAAAACGCTTGTCCGAACAAAGGTGGTGGCGGGGGTATTTTTATCACCTTCAGTGATAGATTTCTAGTTACCCATCCTATTTCTAGCTCAAAGAGGGGTCATTTTTCCAGATCCCAGCTCAATATTCATTTACAATAGTTTTGTTTAAGCCCTTAATATCCTCCCACCAAAGCCTTTTACCAAAATGATTATGTAACTATTAAGTATTTTTATGTCCCATGGTAACTTACAAGTCACTCTCATTTTAAATCAATCAAAATTCTGCCTGCAAAAGTCTTTAACCCATTACCAGACGACAAAATTTTAAGGTGGTCCAATTTGAATGATCTTGCAGACGCCAATTTCAAGTGAATGAATTTTTTACTTTTTATCCCCCGCCGAAAAAATTTTTCGGGGGGGATATTGTTTTTGCCATGTCCGTCCGTCCTTCCGTCCGTCCGTCCGTCCGTCCGTCCGTCCGTCCGTCCGTCCGTCCGTCCGTCCGACATTCGTTTCCGCGCTATTTCTTGGAAACTATAGACCGGATTTCGATGAAACTTGGCACACAGCTTCACTACAAAGAGGACATGCGCATATCGTCGGGGTTACCCGGTTCGACCATTGAATTTAGAGTTACTGCCCCTGACTGTTTAAGCCATATACATACAGAGTGATATTCGTTTCCGCGCTATTTCTTGAAAACTGTAGACCGGATTTCGATGAAACTTGGCACACAGCTTCGCTACAAAGTGGACATGCGCATATCGTCGGGGTTACCCGGTTCGACCGCCGAATTTAGAGTTACTGCCCCTGACTGTTTTAGCCATATACATACAGAGTGATATTTGTTTCCGCGCTATTTCTTGAAAACTGTTGACCGGATTTCGATGAAACTTGGCACACAGCTTCGCTACAAAGTGGACATGCGCATATCGTCGGGGTTATCCGGTTCGACCGCCAAATTTAGAGTTACTGCCCCTGACTGTTTTAGCCATATACATACAGTGATATTCGTTTCCGCGCTATTTCTTGGAAACTATAGACCGGATTTCGATGAAACTTGGCACACAGCTTTACTACAATGAGGACATGCGCATATCGTCGGGGTTACCCGGTTCGGCCGTCGAATTCAGAGTTACTGCTCCTGACTGTTTAAGCCATATACATACAGAGTGATATTCGTTTCCGCGCTATTTCTTGAAAACTGTAGACCGGATTTCGATGAAATTTGGCACACAGCTTTACTACAAAGTGGACATGCGCATATCGTCGGGGTTACTCGGTTCCACCGCCGAATTTAGAGTTACTGCCCCTGACTGTTTTAGCCATATACATACAGAGTGATATTCGTTTCCGCGCTATTTCTTGAAAACTATAAACCGGATTTCAATGAAACTTGGCACACAGCTTTACTACAATGAGGACATGCGCATATCGTCGGGGTTACCCGGTTCGACCGCCGAATTTAGAGTTACTGCCCCTGACTGTTTAAGCCATATACATACAGAGTGATATTCGTTTCCGCGCTATTTCTTGAAAACTATAGATCGGATTTCAATGAAACTTGGCTCACAGCTTCACTACAAAGTGGACATGAGCATATCGTCGGGGTTACCCGGTTCGACCGTCGAATTTAGAGTTACTGCCCCTGACTGTTTTAGCCATATACATACAGAGTGATATTCGTTTCCGCGCTATTTCTTGAAAACTATAGACCGGATTTCAATGAAACTTGGCACACAGCTTAACTACAATGAGGACATGCGCATATCGTCGGGGTTACCCGGTTCGACCGCCGAATTTAGAGTTACTGCCCCTGACTGTTTAAGCCATATACATACAGTGATATTCGATTCCGCGCTATTTCTTGAAAATTATACACCGGATTTCAATGAAACTTGGCACACAGCTTTACTACAATGAGGACATGCGCATATCGTCGGGGTTACCCGGTTCGGCCGTTGTATTTAGTGTTACTGCCCCTGACTATTTTAGCCATATACATACAGAGTGATATTCGTTCTGTTGAAGCCATATACATACAGAGTGATATTCGTTCTGTTGAAGCCATATACATACAGATTTATATTCGTTTCCGCGCTACTTTATTGACAATGAAAATATATTCGGCGGGGGATATCAATTCAACGAATTTGCTTGTTTTTTTTTTTATGCAAAACATTGTGAGAAATGGAGAAATTGCTTTTCACAAGCAATTTCTTCATTTTCCACTACGTTTTCCGTTGCCATTATATTGTGGGTGGTCAAAAAGAGTCATTGTGTGGAAATGGGTTAAATTGAAAGTGTCTGTGGCCAGTTTTGTCAAAGCATATTGGTTGTATATTTGTCCTACATAAAGTCCTGGGCCGCGTCCATGGCGCAGTTGGTAGCACATATGCCTCTCATTGGAGAGGTCCCGGGTTGGATACCGGGCAGCGGCAAATACCCTTACTGACGAAAAGTGTCGCCCATCAATGGTTTGATATCGTGAACCTATGTTGGGGTGCAGCTGGAGACTCGGTAAGGGTGTTGTGATAGTACTGGTATGAGAAACGACAGGAATCCATGGTTAGGTGCTCCAGCCTCCGTGATATTACCTTAGTAGTTGAAAACGGGGTAAGACCGCAATTAACCAAACCTACATATGTCCTAAAACATGAGTAGGATAAGAGTCACATATCGCCAATCTCTCAATATCTAGGCAGGGAGTTTTATAGGAGATTTGTAGGATAAAATGAAAACTACTTCTCAATTTTTTGGATGAAACTGGCTTCTGATTTAATGTCTCGGTATCGAAAGATTGGATGCAGATTTTTTTACTCCTGTCCTTCCGTTCTGCTGTCTGTCTTAACTTAACATGGGCCATTTCGGGGGCATTTGTGTTTCACAAACACATCTTGTTTTGATGTTTGAAATCATGAAACAGTGGAAGAATGCTCATTGTATATTGTCGACTATGTTCAAAAATGATGTAACTATCACTTATTCAAGCTGCAGTTATGAAGTTTTTGAACATCACAAACAATATGAGCCGCGACGCGAGAAAATCGGTCTTCGGGAGTTTTGACCAGATCTGACACAAATGAGGCTGTACAGTCGCAGAAAGTGATTAGAGTCACGAAATTTCGTACTTGGAAAGAAGAAGAACTAAACTTTCTAACCAGCGAAAACACAGACGCTGATCAGATTCGCGTTTTCCGCGAAGCTGATCTGCGTCTTTGTTTTCGCTTATGCTAAATTCCGCTTTTCTTGCGTCACGGCTCATATGTAAATGAGTTGTATGTACTTTCAATGACTATTTATACAAAACAATTTAAGCCATGCTAATCTTTTCCTGAACAAGACCTGGTTTTGACTTCCTTCACAGAAAAGATTTGAGAAAATATTGAGACAAAAGAAGAAAGCGCTTTTAACCAGCATTTCTCCTTTTACCTCAATATTCTTTATGGAACTTTGTACACCAATCATGTCTCTATGAACATCCATTTTGTCATCTGCAGCATCTTTTGAAGTGTAACGGAATAAAATTTTGCAGTTTGGGAACGGGTTAATTCATTTACAGCCATCTTTCTCCAACCTATTCTATGATTCAAACCAATGATGTTGTAACATTATTGTTATCATTGCTTTAATATTTGTCACATGTGTTCATTCATTTTCTTCATTTTATCTATTTATTATTCATGAATTTTTACCAAATAAAATCTTGATTAATTGGAGAAAGAAAAGTATTTATATTTTAGATGAAATGTAGAAAATAAGAACTTTTTACGTTTCAGGCCAACATAGACTCTGATCAGGCTGTGTATGTCTCAGGTCTGATCAAGATCCATGCTGCCCTAATGTTATTAAGCCAGGATCTGGAAAAAGGTCCTTTAACCCATTACCAAACAGCAAAATTTTAGACAGTTCCAAATTTAAAGATGTTGCAGAAGACAATTTCAAGTGAATGGAATTTAACATTTTTTTGTCTTTTTGGATAGAAAACATTGTGGGAAATGAAGAAATTGCTTGTCACAAGCAATTTCTTCATTTTCTACAATGTTTTCCAAAGCCATTATTTTGTAGGGAGTCAAAAAGAGTCATTGTGTGGTAATGGGTTAACCCTTTCCCGAACGACAAAATTTTAGGGTGTCCCAAATTCTAAGCTGCTGAAAATGGTTGTGGATAAACATATGATGTGTGTATGTTTTAGCGCAGAAAATATTGAGACAAAAGGAGAAACTGCTGGTTATCAGCAGTTTCTTCTTTTGATTCAATCTTTTCCCAAGCCTATCTTCGTAGGGACGTCAAAACCAGGTCTTGTTTGGGAAAGGGTTAAGGCATTTGAGACCAACATGATTCTAGATCAGACTGTGTATACACACAGTCTGATCAGGAACCATGTTGGCCCCCAATAGCTTCGTCATGACCTGTAGCAATTGTGAGAGTGCAGTATGGATCCCAATCAGACTCCAATTGGGCAGAGTCTACTTTGGAATCATGCTTGACTCAAATGCTGTAAGGGACCTCTTTCCAGATCCCGGCTCAATTTCTTTGAACCCTTTTCCACACAGAAAAGTTTGGGTTGGTCCATCTTCAGATGTGGTGACAAATAGATTAACATATTCTTGATTTCCATTTAACATTCAGAGTCGAGTACACTTAAGCTTTGCGCCACTCAGGCATGAACGTAGACATTAAAACTGGGTCTAGATCTTATTTCAGAAAGAGTTAACGCAGTATCACACAGTGACGCATTTTGACTCCCTCACAAGAAACAGCTTGGGAAAACATTTAGGAAAATGAAGAAATTACTTATGACAAGCAAATTCTTCATTTCCACAATGTTTTTAAAACCAAAATGGAAAGATTTTTAAAATTTCATCAACTTGAAATTGTTGTCTGCAACACCTTTCAAATTGGAAATATGCTAAATTTTGCTGTCTGGTAATGTGTTAATTGGTTTTCGTTCTATACCAGTCTAAAATTTATTGTCTTTGAAAGGCTTGAAGTATGACTTGTTGAATATTTCTTTTGGAAGAGATTTTTTTTTCTTTTTCAAAGATATCTTTTTGTAGATTTTTACTAAATTGCCATGTATGTTTATAATTGTTTTGCCTTGAGAAAGGTTAGGAGAATGAATTGTTTTTCAAAAAATCTTTGTAGTATTTTTAAAAAGTTGCCATGTATATTTACAAGTATTTTACCTTTATGTATTGTTCTTGTATGGAATAACTTGCCATTAGCGAGAAATTCTTACTTATATATTCTTTTGCATTATCTAAGGCCTGATTTACAGGAGGTATAAAAAAATCCTTTGTAAATTTGAAAATTAAATCAAATTAACCCTTTCCCAAACAAGACCGTCTTTTGATGACCCTGGAGGAGAGAGGATCAGAAAACATAGAAAGAATAGATGAAAATGCTGATTATCAGCATTTTCATCTTTTCCTTCTATGTTTTCTATGTTTTCTTAACCCTTTCCCAAACAGCAAAATTGGAGGGTGGTTCAATTAAAAAAATTGCTGCAGACAACAAAATTGATGTTGATAAAGATTTGGTTTGTGTAAAATATGGCACAGAAAATATTGAGGCAAAAGGAGAAACAGCTGGTTATCTGCAGTTTCTTTTGTCTCAATATAATATTGTTTTTTCTTTCATCTCAATGTTTTCTCAAGCCTTGTCTACTAGGGACATCAAATCCAGGTTTTGTTTGGGAGGGGGTTAATTGAACTAAAATCCTGTGTTTATCAACATCAATTTTGGTGTCTGAAGCAGCTGTCAAATTACATGTAGATTACTGTACATTTTCAGCATTTGGGAAAGGGTTAAACAACAGAAACTGGTTGAAACTTACAAAGAAAAAAAAACAATGTTTGTATAGCAGAATTACAAGCTAGGAAAAACGAAAAGGCAAAAGAAGTAAATGTTGATAATCAGCCTTTTCTGCGTTTGTCTAAATATATCTGTTCTATTATATACAAATTCTATCTAAATCAACATCCATTTTTAGCTTGACTTTTTGAAGAAAATGAGAGCTTATACTGTCACCCGGGCGTTGGCGTCGGTGTTGGCGTTGGCGTTGCAACAATGGTTAAAGTATTTTCAAACATCAATAACTTCCATACTATCAAAGGGATTCAACCCAAACTTGGAATACTTATTCACCATCACACCCTCTACCATACTACCAGGGCCCATGACCCTTGCTCCACTATATTTGGAGTTATGCCCCCTTTATACTAAGCAACTTAGAAAGTTGAGCACTGTCGTCGGACAGCTCTTGTATAGTCTGCAGCAGCTTTCATAAATTATCGGAACAGTCGAAAATTTTTATTTAAAAATTTGCTATTTGAAAAAAGATTAAGTTACCCCATTTTAAGTATTTATGTAAGTTTAGATTCATGTATAAGTTTGTAGTTGTAGTATAGCTCATTATAAATGAACTGGCAGAGCCTCTCTCATTTAGCATGGGCTGCTCTGCCAGGTCATTTATTGTGAGCTATATTAAGATTTATTGTTAGATATAGTACTTACATAGTATAGTGTTCATAGTAGCTCTAGTCTCTTTTGTTCTTAAACCCTTTCCCAAACAAGTCCTGGGGCCCGTTTTACTAACAAACTTACGATCATATTTTTGTGTAAACTGTGTAACAAGGCATCTGATTGCATGAAAAATCGGATTAGGCCAATCTGGTTTGTTGTTTCAAGTAATTACGCAAAAAATAATTGTACGTTCGTTAGTAAAACGGGGCCCTGATTTTGACGTCCCTATTAGAAAAAAGACTTGGGAAAACATTGAGACAAAAGAAGAAAGTGCTGATTATCAGCAGTTTCTCCTTTTGTCTCAATATTTTCTGTGCTATAATACACATTACCCTTAAGTCTTACCTCTTTTAACATCCATTTTGTCTTCTGCTGCAGCTTTCAAATTGGAACAGGCAAATTTTTTGCCGTTTGGGAAAGGGTTAATACATGTATTTCAATTGTTCTTGATTTTCATGCCTATTGCATCAACAATTTAGCAGGCATATTGTCATTTTCTTGGAAAACCTTGTAACTGCAGCTTTAAGCAAGATATAGTTACGAGGTTTTTGAAGATTCCCCACATGGAAATGCTCTCTGATAATTGATTTGCTAATCGCTGCTTTTCAAGGAAAACTTCGTATCCGCAGCTTGAATTAAGCTGCAGATTCGAAATTTTCGATGAAAAGGGATGTAATGTTAGTTGTTGTATACGAAATCATGATAAACTTGTCATTGCTTGGACAACACAATTTTGCTGACATTTTAATTTAACCTTTTCCCAAACGGGTGCCGTTTTGAAATGACAGACCTGTTTTGAAATCTTTGGATTGAGTTGCTCATGAAGAGATAATCAGCAATTTCTCCATTTCTCTCAATATTTTCTGTGCTATTACATGCACCTCTTCTACCAATGATGAAATGTATTTTGCAATTTGCAAATCATTTTAACCCATTACCAAACGACAAAATTTTGGACTTGTCCAAATTCAAAGGTGATGCAGACGACAATTTCCATTGAACAAAATTCAACATTTTTTGGTCTTTCTTGGTAGAAAACATTGTGGAAAATGAAGAAATTGCTTGTGACAAGCAATTTCTTTATTTTCCACAATGTTTTCCAAAGCCTTTTATTTTGTGGGGCGTCCAAAAGCGTCAATGTGTGGGAAAGGGTTAAACTGGAAAAGTTAAAATGGGGCCATTTTGGGAAAGGATTAACCCATTACCGAACGGCGCAATTTTTGACTTGACAAATTAAAAGATGTTGCAGAGGGCAATTTCAAGTTAAAGAAAAGAAATTTAAAATCTTTTGGTCTTTTTTGGTTGGAAACAATGTGGGAAATGAAGAAATTACTTGTCACAAGCAATTTCTTCATTTTCCACAATGGTTTCCAAAGCCTTTGGGGAGTCAAAAAGAGTGTGGTAATGGGTTAAGGAACTTGCTTATACATACTTACATCAGTTTTGCATAAAACTCTTGAAATGCATTTCACAGTAGCAACTGGCATGATAATTTACTACAATATGCATTTATTTATGTTTTCCCAAAGTCTTGTTTAAGAAAGGATTAATTGTCCTGATTACCAATTTTCTAATGTATTTATACTTTATATGATATTATAAAAAGGCTTGTGCAGATGGCAAAACGGGTGATGATAAAGCTTAAATGTGTGAAAAATTGAGTACAGAAAAGATCGAGCCAAAAGGAGAAACTGCTGGTTATCAGCATTTTCTCCTTTTGTCTCAATGTTTTCCCAAGTCTTTTCTGTTGGGGACGTCAAAACCAGGTTTTATTTGGGAAAGGGTTAAGTGCTACAGTGTACATATATTCCATATTTAACCCTCCTCATGCTGTTTATGTCATTCTACTCTTGTGACAAAAGCTTTTGTAGACAATACAGTCTAAAGTCAGCCTGCACAGATGTGCAGTCTGATCTTAGTCTACACTGTCTGCTTGCCTGCTACTCAAATATTGTGGCGAAAAATTCAGATAAACTAAGTGAAATGGCCCTTAAGTTGGTAATTTGTTTGAAACAAATGTTTAGGTCAGCAGGAACAAGGGTTGATGATTCATTTGCAGTCGGCAGTTGCTTTCAAATTAGAATAGTCTAAAACAGTAATTTTGGAAACAGCCAAATTTTGGTACCAGATCAGTGCGGTGCTTCCCTACCCTGTATAATGTAACTAAGCCTAAATTTTTATATGTGTAAATCTTACTTTGTGTGCAATACAAGATTTTTATGTTTTATCGTTTCTTCTTATTTCTTTCTCCCTTTTTAGCGCATCATACACGCAGTCATGAGCTCGCGGGTTTGATCCCCGGTTACTGCAAATATGCTTTCGGAAAAAACGTCTCCAATCAATGTTTGATAATCGTTAACATATTTGGGAGAGCAGCTGGGGGCTCGGTAAGGATGTTGCGGTAGTACTAGTATGAGAAATATCAAGAATCCATGGTTAAGTGCTCCAGTTATTGCAATATGACCATATCAGTTGAAAGAGGCGTTAAACCTCAATCAATAAATCTCGCCTTTTAAGCTCATGCGAGCCCCAAGTGCTAAAGGTGAGGTTTTGTGATCACTAACCGTCTTTAGTTGACCAGACGTCCAAAGTTTGTGTAATTTTACCCCTTTCCCAAAAAACAAAATTTTATCGTGTTCCAATATGAAAGCTGTTGCAGACGACAAATCGATGGTACTAAAGCTGAAAATTGTGTACAATATAGCACAGAAAATATTGAGGCAAAAGGAGAAATTGCTGATTATCAGCAATTTCTTCTTTTGCCTCAATGATTTCCCAATCATTTTCTATCAGGAACGTCAAAACCAGGTCTTGTTTGAGAAAAGGTTAACCAATTGCCAAATGGGATAAATGGTGTGGTCCAACCTCTTAGGAACATCAAAATTCTAGTCTTGTTTGGGAAAGGGGTAGATACCGTGTGCTTATCATATCACTAGACCAGTAAGTCTGACACTCGACAGGATTGTTCCTGGTGCCAAGATCTACCAAAAAGATCTTAGGCTGCTTTGTCATTAAAAGGATAACAAATCCGAATTTGTAGTATCATTTTGGGAAAATATGGTTCACAAAAGAAAATTGTGATATGAAGCATTTCTTCTTTTGTTTCAAAAAATATCTGCCCTATGATACTCAAGAAATTGAATTTGTTTAAATCCGAATTTATCGCCTGCAGTAGCATTTTAATCGAGATATTCTAAAATGTTGTCGTTTGGATGAAAGTTCGATTTCAACAAGTTTTCATTCTTGGATAATCTATGGGGTCTGCGTACAATAATAAATCGAAAGCTTTGGTCCCATGAGGAAAACTCGCCGCACACATGACTAATGACTGGAGTTAGATCGGAATCTGACTACTTGACCATCCGGTTATGATTGGAATGGGTAATGACTTAACTCTTTCAAAACGAGACAAAACAAGAAAATACTGATATCCTGTCTCAATATTTTCACAAATACTGTCTCTTTCAACATTTATTGTGCCGTCTGTCAGTTTTCAAATTGGACCAGTCCATATTTTTGCTGTTTGACAAAGGATCAATATCAAGAAGACAAAATTCAAACTGGATCATGATGCGAGATTTTACAGACAGAAATATGTGATCTGAACGGACAACAGTGACCAGGGAAACAAATAAAATGCTTATCAGACTTTCCTTTTCTCATAATATTTTCCAAAACATTTTGTCACACACAGAAAAGAATTAGATGTGGCAAGACTAGATGTGAAAGGGAGATGATGCTGATCACCATCATCATCATCTTTGACTCCCCGAAAGATAAAGTCTTTGGAAACATTGTGGAAAATGAAGAAATTGCTTGTGACAAGCACTTTGTTCATTTCTCACAATGTTTTTTTACCCTAAATGAAAACGGTATTTAAATTTCATTTACTTTAATTTGTCGTTGCAGCATCTTTGAATTTGGACCAGTCTAATTTTTTGCCGTTTGGTATACCTCACGAGTAATGACCTGGCAGAGCAGCCCATGCTAATCGAATGGAAAGCTCTGCCATGTCAATTCTCGTCCGTTTTAATGGGTAAATGACCCGATATCTATATTTAGCGTACAGGTTTCTAGAATGCACGGTATGAATAATTTGCCAGGAAAATCAATGAAATCTAGGCCAAGTTAGCCGAGAAAATTGGAAGGTAACATCATTCACGATAACCAACTCTTCGAGAACGCACGAATTGTTCGTTTACAAGTTAGAGAAAAAACATCATTTGAAGGTAAAATTTATTTTTATCTATTTTCGTTAAAAACATTAAACTATACGTGTACAGTCCGGTTACGTTATTTTAGCACTTGTTTACAAAATTTACCTTTGCGAATACATAGTATCAAACTCCAGATTACTGTAATTTTGCATGAGATATTTCGAATCTTGCAGGTGTCTCACACCTCCAAGATTCGAACCAACGCCTGAACAACCGAGGGGCGGATTTTGTGCATCAGTAGTGCACTGGTAGACAGGGATCAAAGATTCGATCCCCTGACGCTCTAGTCTTTCGGACGAGACTTTAAACCCAGGCCCCGTCTCCATATTGCCTTAGCTATTGAGTTGGACGCAGGGGTCTACCGGTAAAACTCCATTTGATCCAAAAGCATGCACGCTTGTATTGAAATTTATAAGAGCCTTTCACTTGTTTACGTATGTAAAATTTGTAAACATGTGCCATAATGTCGTGACTGGACTGTATACACCATATTAATCCATCCTAAAATTTTACATTTGACATGCTAATTAGAATACATGACGTCACGTGTAAGTTTTGCGTGATCAGGAGCATGACTTACCAATGTACAAGAATCCAGCATGTGCCAGCTCTTTCACCATTTGCCATGTACGGCCGCACGTTCTAGTTATTTGTATTAACAGGCCCGTAGGAACAGGGGGGACTGGGTGGCTTAGCCCACCATAGTTAGTAGCCTAAAGATACCAAATTTTCCTTATTTTACACTGAAAATTTGGGGAAAATCAAAAGCCCCCTCCCCCCAATTTTCAGACACAGGGGTTTTAGCCCACCCAATACGAAATTGCTTCCTACGGGCCTGAATAATTTCACGATGTGGGAAAAGAAATCGTTAATTTTCGCAACTTTTATTTCCTTTTTTTTGAATCTCATAGCCTATCTTTACATAAGTAGAAATATATATTACCAAACGTTTAAGTATATTTTTCATATGAATTGTGATTTTTTTCTTTTGTAATTAGATCTAGACCATCTGTCGAATATGTCATTTCCCGGAAAGTCTGAAATTTCTGAAAAAGTTAGATGTCCGACTTTTCTGTCATAATGCGACTTCCCCAATCGATACTCAAAACACGAAATTCGTCCTTAGTAAATGTTAGAAAAAAATGTTAATACAGTCAAAGAATATGTGGTAAGTGAATTAAGGAATGTGCCAAAGAACGGTTTAAGTTTGTCTGTATTATTCTTACGATCGAGATATGGATAAAAACTGAGACTTCGCTATATGACAGAAAAGTCGAACACATTATCTTTGTCAGACAGTTTTTCAACGATGTAAAGAAAAGCAAATAAAACTTAAAAAAAAACGAGTTTGGCGGATCTTTTATAAAACACGTTAATTTAATGATTTTCTTCCAATATACGGTGCAATAAACTGTCAAGCTTGGTAGCCTTTAAGTGCAACGGCAAATTTCTTGTTCATCCATTCATTTGATTTGTAGATTCGAAATTTCGGCTCTGGCTTTGAATTTTTCTTTGTAACTGTTTTAATTGGTTATTACAATCAATTATTGTAATTAATGAAATGATTTCAACTCATGGAGTATGATAATTATTGATCGAAATGTATCTTGTTTTCAAATTGACCCCTCATTGAAAAGTCTGATTTTACCCAAAATAAAGGATTCAATCAACAAAACATAAATTATAAATAACAAAACATAAATTATAAATTTGTGTCATAAACATTTGGGCCTTTTTTTTTTTCGTCTTGTTCGACTTAAGTAAATAAGTCTTGAAAATAGAATTCTGGAACTGCAAAATTCATTTTGGAATTTCATACGTAATGAACTTCTTCTTCAGGACTGACATTTTTCTGACCAAGATTTTTTGGGCTCACTCATAAAATGTAACCATTTGCAATGAAAAAGACAATATTCTATTCGCCAAAACCGTTTGACTATTGGAGTAAAACGCATTGAAGTACTACCAAGACAGTGTAACTTAGACACATCCATAAATAAATGAAATGCAATGTTTTCCATCGAGAGCCGACCTTCATTGACCAAAATAAACAAATACCAAGTTGATCAACGCTTCTCAATGACTTAATCACATCTGGGAACAAACTGTTCATTTCAGCCATTGTTTTCATGTTCTCGTGGGGAAAGAGAAGAGACCCTATCCGTTTCATCTGTTTTAGCACGTCCAATGGAAATATCAGGAATTAAGGTCGGGGCTTTTTGAACGACTTTATGGGGTGTTGAACTTCGTCATTTTTTAGGTTCAGGACTCATGCATTCAAAACCGGGGATATCATCGATAGAAAGAATCTTGTTAACTCCAAAATCCTTTTTTCTACGTCGATGAGGTCTATCTTGTGTATTCTATGCTCGCAAATGGGGATGATGTCCTAGTCTGACTTCTTGATAATATCAGGAATAATACTAAAGTTCAGAGTTTTCAAATCTTTTTGACCTGTCTGATCATTGATCTCCCCCGCCCTGCGCACTTTTAATATCTGACTGGAATGGTCCTGTTCCGAATGCTTCACAACATTTTCGAAACTCCCTTCGAAATGACAGTAGTAATAGGTGAACAGCATGGAACTGAAAATAAAGAAAAAAATAAAACGGACGCCAGCAGATTCTTGGTAATTTCTACTATTTGACCCTTACGGAATTGCTTTGACAAATAGCAAGGAAACTAGATTCTGATATATTTTGATTAAAGTATATTTTGTAGACATATTGTCACCTTCTTTGCTGCAAAGCATTTACAAGTCAGTCACATAAAAAATTATTAACTTAATTGTTGAAGAATTTCGGTAGTAATTGTAAAACATGATTCTCAGCCGTGAAAACGTTATCATTAAACATAAAAATATTATCATTCCAGAAATGATAAGTTCTGTATTACTTCAAGTCTACACCGTTCACAATTGCATTATGTCTACACCGTTCACAATTTGTTATGAAAATATAACCACACCGTACATAAAACACAGAAACTGCACCGTTGTGTCTGCATATTTTCACTCTGACTACACCGTTGTCTGGCCATTTAATAAACACGGTGTTTGTGGTCACTCTAGACATTTTTGTGTAAAATAACAGTAACCATAGAAAAGAGCATGTTAAAGACATCCAAGTAAGAGCAATAGTTTGTTCCCTAGTTCGCTGATTACTATGTAATCATCCTTAAAAGGGCAACTTTCTCGCTTCGAAAAAAGTTTTCCGTGTTGGGCTGTCTTTGCACAACGACTGAGTACGATAGGACAACACTGGTACTTTGATATATAGAACCGTTGATAGGTATACATTTCCCCTGTATAATGATATCAGTATCAAGGCAAGATACGACCGTTTAAGAAATTTATCAATGAACAAGAGGACCATGATGGTCCTATATCGCTCACCTGAACCAAAATGATATGAGCAACATTTTTGTTCAATTCAATAAATATTTATGACTTTAAGACTGAAAACGAACTTATGGTCAATAACGTTGTGAAAATCGAGCTCATCCAAGATCTTATGGTGCTCAACATTGTGTCCAAGATTTGTGTTGTTTGATAGATAATTGTAGATTCTGGAGTATAAACAAGATCGAAACAGCCGAAAACAGCAATTTTGTCAAATTCAAGGGCACATAACTCTCATCTTTTTTTATCAGATCAGACTAAAAACCAAACTCATCCAAGAACTTATGATCCCCAACATTGTGTCCAAGTTTTGTCTTAATTGATCAATAATTGTAGATTCTAGAGTATAAACAAGGTCGAAAAGAGTCGAAAACGGCAATTTTATCAAATTCAAGGGCACATAACTCTCGACTTTGTGGTAAGATCAGGCTGAAATTCAAACTCACCCGAGATCTTATGATACCCAACATTGTGTCCAAGATTTGTCTTGATTGGTCAATAATTGTAGATTCTAGAGAGTAAACAAGTTCGAAAACAGCCGAAAACAGCAATTTTGTCTAATTCAAGGGCACATAACTCTCGACTTTTTAATCAGATGGGACTGAAAATCAAACTCATCCAAGATCTTATGGTCTCAAACATTGTGTCCAAGTTTTGTCTTAATTGATAAATAATTGTAGATTCTAGAGTGTAAACTATGTCAAAAACAGCCGAAATGGCAATTTTATCAAATTAAAGGGCACATAACTCTCATTTTTCTGGTCAGATCCGACTAAAAATCACACTCATTTGAGATCTTATGGTCTCCAATATTGTGTCCAAAATTTGTCTTGATTGGGAAAAAATTGTAGATTCTAGAGTGTAAATAAGGTCGAAAACAGTCAAAAACAGCAATTTTATCAAATTCAAGGGCACATAACTCTCGACTTTGTGGTAAGATCAGGCTGAAATTCAAAGTCATCCGAGATCTCATAGTCCCAAACATTGTGTCCAAGTTTTGTCTTGATTGATGAATAATTGTAGATTCTAGAGAGTAAACAAGGTCAAAAACAGCCGAAAATGGCAATTTTGTCAAATTCAAGGGCACATAACTCTCGTCTTTCTGGTCAGATCAGACTGAAAATCGAAGTCATCTGAGATCTTATAGTCTGCAACATTATGTCCAAGATTTGCTTCATTGATCAATAATTGTAGATGCTAGAGTGTAAACAATATCAAAACAAGGTATTTTTGGCATTCAAGGGCAGATAACTCCTGACTTTCTAGTTCGATCTGACCCATAATCGAACTCATCCGAGATCTTATGGCCATACATGTTTTGACCAAGTTTGGTCAAGATTGGCTTATATTTGTAGATGCTAGAGTGTAAACACGAAATTGTGGACGGACGGACGGACGGACAGACAGACAGACAGACAGACAGACGGACGACGGACGACGGACAAAAAGTGATCACAATAGCTCACCTTGAGCACTTTGTGCTCAGGTGAGCTAAAAACTAAGACACCTACCTCTCATGCTGTATTGTTGTCGCCATCTTTGAATGACTACACAAACCTAACGTACAACTTACATCACAGTGGAATGGGAAGATATAGAATGACAGCTTGCAGATTCGCACAGTTTTGAAAGCGTTTTAACCCATTACCAGATGACAAAAATGTTAGACTGTTCCAATTTGAAAGGTGTTGCAGACGACAATTTCAAGTTGACGAAATTTAGAAAAAACTTTCAATTTTGGGTTAGAAAACATTGTGGAAAAATGAAGAAATTGCTTGTCACAAGCAATTTCTTCATTTTCTACAATATTTTCTCAAGGCTTTTATTGTGAGGGAGTCAAAAGGAGTCTTTGTGTGGTAATGGGTTAAGGTAGAATACCCTTAACTTTCCATATTTTCAAGCGTCGCCGTTACGTATCCGAGGCGCGGTCGTAAACATTCGGCGGTGGAAAGTTCCACAACCATGTTTTCGACGACGCCCGAATCATTCCGACTTTGCGCAAATCTCATTAGGGATGGACAACCTTAAATATACAGTTGACACTGATTATGTCGACGCTGTTTGACTCGAATTACTGTGAATTATGTCGAAGTGAAAAATTAATCCCGTCGAAAACCATTACATTTAAAATGTAGCATATCATAAAGTAAATCGTATAAGAAAGTACATTTCAATGCAGAGAAATGAAGAAGAGAAGGGAGAGAAATTGCTCATTTAGAGCGATTGATCTCATCAATGCACTATATTTCAACTCTACTCGGTTTCATAAAACCAAAAAGTCTATAGATGTGTATAATTTTTCTCGCATTTAAATCGGATATGTCGAACTTAAAGGATGGTTTGATGTTTATTTGAAGCATTCACTTCTTTTGCCTCATTATTTAAAAAGACGTGTTGTCATATTATTGTACACCAATGACTTTATTATCATACAATTTTTCATACACAACAGCTTTAAAAATGGAGCTTGATTTTTTTGTAGAATACAGAACGTAATGGTGAAAACTAAAAGTGTAAAAGCTAGGAGTAAAGTCCACATAAAAGAAAAAAAAAAGAAGAAAAATGAAAATCATTTTTTTTCATTTTCTCCCTTCCCTTTTGCGTTACTCAAAGTAGTAAACAGTAGGTTTCGTTTCTACGGAGTTAACCCCACCTTGATTCCTTTATATGCAAGATATATTGCATGATTATGAAATGCGCGCAGAATCAATGAAATCTAGACCACGCCGGTCGAGAAAATTAGAAGCTTCCCACAATAATTCGTTCATAAAGAGTTAACCACACCCCGCTTCATATAATTATATAGCTTGCATGTTGCTTCTATACGTGCAGAATCGGTGAATTCTAGACCGCGTCGGTCGAGAAGAGAAAAATACGTATTTTAATCGTTCACACTTACCAACTCTTCCATAGATCACGAATTGCTTGCTTACAAGTCGAAAACAAATTGTCGAAGGTAAAATTAGATTTTTAATTTTTGATATTTATTCATCACCAAATGTTTTCAAATGAAATACGATGCTTTGAATAAGAAATGTATAAAACTAACTCCCGTTATCTCATGATTGTTTCATTCGTACAGTTTTTTTTTCGAAGTGATGGTAGGCCTTTGTTCCAGTTTAATTGTTTATTATGTAATTGAAAAAAATAAAATAATAATAAAGATAATAAAAATGATAATAAAAATTACTAACATGATCAATATAATTATATTAAAGAGAGACATTCTAAATTCTTCTTTCAATTCAAAACCATATGTTGTTGGTACTCATCTGGATCGTTTCATCGAGACGATTACAATCGGTACCTACAACATAGGATTTGATTTATAACTCACGATAAATGACCTGGCAGAGCATCCCTAGCTATTAGCTTGGAATGCTCTGCCAGGTCATTTATCGTGAGCTATACGATTAATCATATTTTGTTTGACATGCCTTATCCTTTTTATCTTTACCTCTGAAAGTTAACCCCTGCATAAAAAAGGCCTGCTTTTGACGGGTCATTCGGAATAAGCTTTGGAAAATAAGGAGAGAAATAACACCCGTAAAATACCCGTAATGAGATTCGCGCGAAGTCGGAATTATTCGGGCGACGTCGAAAACATTCGGTGGTGGAACTTTCCACCGCCGAATGTTTACGACCGCGCCCGAATAAGTTCGGACACCAAACGAGGCAAACTCCACACAGTGACAGTGCCTTACATTATCACTGCAGGCATATAAATCACGTGATCATTGTGAATGTGACGTCATGTCGTAAAGATGGCGGAAATTCATTTATATTTTTGAAATCATTTTTAAATCCAATTATATTTATTATTTGGATTCATATCTGACACCTCATATTCCTAAAACATCACTGTTTACCTTTTTGAATAAAAATCGAAATAAAAAAATTCAATTACCTGAAATCTTGGTAACTCAAGCTGTGCCGGCAGAGATCTCCCCAATCCTAATTCAGGGGAGATAACTGCGAAGGAGATTGGAAACGAGGACGCTCGAAAAAAAACAACAACAACAACAACAAAAAAAAAACCCCGATGTTTTATTAATCTCAAAATGGCCGCATTACGGGTATTCTACCTTAACCCGTGCATAAAAAAGACCCGCTTTTGACGGGTCATACGGAATAAGCTTTGCAAAATAAGGAGAGAAATTACACTTAACCCTTTCCTAAACGACGAGATTTTAGGCTGATCCAATTAGAAAGCTGATGCAGATGACAATATGCGTGTTGGTAAAGATAAAAATTATGTATAAGAAAGCATAGAAAATGTTGAGACAAAATAAGAAAATGCTGGTTATCAGCAGCTTCTTCTTTTGTTTCAATGTTTTCACATGCCTTTTCTATTCGAGACGTCAAAATCAGGCCTTGTTTGGAAAAGGGTTAATCCAAAGCACATCTTTCAGTGTATTATTGTCGGGAATTTCATTTACATTTGGATTACATTGGAATCAAGTGCAGGCCATAAAGAACCACAACTCTTTCACCAGCAATGTGTTATTAGCCTTTGTTGTTTAAACTTAAAAAAAATCTTCGGAATGTATCTTCAAAAGTATATATTTAGTTGTCTTCAAACGAGTGAATCCAAACGGCAATTTTTTCGGCATGTCCAAATTGAAAGATGTTGCAGACGACAATCTAAATTAACGGATTTTTTTTTCATTTTTGGTAGCCTATTTTTGTTTAGAAAATGATGTGGGAAATGAAGAAATTGCTTGTCACACGCAATTTCTTCATTTTCCACAACGTTTTCCCAAGCCTTAATCTTGTGGGATGTCAAAAGGCGTCACTGTGTGGTAATGGGTTAATGCGCTTTGGAGACCTTAATAAATCCTGTCCCGAACGATAAAAATTGGTCATATTTGAAAGCTGCCACAGAAAACAAAATATTGGTTGGTGTGTACAGAGAGCACCTAAAATATTGACACAAAAGGAACAATTCTGGTCCCGAGAAAATTCTTCCTTCGCCTAAATGCTAAATGTCTTTAAGCGGTAAGCATTATAATTATTTTAAATCACACGTTGTCATTTGCAAGTTGGGTGGGACCAAGACTCTCTTTCCCCTGTTTAAAAAAAGTCTATCGTGTCCATGTGCAGGTCTAATGTGTTAAAACACGCTTTTCTCTGGTTAAAACAGTCCAGTATGTGCAAGTTAAATGTGATAAAAAAGGTAATTTCCCTGTTTAAAAATGTCCAGCATCTGTAAGTTAATCGAAATTTTAATTGTAATTACCGGTAATAGCCCGTTTTCCCCTGTATACAAAAGTCCAGCATGTGCAAGTTGTTCCGGTTTAAAAACATGCTTTTCCTGTTTACAAAGTCCACCATATTAAAGTTGAATGTTATCAGAAGCACACTTGATCATTAAAGAAAAAATCACCATGTGCAATTTTGTTGCCCTATCAATTTGGAAATAAGGGCTTGTCCTGCAAGAGGGTAACAAAAAGTTCCGAGACTCGCATAGAAAGAACCAGAATTTATTTTGATTTAACCAACATACGAGGGGCGTTCAATTAAAATTGGAACTAATGGTCCACCATACCTTATAATTCTACAGAAAAGTGGAGCCTGTGGCTATATAACGGGAAAATCGTTTTCTTTTCTTTTTACTTGGTTGAAATTTGAGACAAATTCGTTGAGTCTATCAGCTGTTATTGAAACGTCAATTTGGGTCAGTCATATACACTGGCTATTTCACGTGAAATGAAAAACGAACTGAAGTGGGATGTACTGGTCTACATTTAAGGTCACATATACTTTGAAATATCTGCATCACATTTATACAATGAACTGCGTCAGATACATTGGTGACCTGAGAGATGCCCCCTCCCAGGCAATACGTGTAGAGCTAGTACTAAATAAAATGTTGTTACAGACTCCGACATGACCAAACGAGACGGAAGGTTCACTGTGCAACAAATAGCAGATAAAATTTCATTGGGGTCATGTTAAACGATTTTGACGTAAGGGTTGAAACGCAAACAGTGTTTGTGCCCCTTGGACCCCCTACCTGCTGACGATGGAACAGAAGGACACCCGTGAAAGGGGTGGCAAACTATCTTTGGAAATAATGCAGGAAACGCAACAAATGTTTTCTCTAAACATATGAATTAATATAGATCTTCTATTCTGTGCACCATAGACATGTCAATAGCAAGCAATGAAAAGATTATACAAGGTGCATCATTGCCAAAAGAATTGAAAGCGCGACAAAAGTTTAGAACCCGATATCTTTCAGGTGTGACCGGAATGCCATACAAATTGCTGTTCCAAAAAGCAACACTTTCGCCGGTCATTTATACAAAGGTGACAGACCCGTAGGAAGCAATTTTATATTGGATGGGCTTAAGCCCCTTTGTCTGAATATTGGGGGCCTAAAGTGGATTTTCCCTAATTAATTTTTTCAGTGTAAAATAAGGAAAATTCGACATTTATGGCCAACTTTGGAGGGGCTTAGCCGCCCCTACCCCTCTGCTCCTACGGACCTGGATGGTATGTAGGCAATAGGGAAGAGATAGTATGATAATCGTAGGTCTTGGTCCGGCTTAATTAAGTCGCACGTGCCTTATCTATGACAACGGATCTGTCCACGGGTGTCCTCTTGTCCAAGACTTTCTGAAAGAGAAACATGTTGTACATCATTTTCATCGATCCTTATTAGGTCGGGGGCTGAGAGGGGTTACCATGCACCCACTGGACAATTTTTCATGGGTACCAAATTGTTCCTTGGGATCCCTGGGATGAGAATCGCGAATGTTCCCACGAATTAACTCATTCCCACTATGCTTGGGGGCGTGGTTTCCATGGTAACCCTTAGCTCCTAAATGGTTCAGGGGGTAGAGGAAGAAAATCTCTTATAGCTCACTTAGTTCTGGGTGTACACTAGCATTTTGGTATCCAAATGAAGATTAGACATCCCACTTTATATTTCAGTACCATTATGCAAATTAGCTCATTTGCATATGCATGATTTTTTAGATTTAATTAAAAATGTTGATGAAATTTGATACCAAAATTGTTAGTGTACACCCAGAACTAAGTGGGCTATAAGAGATTTTCTTCCTCTATCCCCTGAACCATTTAGGAGCTACGGGTTACCATGGAAACCACGCCCCCATTAGTTAATTCGTGGGAACATTCGCGATTCTCATCCCAGGGATCCTAAGGAACAATTTGGTACCAATGAAAAATTGTCCGAGGGTGCGCATGGTAACCACTCTCAGCCCCCGGCCTCTATAGCCTGGCTTTTTAACACCGTACGGCTTTTTTGACTTCTCCATGCCGACGAAAACCATCCCTGGTCGTCGGTATATCTCCTAAGTGTCATTTACCAGTTTCTGCTTGATGTTTCAAATGAGGCCCATTTATTGGAATTTTAGTGATGGATCTCAAAACTTCAAAAGTGTTTGGATGTCAAAGAGGAATCATTTGAAGGATTTAAGAAATTTATGATTGAATTGCAACATAAAAACTGCTTATAGAGCCCCTTTTCCAAAATTAATTGAACGTCGCTCGTAGACTTCTTCAAACACCACATTGCTGTTTCATCTATTTTTCTAATCATTGATTCCCAATCTATAATCAACGTCTTGGTAGTTGGTACCCTAACCAGCCTTCCTCAGTAGCAGTCTGAATTCATTATTTACTTCTTCTTATTTCCATCTGAACCTCTGGAATCCTTCTTCTTGGTGAATATGTCGGACTTTTTCATATTATATCGAGTTCTGCGCAATGACAGCGATCTCTTAATTTAACTTATCACCATAGCTTAGCTTATCCTATCTTAATACCGCGTGTCACTTATTTCCTGCTTCTGCGTCAATGCGTAGAGCCAAGTCAATTTCGAAATTCATTTTAGTGAGGTAATGTCGCTTGAAGTAATTTAGTTCGTCTTAACATTTTGTCGTTTTGGAAAGGGATGAAATGTGCGCTGTGAGGGATTTGCCTATTCACTATTGGCACTTATAAAATTACGTACGCGATCTTGGTCGTTGCATAGATTTTAATGTAATTTTACGATAGATATTCAATGTTGATGATCCACTGCCCTCTGCTGAAGCATTCAAGTTCTACAAACCTAATATTTTTGTCGTTTATGAAAAGGTAAAGACCGACGAGTCAATTCCGGGTGACACTAATGTTATGTATCTGGGCTACTGTGCAGAACTCTTGAAAGGCAATATGATAATAGACACGAGCTTCAATTCGACGTGGCATTTTAATTGATCCGGGATCTGGAAAAAGTCCCCTAAAGACATTGGAGAACAGCATGGTTCTAGATCAGCCTGTGTATTCACACAGTCTGATCAATGACAATGGTTCTCTCCAATAGCTTTTCCATGACATGTAGCAAATATAAGAGAGCAAAGTGGATCCCAGTTAGATCGCACTTGGCCATATTATGCTTATCTTAACGCACGGTTGTCTCAAATGCTGTAAGGGACTACTTTTCCAGATCCAGAGCCATTGAAAGGGCAATATTATAACAGAGCTAAATTATTCGCTACCTCCAATGCCCCACGTGACATTTTAATTGTATGTATCTGGGTCATTGCGCAGAACTTGATTTAACATGATAGTAGATATCATTGTCGGTGAGCCATTCTACCTCATGCTCATCAATAAAACATATTGTTTGGTTTTCCGCAAAATAGTTCATTATTGATTCAAATCTAGGGCCGAAACGTGCGCATGCTCAGTACTCGAGTACTCGTCTAAAATTACCCGCGAGCACCCGTGTACCTGCTGATACAAGCATTTTGTCTGCGTGATGGATTTGTTCGATCTAATCACATGGCGCAGCTGTTGGTAGAGCATCGGACTCTCATTTATGCGGTCCCGAGTTTGATCCCCGTTTACAGCAAATATCCTTTTAGACGACATTGTCTTCCGCCAATGGTTTGATATAGCTAACCTACGTGGACGAGCAGCAGGAGGCTCCGTTAGGGTGTTTTGGTAGTACTGGTATGAGACGACAGGAATCCATAGTTAGGTGCTCCAGCCGCCGCGATATGACCATAGCATAAAAACCGAAGTTAATCAATCAGTGCTGATAACCAGCATTTTCTCCTTTTTGTGTCAATAATACATGTATCCTTACATATATACAAAACTCTGCCATTATAAAGAAACTCTTCTTTGGGCGCGCTTGATTCGCACGTTCCAGAGCGTTCTGGAACGTCACACTACACCGCTTTGAATCAAGTTGGGTGCAGTGGAATGGAACGTTGCACCAGTTCAGCAGCGAATCAAGTATGGAACAATTTGTTGGAAAATCTACAAATGGAAGGAAATCGTCATCTGAAGCTTGAATAATGTGGGTTTCAGCATTTTCATATTAAGTTAGTCCGTGAGTTAGCAAAGGAATGGTCAAAGCCATCTTTTTATTTTTGCACCATCCTTGATTTGATGGTACATTAATACACCAGAATTTTGCATCTATTCCCAAAACAGAAAATATTCCAGAACTGTGCCATTTATTCAAGAATATTTGTGCCGAGGTTTCTTTGTTTGGATAATATGTATTTACATGCAGCTGCGCAACAGCTATGTTGCTTTAAAAAGGCAAGAGAAGAGAAAAAATTGAACATTTGCGGCACTTCCTAGTAAGTGGAAGCCATCTTTGTTCAAACATCCGGGTTATCCACACCTACCTGTCAGTTGGATCAAAAGGTGTATGCACCGAACATTGTTCTATCTCACTTGATTCGAGAGAACACTTGAAGGTGTACACCGAACGGCAAATCAAGTACGCCCTTTGTCGCCTTCAGCCTCTTTCAAATTGAGACAGTCCATTTTCCCACTCAAAACCACTGCTTTTTGAAATATGCATTGTTTGAATGAAAAATAAAATTTGCTTTTTTATGTGATATCTATGGTTCAGTCAATGCTTGCTTTGTCATAAATATTAAGTTATTAATAAAAGATAATATAATTTTCGAGTCCCTAGAAATATACTTCAGAATGGATTTCACAAACAAATCGGTAATATCCAGGGCAGCAAAATGCATTTTTTTTTGAAAAACTATTCCTGTCTGCGCATCTGTTGCGTTTTGTAATGAGCTTGAAATGTAAGATTCCGGGCTATACCTGTAAGGTTATATTTCTAAACGCATATGATCCGGGATACGGAAAAAGAACACTTAATTAAGGCAGTCTACCCCTAAAAAGATTTGCGCGACGTGGAAATTATTCATGCGAAGTCGAAAACATTCGGCGGTAGAACTTTCGTAAGTTCGACCGCCGAATGTTTTCGATGTCGCCCGAATAATTCCGACGTCGCACGAATCTCACTAGAGACGGACTTCCTTAACGTAAACTATTTTTTAGACTTGGTAAATCTATCTTAAAGGCTGCTGTTTTTTATGTTAAATGATACCATAGGATTAAGTGATGTTTTTGTTAGAATTATAAAGGTGGCAGTCATTAATAAAACATAATTGTCTAGTTCCTGGAAAAATCCGGGTCCGGATTGACCCAGCAAAACAATCGTTATCCAGGGTCGCAAAATACATTTCAGATTACAATTCTTGGATTACCAGTTATTTTATGTAAACGCACTTGAAATATGAGCTTTTGGGTCAATTCTCGTGTCCATATTTCAAACCCATAATTCGATTTGGCCACCTAACAAAACAACAGCACCAAACAAACGAAGACAAAACATTAATTTTACTTGTGGAAAATTGAAACAATGACTTATCGAAAAACATATAGGCCTATGTTTCTAGCGGTTTAACCTTTTCCCAAGTTGTTAATTCATTACCAAACGACACAATTTTGGACTGTTCCAATTTGAAAGGTGTTGCAGACGACATTTTCAAGCGCTTGGAATTTTACATTTTTAGGTGTTTATGTGTTTAGGTTTTTACAATTTCTTCATTTACCACAATGTTTTCCAAAGCATTTTTCTTAGGGGCGTCAAAAGGTGTCAATGTATGGTAATGGGTTAATATTTGACTCCTCCATTTGAATGTTGCTGCAGACAGCAAAATGGGTGTTGATGAAAATAAGATTAGTGTACAATTTAGCACAGAAAATATAGAGAATTTTCTGCATTTTCTTCTTTTGCCTCAACGTTTTCCTAAGCCTTTTCTTTTAGGGACGTCAAAATCAAGTCTTGATTTGGAAAGGGTCAAACCATAGCTATAGTGCAAATGAGGCAATATCTAGGTAGATACCACATGCGCAAATCCCAAAATTGAAACAACGAAAATCCATTCTAAGACAGAAAGTGCTCACGAGGAACGAATTCTTTTGGCAATGGATGATAGAACCATAGTCCACAAAACGAACGTATTTTAACCCTATCCAAACATCGTCCCTATTCAACGTAATTATCGTATCTGCAGCTTAAAATAAGCTGCAGATACGAGGTTTTCGTTGAAAAGCAACGACATCATCCTTTCAGGCTGATCCAAATCAATTGAGTTGTTTAACCCTTTCCCAAACAAGACCTAGTTTTGACGTCCCTAATAGAAAAGGCTTGGGAAAACATTGAAACAAAAGAAGGAACTGCTGATAACCAGCAGTTTCTCCTTTTGTCTCAATATTTTATGTGCCATATTTTACACAAAACATGTCTTTATTATCACCATTTTTGTCGTCTGCAGCAGCTTTCAAATTGGACTACCCTAAAATTTTATCGTTTGGGAAAGGGTTAATAGTGTTATATGATATGATACCATAGTTTAAATAAGTGCACGTTTTTGTTAGAAATATATCGGTGTCACTCATTAATAAAACATGATAAATTTTTCTATTCCTAGAAAAACAAAACGCAGGAATGATTCAATATCGTCGCTTTTCAACGAAAACCTCGTAACTGCACCTTGTTTTAAGCAGCACTTACGATGTTTTCGTCGGAAAGTAGCGATATACCGATCGTTATCCAGGGTTGCAAAATGCTACATGTATTGCACGAACAGTAGGCACATGTTCATCCCCTTCCTAAATGGCAAATTTTTAGGGTAGTTGAAATTCAAAGATGATGCAGACGACAATATCAAATGCGTGGAATTTTACATGTTTAATTTGGTTTTTACGTGCAGAAAACTTTGCGGGAATGGACGAAATTGCTTGTCACAAGCCGTTTATTCATTTTCATCTATGTTTTCCAAAACTGTTATTTTGTTGGGCGTCAAAATGCGTTACCGTTTGGGAATTGCTAAATATACGTTATGAACATTTTTACCAGAAACAGATTTTTTTTGTTTGAAAAGATAATTGTTATATGATATCATAGGTTGAGAGCACTCTTGTCAGATTGTGGCCTACATTTTGTAAGCAGTTCCTAGAAACCCACCGGCCATTGATTCAACAAACAGATTGTTATCTAATGTCACAAAATGCTTGAATATTTGTTTTGTTATTACAAAAAAAATCTGTTGTATCACGTAAGAGCACTTGAAACACGAAACGCATGTTAGGTCGATTTTGTAATTTAAGTTCTAAATCAATTGACACGCTTGGTTCTTGGGAACGGCTTAATTTTCTGAGAATTGGTGCATTCTAACAAAATTTGTCTGCGTTTCTGAAGTTCTCAATTCCATTTTATTGGTGCATTGTACATAGTACTATAACTATTTTTGAATTTTGTTCTATTCTTGGGTTGTCAAATTAGACAATTAGACTATTTTTTCGAAAGAGCTTTTCCATACTCACATGATGGCGCTTATTTACGCCCCGCAATCTAAATCCCATGGAAAACATTGTGGAGAAATTAAATGTTACGGATATCTCTAATCCGAGTCTTCTCTGATGTAAATACGCTCTTTGATATTTTGATTTTTCGCTATTTACATCAGAGAGCGTTGCTCTTTGAAAACAGCGGAAAGTTCGGTAACGTTACAAGTAGTGAAGCTTTGTTTTTGTGTATCATATCGAATCACTCGGTAAAACACTGTAGGGTATAGATCAATAAATCATTTTTTGTCATACATGACCAAAAATTTCATTTCAAATCGGCCTGCTGGAAGAGTATAACCTTTGGTTTTGAATGGAAGGTTTATGTAAACAAAGGCTGCTCAGGTGAGGGTTGTTGCAAAACATTGCCTATAAACCCTTTAGAAATACTTTTTGGTCGCAAATTGTTCAACATGTATGACAATAAATGGTTCATTGATCGATATCATCAGGGGTTTTAAAGATAGCGTTTAGCGTTTAAGATCGGACGGTGAACGATGCGCAACAATTTGTTGAGAACTTCTTGATTTTTTCAAAGAGCAATGCTCTCTGATGTAAATAGCGAAAAATCAAAATATCAAAGAGCGTATTTACATCAGAGAAGACTCGGGTTAGGATATCTCCCAAATGCAAAATCTTCATTTTGCAAAATGGTTTCTTTCCAGAAAGACCAAAACATAGGAAAAAATATTCATTTGAAATCGTTTTCTGTAACGTCTTTGAATGTAGATCAGTCTAATATTTCCCGCCTGGAGTAAAGTAAAAGTAGTAGAACCCTAATGAGATTCGCGCGACTTCAGAATTATTCGGTCGACGTTGTAAACTAATCGGCGGTGGAATCTTCCACCGCCGAATGTTTACGACGTATCCCGAATAGTTTCGTCACAGGACAAATAATGAAGTCGCGTGAATCTCAATAGGGGTGGACTACCTTAAGATTGATTTCTATTTTTAGACAATCATGTCAGATAGAGGTGACGTAGGTGGAAAACCCCGGATGAACCTGAGAGAAGGCAGCGACACAGTCATGTAAGAATGAATTCACTCGTTTAAAGTGACATTTCACATTTATTTCATTTTTAGAAGTATGTCTTGATGCACAGATTGTTTATTCTAATGCGTAGAAATGCTATCAGTTTTTTAAAGTTGTCATCTATAAGCGAAAAATACGCCTTCAAAGTTGAGACAGAAATGACAAATTCTATATAAATCTGAACTGTTGTCCACAACAATTTGTCAAATTTTAGCACAAAAATATAATTATATTTGTCGTAAACGGTTCAATATTTTGACTTGAAATTTTCAGAATATCCATAAGAAAAGATGCTCTTTCAGATAGAATAAAATTAAACATTTATGTAAAAATTATTGCGAAATGTCACTTTAAAGTATCATGCCTAAATTCCCGGTAAAAATAAAGCAATGAAGTTTGCCTTTATCATGTTTGGTTGCTTTTATAGACTTTAGATCACAAGTATTGAATAAGATTCATGTTGAAAATGACACAAATCGAATAACGTTGTAACGATTTAAAAATGCCAACCATAGAATTGCGCATGCAAATGTTTTGATATGATTTGGTATCAGTAGTATATCCATCGTAATCTAAGCCGTTACAGGTCAGATGTTTGACGAAGCCAAACTGGCCGCACATAAAAAATATCTTAATCGTGTATCGTTATTCTTTAAGAAAAATCGAAAATTGGGGATCCGCAATGGTAACTTATATTACATTACATGTTAGAGAGCAGCATGGATCCAGATCAGACTGTGCGTGTGCACAGGCTGATCTGGATCCATGTTGTTCTCAAATGCAATAACAGACCATCTTTTTAATATCAGACCCAGTCTCATTCTTTTCAACTTCCGGCGTTGGTTTACCTTTCAGGTCGCCTCTGTTCCAGGGTAATAAACCCGAATCTCCCACTTTGAGGATCAAGCCAATGGTCTTCAAGCGACAGAACAGCGCACCATGTGGTCAAGCGATGTCTCAGAAATGAGATGATCCAATATTATGGAAGTTTCGACAAGCCGGAACAAGCATTTTTTTTATAAATCTAGTCATTCTTTGTCAATCTTCCTGTGCTTTAGCTATTTTTATATACAAAAATGTGCAATATTGAACAAATATCTGAATTGTTTTAGTCTGTTTGCAAAGACGCTCATTATTATTTGGGACTTTAAAAAAACTTAAATGCAAGGTCTAGTGTAGCCTAAGTAATAGTTACACAGAATTTTGTTTTGCTTTTATATTTAAATTCTTAATCCTTTCACAAACAAGACCTGATTTTGACTCCTTTTTAGCAAAGATTTAGTAAAACAATATGACAAAAGAAGAAAATTCTGAGGACTAGCCTTTTTCTACTTTTGCCACAATATTTTACGTGTTTCATTGTACTCTAATTCGTTTTTCCAACATGAATGTCAGCATCAGCCTTTAGGTTGGACCAGTATATTTTATTGTTTGTTTAAAGGTAAAAAAAATGTTATTAGGCCAGATATGTTAAAAAAGGCCAATGTTGCATTTGAGACCAATATGTATTCCGATCAGCAAACGTCGCAGAGAAAAATCAAGCATCATACAACTTATTGTTATTATTATAGATCAAAAGAGAATAGAACGGATCATGATCAGGCTGAACTTTATCCATGTTAATCTCAATTGTCATAAATTGTCTCATTCAATACAATTATGAAGCTTTTTATATTAATTAAGGTAGAATACCCGTAATGTGGCAATTTTGAGATTAATAAAACATCAGATTGTTTCGAACGTCGTCATTACATATCCGAACTTATTCGGGCGTGATCGTAAACATTCGGCGGTGGAAAGTTCCGCCGCCGAATGTTTTCGATGTCGCCGAATAATTCCGACATCGCTCGAATCTCATTAGGGTAGACTACCTTAAGTTCAGTGCCATACATAAATCAATTGTCTTCTGTTGTTCTCATAATATTTATTGACTGTTTTTGTTTTTTGTTATTCTTGACCATTTTTACTATTTTCTAGTCTATTTTGTTCTTTATATTGCTATTAATATTTATACTGTTCTCTTTTACATAATTTTAGAGTTTCACTTTTAAGAAACTGCTATTACTTTCCAACTACCCAGTGTATAAACATTTATTAAATAGCATGCAGTATTCTCAAGGTGCGAATACTTTCGCTTTCAGCAATGTTTCTGGTTTCTCTGAGCATGGTATTAATGAATTATTTTTTGTTAAAACAACTCGGAATGGCGTGTACTCGGCTATCTTCAATATTTCTTAATTGAAGCTGTAGCTACGAGGTTTTAGAAAAATATCGACAATATACATTTTTCATTTTCCGTTTGATTGTTTCAAAGAGTGTAGTCAAATCCATAAAATAAATTCTTTCTAAAAATAAGATATTGGATGTACCATAATGACAATCGTAACCGTTTCCAGAAAGACAACAATTAGATGTACTATAATCCAAGTAGAAAAGAGCTTTACAAACGACAAAAGCAATGCCACTAAAACAGAAAAAATGTAGATGTAGTGATTTCTGGAAAACTTTGAGATAACAAGAGAAAATATGCAGATCACCAGCATTTACTTTTTTTCTCTTCATGTTTTCCAACTATATTCTGATAGAAACGTCAAATCAGGTATTGTGTGAGACAGAGTTGAAAAGTAACATCCAAATATTCAGTATTTTACATTAATTTTACAACTGCGTTTCTTTATACAGCATTAAAATTTCTATCTGTCTATTTATTTTGTATTTTTTACATCCCTCGCATTTTATTTTCAATTGATTGAGATAAAAGTTGGAAGCTTATATTGGCCCATCTCGATCGACCCCAGGTCTGCGCACTACGGGGTGTCCCAATAAAAACGGAACCCATTTTTGAAAGTGAATTGCTCGTGTATTAAGAGATATGTCTCCACCAAATTTAAATATGCAATAGAAACGACAGTTTTCAATCAGCAGTTAAAATTTGGTTGAAAAACGTTTATTGATTTCGAAACTATTGGCATTCAAATGAATGCACCCGGAAAACCATTTATCACAAAATCGAACTTTCCGTTCGCAGCGCGCGCCTACACTTCACTCTTCACAATTGTTTAATACAATACAAAAGTGATATTGAAACATTTTACTTGCAATAGTGCATATTAGTTTCATCTTTATCGTTAACAAATAAACTGTTAAAGTAGAGCTGCGGTGTAACCAAAACAAAAAATGAATACAAACAAAATATCGAAGTGTATCAAAGATTCATTACATGTAATCATATGCAGTCATTTTATTACTCTACAACATGCCGGTCAGCGCTCAAATGTCAAGTACTTTAACCCTTTCCCAAACAAGACCTGGTTTTTACATCCATGAGAGAATTAGCTTGAAAAAGTATTTAGACAAAAGAAGAAAATAATGGTCACCAGCATTTTCTCCTTTTGCCTATTTTCTGTGCAGTATTTTAGGCCAATTCTGTCTTTATTGGCGTCAATTTTGTCATCAGCAACAGCTTTCAATTAAGTCCACCCTAACTTTTTGTGGTCTGGGAAAGGGTTAAGATTATTTCAAACAACCACCTCACGGACTCTATTTGCACATGCGGCACTTTGATATTAAATTTTGAGAAAATTGGTACGTACTTGTACAACGGTAAAGAACTCCACAGTTGACCATCAGTGCGCTTTTACGAACAAATAAGACGCAAAAATCGATTTCGTGTTAAAACGGGTTTTTAGTGTCTTTATTAAATTTCATATAACTTTTGAACCCATACATATTTTGAAGTGAAATTTAGAACACATATGCAAAAATAATGTATCTTTAGTACTGCAAATTCAGAAATTAGATTCTATGCTTTCGCTTTAAAATATTTGACTTTGAAATAGGGTTCCGTTTTTTTTTTGGACACTCTGCATTGGTGTTCGATTGGGACGATGGTTCGAACGATGGCGCTAGCATTTATTCACGCGAACACCCGTATATTCCCTTTATCCAATCAGAAACGCGTGCACGCTAAAATAAGACTTTTGATCCATTTGGTACGCCATATTTCTTACCTCTTGATCATGAATCCGACGCTCTTCCACTCTGCCATGATGACATCTCACATTTTTAAGTGTAAAACTACAGGGGTTGGTATGAGGGGGCGAAGACATTCTGATTTTGTCATCTCAATTTCAAGCCCTATAGTGTTTTGGTACTCATTGGAATCCACTCGATCAGACGATTCCAATGAGTACCCACAATAAAGGGTTTGGTGAACATTTACAATTCATGAAATGTTGCATTTTGAAAATACATGTACCTCACTTCCTCTTATTTTGAACTCTGTATCAATGAATCAACTTTTTCTGTCGATACATCACCGGGCATCTTGATCATTGCAGAAAATGATTAAGATACCACCCACCTCCTCCCAACCCGCCAACAAATATCAGGTACGTTTAGACTTCTATCCCTAACATAGTGTCACTGGTGGTGAACTCGACCAAAGCGAGGGACGTTTTTTCGCGATCAATGTATTCCGTCGGTGTTGTTATAAATTATCGTAACTATGGCTTTATCGAAGCCGTACTTACGAGATTTTATAACAACACCGACACACCGTTCATCCAAATACAAAAAAAACCCCACCACGGATTGGTCTTCCAAACGCGGATGTGAAAAACAACACCGTGGGAATACACAAGGTAAGAAAACATCAACATAGAACCTTTTAATTGCTGCTATATAAAAAGTGTTTGTGCAGAGCTGATGCAAAATGGTTTATCTTGAGGGTGCTGCAGTTTCATAACAAAAGATTTGAGTAAACTATAGATACAAGCGATTTTAAATCGTAAATCACTATTTTCTCGCCTACTTCCCGTTTTGTTTTATATTTGTAGAAATTATTTAACTGGTTTCGAGCAAATATCTCTTTAAAATAAGTTTTAGACATCTATGGAATAAATCTATACCATATCAAACTGGAAAAATTGTTTTGGGTGTCTAAAGCCATGTTTAAAAATTAGCCTAGTTTGCTTCAAGGTACAACTTACCACGGATGTTGATACCACACAACAATAGAGAATTTGCACCGTGGTATGTTGCACAATAGCAACTGACAGTACCCAATTTCAAATAGTTCTTTTTCTATACTTTTTATGGGTTATTGTAAAGAAAACACTTGAAGCGATCCCCGATTTTCCGTGAAACATCAATTTGACAATAATTATGTGCTTTAATAATGATTTACAGACATTCTAACCAAGATTTTTCTCTTTTCGTGCATCAAAGTCAGAATCAGTAGCATATATTTCTCTTACTAATAGATTTTATGAGACAGGATTTTAGGTAAACATTTGCAAAGTTAAGTACGTTTTCATTGTATGTCACACAAAAATAAACTCAGCCGATATTCGTTGTAATTAAAGATAATAAATACTCACCCTTTTTTCCCGCCGTTCAAAATAAAATTGTTTACATCCGCGTTTGGAAGACCAATCCGTGTTTTTTGTATCTGGATGAACGGCGTGACCGACAGTTTGTCAATACAAAACGGTAAACCCGGTCTGTTTTTAGAACAATTTCATAGTCATTAGAAAAATAGAACTCACATTTAAATGCAAAATATCTATACCTTGTTGTAGCGAAAATTGTTTTAGTTCACCACCAGTGAGTGTGTAAAAGAGATGTTTCAATTTGAAAGCTGCTACTGACGACACAATCATACCTGTCAAGTCACACGCATTGCGCGTGTGTCACAAGCATTTCGAGTCTGAATTACGCTCACATGCTTACAGGACTTATTCGCACGCATTTTCAATAATGAATACAAAAAGGTCATAATTGAATCTTAATTTACACTTACTACTTATCGATAAAAAAAGGCTTTGTCAGATAGAAAAGATAAACCCGGAAATGCATCCAGGAGGGCAGTAAAATCACTAAAATCTGGGCGGCTCCGACACCCGGGATCCCTGGCCAGGGCATTGCACTTGACCCACCGAGGGCCCTTTATGCCTCCAACAACGCATGACATTTGCAGACCCTGGACAGCGATGTAAAATGAATGGTGACAATGATCGGTAAGGACAGCTGAGTCAAAACCGGGAGACTGGGTGTAATGCTAGGTTCCCACTGCCGATCTGTTCAACTCGATCAACACGACCTCCTAATTTCCCCGACCAAGCCCGACCAAATATCTGTACACGACTTATTCTCGATCTCTAGTCGATCAAACTAGACCCCCACCCGAGCACTCCCGATCATTTCCCGATTGAAGCCCGACCATCTTTCCGATTTCTACCCGATCACCCCGACCTTGATTCGAGACCTACACGAGCAAGACACGACCATCTCGATCTATACACAACCAGATCGAGCTGATTTTATTCTAGGTATTCTCAATGAAAATCTTTCTGCAGTGTTTGGGATTATCACATATTCATAATAATTTCATAATATTGTCAGTTTAAACATATACATAATTTAAATGTGACGTAAATGTACTTTTAGCTATTGACTCACCCTTAATCTGATCAAATATAACGATTTATTTATTCTTTTAGGCATTAAATACCGTTATTTCAAACGAACGTGTTATGTCTTAAATCAGGGAATAACATGAAACACCGTTTCCGATGATTTTCAATATTTCTGTTAAGATAATCTGCGCGGGATCTAGTGATGTTTGTACACATTTATTACCACTCGACCTAGTGTTCCCACTGCCGATCAGATCAACTCGATCAAGCGATCGAATACAGGTCGAGCTCAATCTGCAGGTGTGGTCGGGAGAAGTCGATGTGATCGAAATTGATCTGCATCGCTCGGGCTTCCTACTTGAGTTTTTTTGACATGCAAAAATAGTCGAGTGCGATCGAGTACAAAAATAATCGAGAAGCGATTGTGTATTGATCGGGTAGAAGATCGACCTTATCGAGAATCGCTCGGGTCTGGAGATCGAGTATGGTCGGGTTGATAATCTATATTCCGACCTGCTCCGAACGTGCACTCGATTACCTCGACTTGTACTCGAGTTATTTCCGACCACATCCCGATCAACTCGACCTCTGATTCATCTGTTCATTAGACCAAATCGAGTGAAGAGATCGGTTTGATCGACTAGAGATCGAGAAGAAGTAATATGGTCGGGTTTGATCGAGGACATTTAAGGGATCGAGTAGATCGAGTTGATCCGCTGCCATAGAGCAGTTGGAAGCACTCGATCACCTCGACTTGTACGACTAATTCCCGAACGCTTTCCCGATCAACTCGACTTCTGCTCTATCTGTTTATCCAATCAAATTCCAGTAAAAGATATCGACTCGATCACACACAATCTCTACACGAGTGATTGTCGATCAGCTCGACCTTCTATACGATCGATACTCGAGCAACTTCCCGATGTGCTTTCTACTCGATCGCTACACGGATTTTTTTGACGTGTCAAAACAAATTGGTAGGATTGTCGATCGATGCAGACCATACTCGATCATCTCGACTAATCCCGACCACCACTGCCGACCGACCTTGATCGCTTGATCGGGTTTGGTCGAGTTAATTTGATCGGCAGTGGGAACCTAGCATAAGCGTAAGCCTTTCATAGATTCCAATTTTTAGACTGTTTACTGTGGTAGGCTAATGCAAAAGTTGATATATACATACGCAATATGTACAGAAGCCTATAGCACCGAAAGCATTTGGAGAACAAATGATTGACAACATTGCCTATTTTTCTACCAGTGTTTTTTTTTCGTTTCTTAAATAGGAACGCCACATGGATAGGGATGTGAAATATATGTTCAACCCTTTCGCAAACAAGACCGGGTTTGGATGTCCCTAATACAAATTTGCTGGGGAAAACATTGAGATAAAAGAATAAACTACAGATAACCAGCATAAGCAGCAGTTTCTCCTTTTGCCTCAATATTTTCTGTACCATCTTGTACACCAAATCTACTTGTATCTTTAACAGCATCATTTTTGCTGTCTGCAGCAACTTTGCAATTGGACCACCCCGAAATTCTGCCATTTTGGAAAGGGATAAATGATTCATTGGTATGGCTGATTCGGTGTTCGTTAAAGCACGTTGAATTGTTATAAATACAAATACATACACCAATTATTCTGGCTAAATATTCTTATTTCTGATTACACCTCAAGCAATCCGACTGAACGAGTCTCGGCCAATCGGATTGAAATTGTACAATATACTCGTAAATACCAATCATGCAGCATTTTATTCAGTTCTCGAAAAGTAAAATCTCTACAGTTTTGTTGATATATTTTTTTTTATCTATTTATGTAAAGAATTCATAACGTGTATTTACAAAAGAGAACAGCAACGAAAATGACAATAGCATGGTTTATAATTAATATAAGTAAAGTTTGGCAAATCTAATCCGCGAAGAATTTATCCTCGTCAGAATATCCCGTAAGATGAAATGTGATAAGCAGGCCTTCAGTATTTCGTTTTTTGGCCTTGAAGAAGGCCAAATTTAGCATGTCATTTTTCCCAGGGCGTGCTGAATCGTTATCTTGTGAAAACGTTGAACGCAGATAGATAGTGTTCTTGCGCGATGAAAAGTAAATCGGAACTGGATTAGATCTATACTACTTTATGCAGATTTTTGACCCATGTACATTACAAAAGAAGTAAATACATACGTTGATAGTAGTAAAGGCATTTAAAATCGTAAAATATTTACGATCAAGAAATCGATTGCAACATAATATTGTGCGCGGATCCATTCGCCGCCAATACTCAACGTTTAGTGGGTTTTCCCCCGAATCAATATCGTAAGCAATATCTAAATATAGATACCCTGCAGACGCAAGATTATGACGATGTATTATTGCGATTAAATCTTTTTTAGTCTGGTTTAAAAAGAAGATTAAAAGGTTTTCGAGAGGTTTTTACCTGTCGATGATAGAAATTTTAGTTATTTTCGGAAATAAAATGGTGTTCGATCTGACCCGAAGGAAAATTGATACGTCGGGTCTAACCGGACAAATAATGATTTTATATATTAAGAGTGATTCTCTGAGAGCACCAAAAAAATAAAGAAGGGGTCGGAAATGCATAGTCTCAGATTTTCTTGAAACTTTCAGGGAAATAACCTTGGTGGCCACTTACAACGTTTTGGGCAAAAAAAGTTGCCGATCTTCATCGGTTGCCATGGTAACCACAGAGAAAGATTTGGGCTAAAATGGACCAAATTTAAATCGTGAAACTAGTGAAAATATGCAAAGTTGAACATCAAATTTCTCACAAATTATCATCTCAATCATTGTTTTTGTTTTTGTGGTCTGGATAATGGGTCTAGGTGATATTAGACAATTAATGAAAGCAAATGTAAATTTTCAAGATTTTGTACAATATGGATTTTGGTAAGACTATGTTAATGAAAAATTGACTTTTATTAAAAAAGCTGAAATTTGCCATTTTCGGGTGCAATTATCTGCCTTACGCAGCGTAGTTCAGCATGGGCATACATATCATGGTAAAGTACTAATCTTGTTTTACCAATTTGTGAAAAAAAATCGATGGGAGGTCTAGAAATGGAAAATTTGTAAGCTTTGAAAAACACACAATTATCAAAAAATCAAAATTTTCAATATTTTGAAATCATGACTTATGGTGCAAATTTTTAAGTTTTATCTTTATACATATGATATTTTTCTTTCTCAGATGACCATTGAAATGCCTATCAAAATGAAAAATCAAATATTTTGTGTCCATATTCAATTTTTAGATTTTAAAAAAGGTTGCCATAGCAACAAATTACAATATTAACAATTTTCTGTTTTTTTCCCACATATATCCAAAAGCATTATAGGTTGGCAGATGTTTTGATAATGTAATGTCACCAATCAAACATATCCCTGAATCATTATCATTTTTTGTAAAAGATTACCAAGAAATTATGGTTGCCATGGTAACTACAGAAACATTTTTTAAACTTATAACCCATATTTATCAACCCAAGATTATTGTTAATGGAAAAGGATCACTTAAAAAACTTCCATATGCCTAATTTTAATGGCATTTTTGTACATATGTGGAAAGAAACTACTAAAACATTTTTTTCATCATGGTTACCATGGTAACGGAACTAAAGAAACACCCCGATAAACTTAAATTTAGATGTTCTTTTGACAAAATTGATCAACCAGCATGTTTTCTATATATGGAAAATATGCATTATGAAGAATCAGGAATTTTTATTTGGTAGATATGACTAAATGATTTTGTATGGTATTTTTAGCTCACATGAGCACAAGGTGCTCAAGTGAGCTTTTGTGAGCACCTTTCGTCCGTCGTCCGTTTGCTGTTCGTCATTCGTTGTGCATTATCCGACAATAATTTCTTAAAATGACATCTCCTCCTAAACTATGTGGTCAATTTCAACCAAACTTGGCAGGAATGTTCTTCAGGTGATCCCCTTTAAAAATTGCTAAAAGTATTAAATCCATAAAAAAATCTGGTTGTCATGGCAACAGAAAAGCAGAAATTTGACTAAATCTCAATACATCTTTGAACCACATCTCCTAAACTGCCCGGCAAATTTCAACCTAACTTGGCAGAAATATTCCTTAGGAGGTCCCTGTTGAAAATCGTTAAAAGAATTGAAATCTTTTAAAAACTCTGGTTGCTATGGCAACATAAAAGGAGAAATTTGACTGAATCTCAATAATTTCTTTGAACAACATCTTCTCCTAAATTACTTGGCCAATTTCAACCAAATTGGCCAATTTCAACCAAACTTGGCAGGAATATTCCCTAGGATGTTCCTGTTGCCAACTGCTAAAAGAATTGATGTCCATTAAAAGCTCTGGTTGCCATGGCAGCTTGGCAGGGCTGGGCTTATCAGAATTCTAAGAAAAATCTTTAAAAGTCAACCATTGGGCCAATTTGAACCAAACTTGGCTGGAATGATCCTTGAGTAACTTGTTTCAAAATTTGGTCATGGTTAAGGAGAAGAAGATTCTTGAAGAATCATTTAACAAACTCTGATAAGCCCCACCCTGCTACGCCTACTTTTTTGACAAATTAAGAATTTATTAACAAGCATTGAAGACAGTTACTCAAGGAACATTCCTGCCAAGTTTGAACAAATTTGACCAATAGTTGTTTTTTTTCTTATGATAAGCCCCACTTGCCACGCCCACATTTTTTGACGAATCAAAAATTTGTAAACGAGTTTTGAAATTTAATGCACACAACATAGGGCCAATTTCCCATGTTTCACAATAATTTGAACTTGAAGTATTTTGGTAGAGCTTTTACCAGACTTTCATCTCAGGCGAGCTTAAAATTACTGTCTTTACAATATAATTGTTACTCATGGGAATTTACAACGTCTTTATACTTATTCCCTGTTTTACCCTTTCCAAACAAAACCTGGTTTTGACTTCTCTAATATAAGAGGCTTTAGTAAACATTGAGGCAACAAGAGCCGTCACAGACGGATTATGCTCCGCAAAAAAGTGTTTGTCACAAAATAAAAACTCGTTCATTAAGCCCCCTTTTCCCATGATGCATTTTTTGTACACACATTATTTATAAATATGGTCTAGAACATCTCATTAATCACATAAGTACAAAATTTCATTAAATTCTGCCCATTAAATGAAGAGAAAAACTAATTTTTACATAGAGGCCCCTTTTTCCATGACGCAGCCTCAAAGTAAGAAACGGAAAATGAGATCACTAAAGATTATCACGGGAAGTTTCATTGAATTTGGTCCAAGGGTTACTGAGATCTGGCTGTGGACGGACGTACGGACAGCGTGGCGAACATATTTTTCCTTTTGCCACAATATTTTCTGTACTTTAATGCTCACAAATGCCATCTTCATAAATATCCATTAATTTTTGTGGCTACAATAGCTTTCCCATTGGACCACACCAATATTGTGTTGTTTTGGGAAGCCGGGTTAACCTTTTCCCAAACAAGACCTGGTTTTGACGTCCCTTGTGGAAAAGGCTTAGGAAAACATTGAGGCAAAAGAAGAAAATGATGATATTCAGCATTTTCTCCTTTTGCCTCAATATTTTCTTAGTTGTATTGTTCACATATTTTATCTTTATCAACATCTTTTTTGTCATCTGCAACAGTTTTCTTATTGGAACAGTCAAAAATGTTGCTGTTTGGGAAAGGGTTAATGGAGATTGAAAACGCTAAATGAAAGTGCTTATTCCATGTTTAACCCTTTCCCCCTAAACAAGGCCTGGTTTTGACCTCCCTTATATAAAATAATTGGGAAAACGTTGAGATAAAAGAAATCAATGCTGATAATCAGCATTTCCCCTAATTGTTTTGTCCCCTGAAGCTTTTTTTCTATGGGAATATCATACACAATTTTGTTCATTATCAATATTCATTTTGCTGTCTGTAACATCTTTCAAATGGGAACAGTCTAAGCAAAACTAAGGTTGGTCTAAATTCAAGGATGTTTTAAATGACATTTAGGAATGCATGAAATTTTACAGTTTTGGTCTTTTCAGGTAGAAAATATATTGGGAAATGAAGAAATTGCTTGTCACAAGCAATTCATTCATTTCCCACATTATTTTCCAGAGCCTTTATCTACTGGGACATTGAAAAGAGTCAATTTGTCAGAATGGGTTAAATGAAAATTTGAAAAAAAGAATGTATAATACTTATTCCATAAAAGATTGAACACATTTTATGATTATGAAATCGACAATATATCTGATAACATTCTTCTTGACAGGGAGAATATTGAATCCTTTGTTAAGAGCTCTTTTCTGCAAGTATCTCAGTCTTATCATTGTCCTTGACCAGGCTTTGCTGTTACAATATATGGGGTACAGGACTGGATGTGGCTTGCTTAGTCCCTGTCACTGGTCAGTATGCTGCCTTCTAATGGCCTATTTTCAGTATTTTGTGATGAAAATTTGTGGAAAGTCAGCTAAGTGTTGGTTTTGTGTAGCCATAGTGATGTATAAAGCTAATAGCTGTGACGACGTTCACCTTTCCCGACGAATATGTATGCAAGATGAAATACACTTGTACATGCCTCTCTGAAAATGAAGAAAAAAATATTAAACAAACAGTCTAATTTCAAGTTTACCTTTAAAATTATACAATACATCTGCTTGGCCGAGATATATGTCTCGTCTTATCAGATGGCTTGTACTGTATTTTGGATTTAAGATTGATTTAGAAATGTTGTTGAATATAGCCCCTGACTGTCCGAAAGTACATTTTTCTACATAAAACCCTGTAAACATAAAACGTAAATCATCCTCAGTTCATCACTGTGACACTAGATTTAAATTTCCATACTTGGCTGTCAACTACTTAAGCCTCTCTTACAACCGGTCGTAAGTGCTCCTGTGTGCGGTCTGCGAGCGGTCTGCCTGCGGTCTGCGTCTAAAACGTATGTTTAGTCGTGCGATGCACGCACGTGCAACGTACGATCATGGTGGACGCAACCAGTCCACGACGCAGACTGCACGCAGCAAAGAATTGACCGGATAATTCATTGAGGCGCTCTTACAACTCGTGCGTCTTTATAAATCATGCGATTTTGCAGAATTTTAAAACGTACAATTTAAAAAGACGCACGGCGGGTTGTAAGAGAGGCTTTACATATGATTGCTGAACCCTGACAACAGATTTTTCACAGGGTATGATCACAATTTAGTTTGACTTTTTGTGGACGAAAACACACCATCAAAATATTAGTTTGGAATAACCATTGCAATTACCGTTGTCTCATTATTTTCATTGGCACTAGAATGAGATTCATAATTTTCTATATTTTTCTTTTTTTAAAATGATTCCAAAATTAAACCTGGGTTTTTTTATTCAATGATTTTTTATCATATTTTTACCAACTTACCTGTAGATTGAAAAGTGGCATGAGAAAATCCAAACAGGGTGAAGGTTTTTATTGACCAGTCATCATGGTAAGATACACCTGAAATGATGAAAACAAATATTCTGGATCACATTCTGAAAAGCCATATGTCACACAATAAGTGGGTTATTAATCAGTCAATTTTCAAATTAGAAAGTGTTCACTAACAGATAGTGCTCAGCAGCCAGATATGTTTGTAAAGTTTATAGGCTATATTATATAGCTGTCAGAGCAGTCTCTCTCAGATGTTCTAGGTTATCTTGGATGGCCCTCATTGGAAAGCAGAAGGAATCTTGCTTCTCTTACAAGCCTGTATCACTGGTGGTGAACTCGGACAAAGCGAGGAACATTTTTCATGAACACAAGGTACAGATACTTCATGTCACATCCGGATTTTTGTAAACAATACACGTGGTATTTTGTTTTACTTCTCTTTCCGTCTTTTTTTAAAGGATGCACTCAAATGGAAGTTACTAAGGTATGTAGATATGATTTATAATACGCACGAAAATATCAGTTTTATCGATCATTATTTTCAAATGTTATAAACGGATTGCAAGTGCACAAAGCGCATATTGAGATCATGTGGGTTGATCTTAATCGTCCGAACGAAATGGTACGATATCACTGTTTATGTTTATCAACTTGCATTGCAAGTAAACAAAAAAGACATATAAATGTACAAATAGAGGCTGTAAATGGCAGTTTTTGGTGTCATGTCATTGGAAATCATTGTGCGGTTTCTTCGTGACAACGTTACAGCATGTTTGCGATGTTATCTTTTCCAGCTACGGTGTTTTATGACCACATGTTTGATAAATTGATCGATTGCACTGGACTTAACGGCACATTTAAACATTTATTCGGTAATATCGCACTGATTTGAGCATCTAACCATAGATTTCCGGTGTAACGTAGTAAAGTGACCCCCATAGAATACTGACCCCCCGGTCACTATTCTATATAGAATACTGACCCCTCGGTCATAATATTATGACCGGGGGGTCATAGTATTATGACCTACCCACACGTAGAAAAGTGACCCCTTACGTAGAATTGTGACCCCCCATAAAATATCGACCCCCTTCTCCACATACACACCAAAAGTCTTACTCTATTATAAACCCAACTATGGAAGACGTACAACTTAATTATCTTCATCGAAAGGCATTAGAGGTGCAATGGCACTCGTCCGTGCATGCGTCTGTCCGTACATGTACAGAGTGTTTTGACCGCAACTTTTCATTCATTATTGGGCGAACCCGATTAAAACTGGCTGGTTAGACGCTTCCACCGCATCCGAATTGATTTGATTTAAACTTCATGTTGTTTTCAACTGTTATGGTCATATTGCGGCGGCTGGAGCACCTACTATGGATTCCTGATATTTCTAGCACCCGTACTACCAAAAACTACAAACAAACCCTCATGATGCTCTCTCATATAGATGATTCACACCCATTGGTGAGAGACAAATGACTTTTGTCAAATGTCAGAATGGCTACATGCCGAGCCAGATTCGAACTCTCGACCCCTTGATCGACAGACCCCGACGTAGGCCATGGGCCGAACCCAAAAAAGGCTTCTAAAAAAAAGTTTGCTTCAGGCTAAAGGGTGAATACATAAACTATATATCAAAATAATCCCCATCATATCCTGATTACAAAACATCATTGTTTACCCTAAAGTATGTGGTCACTATAAAGTAATTAGACTTTGAAATACTAGGTAAAGTGTACCTATATCCGGATACAACATAAATTCGGATAAATGGCTTTATGTGTCAAACTGCTGATATTTTTCACAAATTTGTTAGTCCAAAAGGTGTTCCAGCTACTGTTTGACTATAATGCCAGGTTTTGACATCCCAGTATGGTTAGTAAAACGTGATAACGAAACTATTTTCTGTAATATGCATTTTCTCCTTTGCCAAGAAGGTTTTACACATTATAGCACACAAATCTTCTGCTCTGTGGTGCACTTATTTTGTTACTTTGTAACATTTATATTTTGGACCAGTCTGATATTCATGAATGTCAATCAAAGTGGCAACAAAAGATGGGTTGTGGTGAAATATAGGCCCTATCTGTTATCAACAGGTCTTAGGTTGAGACCCATACAACCTAAGTTTCTAGTTGTAACACATTCCTTTAACCTTTTCCCAGACAAGACCGGGTTTTAACGACCTTATAAGAAAAGGCTTGGGAAAACATTAAGGCAAAAGAAGAAAATGCTGATCATCAGCATTTTCTCCTTTTGCCTCAAAATTTTCTAGGTTTTATATAAATTTCACAAACCAACTCTTTATCAACCCATATTTTTCACTGCAGCAGCTTTTGAATCATAGCAACGAGACTGGCTACCGTCCCACTAACCTGTTGTTTGGGAAGGGGTAAAAGCAGTTTAACCCATTAAATCATCAAATACTTGTTTTTAACCCTTTCCCAAACAGCAAAATTAAGGGTTGTCCAATTTGAAAGCTGCTGCAGACGACAAAAGAAATTATATCAAAGGTAAAAAATGTGTATTGTACAGCATGAAAAATATTGAGACAAAAGGAGAAAATGCTGATTATCAGTGTTTTCTTCGTTTGTCTTAATGCTTTTCCTAGTGTTACCTAATAGAAACATCATATACCGTTCTTTTTTGGGAAATAGTTAAATTGGTCTAAGGTTCAGAAACTTTGATGGTAATTAACAGTCATAAACTATAATATTACAGTTGTTTTAACATTTAACCCATTACCAAACGACAGAATTTTAGACTTGCCCAAATTCAAAAATGTTGCAGACGACAATTTGAAGTGAATGAAATTGAATACATTTTGGTGTTTCTGTGTAAAAAAACACTGTGAGAAAATGAGAAATGAAGAAATTGCCTTTTAACAAGCAAGTTCTTTATTTTCCACAATATTTTCCAAAGCCTTTATCTTGAGGGGTGTCAAAAAGCGTCATCGTGTGGGAATGCAGGCCCGTAGGAAGCAATTTCATATTGGGGGACTAAAGCCCTTGTCCTGAATATTGAGGGGGCTAATTTGGATTTTCCCAAAATTTTCAGTGTAAAATTAAGAAAATTCGACATTTTTGCCAACATCCGAGTAATATTCATGGTCAACATTTGAGCAGTTTTCACAACGACACATTGTTGTGCACGGTAGTCCAGCTTTTTTGCACAAACACTTGCTTGATTCACAGGTCATTTTGATGCACCCACATTGAATGCTGTGAAGAACTGCCTTAGGAGCTACAGGTATACTTGACCATTTGATAGAGAGCTGTGATTCTAACATTGTCCATCCATGTCCATCCGGAGAGGGCCGCGCCGTATGGATGTTCTGTATATATGGGCCTGAAAGTTTGCTCTTTGCATATGTAAAGCAAGGGCATCACTGTTTGGAGGCATGCTTGAATCACCAGTACACCCAAACCTGAAGCAATTGTACCGGACATCATTGACCCTGACATATCCTGGCCATCCATACAATTCACAGACAAACTTCTCCAGTTCTTCCGTCAGGTCTTGAGATAATAACAGATGTTTTTTCTAATTTGGAGAAGGCATGCTGATATGACACATCTTTCTTAAGCAACTTGAGAGCTTTTACTTTCCCTTTCCCTTTGAATCAGAAGCCTGAAAGACATTAAAATATTTATGATTCAATGTTTTATTTATTTATTAAACCAATTCCCAAGAAAGACCTGGTTTTGATGTCCCAAATACGGAAGGCTTGGGAAAACATTGAGACAAAGAAGAAAATGCTCATTATTAGCATTTTCTCCTTTTGCTTCAATATATTCTATGCTATATTACTCATAAAAACTATCTTTATAAGCATTCATTTTGTCATCTGTAGCATTTTTTGAAAATGTGATCAGTCCAAATTTTTGCTGTCTGGGAAAGGGTTAATTTACCAAATTTATTCAACTTGAAAAATTTAAGAAAAAAAATTGGGCATAGCTTCTGCATGCCCGGCTACCTGCCAGGTCTAGGGGGTTCAAACTGCCAGAAAATAGTAGGATATAGGCCTTATAATTGGAAAGAAAATGAAAGAAGAATTGTTTACATTTATGTATATTTTGTAGCTTTAAATTTGTTTTAAATGGTTTGCCATTTCTCATTTTCATAGTCATGTTATGGTATCCTAATGTAAATAGCAGTGTTTTCTAATGAAGGTTACTTTACAGTACAAAAAACAATGTATATATGTCCTACTGATCGAAAACTGGAAATCACTGTATATTTGCACATTCAGACACTGCAAACGCTCCATAGAAATACCGAAACGCACAGTGATTACCAGAATGCACAGGATTGACCATACACCAGTGGCGGATCCAGAGGGGGTTCGGGGGGTTCAAACGAACCCCCCTCTGTAGCCCGATTATTTCATTTTCATGCAGAAATTCAGTCAAAATTGTGTAATTATACTTAAAAAACGAACCCCCCTTTTTGTAAAAACGAACCCCCCTCACGGAAATCCTGGATCCGCCACTGCCATACACATTTAACCCAGTAGACTAGCAGACAGCAAAATTTTACTTATCCAAATACAAAGACGATGTAGACGACAATTTCACGTGAATGAAAAGTTATATTTTTTGTCTGTGTAGTAATAGTAATAAATACCAATGTGGGCAATGAAAAATTGCTTATCACAATTTCTTCATTTCCACAATGTTTTCTTAATCTGTTATCTTGTAGGGCGTCAAAAGGAGTCATTATGTGGGAATGGATTAAAATTGATCTTCATCATCCATTGGTATAAACTGAAAAGCATAGAACCCTTCCCCAAATAGATCTACTACATCAGGGATAAAGATTAGCAGGGGCCCACTCGCCCATGGCCCCTAGATTTTGGGCTGGGCCCCTGAATATTTAGAGAAAATGCCTATACTCTTAATGTTAAGTATTGAATTTTGCTATTCTGGGCCCCTAAGTTAAAATTGTCAGTCTTTATCCCTGTACATTAGTAATGTTCCGGTAATTACTGTGCGTTCTGGTATTTCTATGGACCCCTGCTAAACACAATTCTTTAAAAACAATACTAACCTGACATTCACCTTGTTGTTCCTCAGATGATCTTAGACGTCCAGCGTCCCTCCGCTTCGCCCCACATTCAATTCGCTTACTGTTTGTGTACTTCTGGCAGAACTGACGATTGAACCCAATGTCAGGTAAAACTTCGTTACTATAAGTCAAAATACTCAGGGCAATTTCTTTTTCTTTACCATTCACAGTTGCCCAAACATTTTAGCTACTGTACAGCTTCGTCCATGTAACGTCTGTGCATGAAATAAGTGCACCTACATCAAAATTTGAGGTTTGACAGATGCATTCCTATATGGGGGCGGCCATTTTTCAGGACCGGGCTGAAGCCTTTTAGGCTAAATACTCTCATCTGATTGGTCAATTATGGGCATCTTCAAAGACACTAAAATCACGTTTTTCTAATTAGTGACCACATAATTTAAGGTAAACAATCCTGATTATGACTTTATACATTAATATCTTAATTACTAAATCAAGTTTTCCCCTTCACCCTCCAGCCTGAAGCACTTTGTCACAATTTGCCGACTCGGCCCATGGTCTAACGTTACCAACTAAGCTATCCGGTCTCGGAGTAACTGTATTGGTTCTTAAGGGGGAATGCTCCAGTTTTTCAGAACACTCGGACATTACTGTAGTAAATTAAATGTTTCGTACCAACATGTTTCGCTACCAGATTTTCAATAATATAACACATCATTACAATTTACCATTTTCGACGGTAAAAGTGTATTTAATATGCGAAACTGATTTTCTCAAGATGAAAATCGATTATTTAGAGCAAGACAGTCGTAAGTGTGTATGCAGTTACCACTGTTTTGCGTCATTTTATTCATGTGTAGCTTATAAAAATTGCCGTAATTCACTAATAAGTGCGCTGACATATACATTTTCTTTTTGAATTATTACTATGACATGTTGCTTAATACGATGAGGAAGTTTTATCAAATTCTATTATGTAGAACTTGAAATATTTCCAAAAATATGCAAATTTTGACATAAAACACTCCAGCTTCGTTGATCTAACCAAACACGTGAGCATGCTGTTTTATACATTTACGCATTCATAATAACACATATTTTGGGTTTTCTGTTCGTATTAAATGTAAGACGTTACTTTAAATCCGTTTTCGGGACTAAACAATGAATATACAGCTTTTTATTAGCATTTTAGTGACCTTTGACAGGTGCAAGAAATTATGCATTTTTTCGATGTAGGGGTATGTGATACCAATGCCAATAAAATTCAAACAAGATCGCCGACCACCCATTTTTATTGTACTTTTCAATTGGTAATATAACATGTAATTTCAACATACAAAATATAAATAAATTCTATTATTGGGGAAAAAAATTAGGAAACTGGAGTATTCCCCCTTAATCGTATCCACAGTAGGCGTACAGTATGTTCATGGATCGAACTACTATACAGACGTATATTTGTATGGAAAGGGTAAATGGTTTTAAAAGGTTTCTGGTCGAAAATCACTTGTCTCTCAGCGTTGTGAGTTCGAAGCCTACCAGAGTTATGTATGTGTGTCTGCCATGCGCACTTTCCTACCTGGCGGATGCATACTAGAGTGACTGTGTTAACATTTAGTCACTTTGAATAGCGAGATAGTTATCTAGGCTTCTCAATCTGATTAAAATCCTGTGTTGACTTGACAGTAAATCTGACAGGCACCTGCAGGGGGGTCATCTTCTGTGACCCTTTTTCTGACCAATCAAATAAACGCTTCATCGATTGGCGAAGTGATTTAATCCGAAAACTAGGTCACGATGATGTCACATTTCAGTGTAGAACCATGTGTTTGTCATGGGAAGGTATAAGTAACCCGTCACGCTAAAGGGGACGTAATGGGAAGTCCATAAAACTTAATTTAGAGAAATAAGCCAGACTAAAAAGGCGTCAAGCAGCTGTCGCAATTGGAAAATAAAGATGTAGGATATGATAAAAATAATTAATCGAATATAGAATATCATTAAATTTTGTCTAGATTAAAAGAAATATGCGAAAAACGTCTACAATTAGGCCCCTTTTCCTATAACACAGCAATAAATTGAGAAACAGAGAGAAAAGGTTCTTGGCAGAATTTCACGAAGTTCATATTGAAGTTGTCCAATTTGGTACAAGAGTTGTGGAGATTTTGCTTCGGGCAGACTTAAAGATCTAGACGCAATGTTAATATACATTTAGTCCCCTTTTCACATGACATGATTTTTGTACATGATTTATTAATTATATAAGCTACAGAACATCTCATTCATCACTGAAGAACAAAATTTCATTAAATTATGTTAATTTAATTAAGAGAAATTAGAGAAACACTAATTTCTACATTAAGGTCCCTTTTTCTGTGACGCAGCCTCAATTTGAAAAAATCTAGAACACTGACTCAAAAGATATTCAGGGATTATACAGGTGAAGTTTCATTGAATTGGCCAAAAGGTTGCTGACATCTGACTGTATATAAACGGAATGCCAGACAGACGGAAGGACGGACGGACGAACGAACGGAAGGATAGCATGGCGACTAAATGCTTCCCGACACTTTTTTCGAGGAGTATAATAAACACGGATGTGATTTGAAACGATATGTATACATGTTGTGTATGTTAAATTAGCAATAAACTAGGTGGGGGTCAGTATTTTATAGATAAAATCAGGGGGGTCGTTATATTACATGGGGGTCAGTATTTTATAGAAAGGAGTCAGTATTCTATATAGTAAAGTGACCGGGGGTCAGTATTCTATGGGGGTCACTTTACTACGTTACACCGGCATCAAATTCGAGCACCAGGTACTTGTTTCAATATATATCAATTTGTACTGCCTAACTCCCCTTTCAGATAAATTACTGACAGGTGATGACAATTAGATGACATCATCATCATCATCATCATCATCATCATCATCATCATCATCATCATCATCATCATCATCATCATCATCATCATCATCATCATCATCATCATCATCATCATCATCATCATCATCATCATCATTCTTATCGTCACCTTGGAGTTTCACCGGTAAGATTTTCGTTATGCCTTCTTAAATTTGGTACAGGTGGATAATAAGCTATTAAATGAGAACAAGATGGATCTTGATCAGACAGTGCACATGCAAAGTCTGATCTGGATCCATGTTGGTCGCAAAAGCCTAAATGAACGTTTCCAGATCTATACTGTAATGTTTGTTATTACCATTATCACCATTTATTCTAAGGAGGATCCACTGTTTCACATATCCCAGGCCCGTACGAACAGGGGGACTCTGGAGCCGCCCCCCCCATAGTTGGCAAAAATGCCGAATTTTCATCATTTCACATTTAAAACTTATGGCAAATCTAATTTAGCCCCCCCCCCCCCAATATTAGACACTGGCCCAGACAGGGCCCATATGGAATTGCTTTCTACGGGCATGCATTCTAAAGTATACTAACGGGAAAAGTTAACTGTGTGCATTTCCTTTTCAATTAACACCTTGACTGCATACGGTACATGAATAAAATTTTACAAATTCACATTTAATCTTTTACTTTCAATAATTGTCAATGTATTACTATACTTGTTATTACCGTAACAATTCCTGAAAGTGGATAAGGATAAGATTCGCGTTTACAAGACATTTTCGAGTGTGAACACCGTTGGTATTAATACATGCTATGCAATTGTCCTTAGAAAACAATAGATGCTGTCTAACCCACTGAAGGTAATGTTGTCAATAACATCGTAGCAAGACTATGGGTATCGCAAGACGTCTGAAACGGATGGTCTAATCCGTTAATCAGCCTCTACTGCTGATAGAACTCAACTCAGGAAGCAATCTAGCCTATCTGTAACGTTTGCCTTTTTCTGTCGATTTCACAGGTAGTCGTTCCGATAATGGTTGTCTTGTCGGAATGACGTCACGTGTAGACGTTGGATGTGTTGGAATCGTCTCAAAATTGTAGCATGGCAAGTAAATCGAAAACGGTCTAATTAATGGGGTAATTCGACTGTTTTCGATTTACTTGCCATGCTTCAATATCTTGTATTTATTTCGGTACATTTATGAATAATCCTAAAATTGGCGACCATTTGCATTAGACAAGTGGCTACTTTCTTATGACGGGGAGTATATTTGTGCTACTATAATTAAATCCATTTGTTTCAATATTTTAGATTTCTTAAAGATAAAATGTTAAAAAAAGACGTCTCACTACATTTCTCCTGAAACAAAAGTTTACGCTCATGATCTGTTTTCATGACTTTATAACATCGCCGCCAAACAATACGACGTCGTTCCCACGTTTTGTGTAATTGACGTTGAAGTGCGTATAGCAAACATTGAATAAAAAGAAGAATAGATCTATACTGAAAATAATTTGGCTCCTTTTTTCTTAATATTTTTCTTTCATATTTTCTTAATTAGTACACACATTTTAACTTCTCAACATATAAAATCAATGTATTTTGACATCTAGAGCAGTCAGCTAGACAAATTGGCGGACGGGTAGAAAAACGGACGGACGGGCAAACGAAGCACTATCTATATGGTGGTCATTACTGAAAGCCTTCTAATTGTGGGCTGCAATACCAGATAGGCCTATTGTTTTGGAAATGATTATTGTATACCATTAATTCGTCTTTGAAAAAGAATAAATTTTATCTACTACGGTATATATAGACCTAGTGACGTTTTTTCGGACAAACACTAGTGCTTCGTCGGCGTAAATCTAAAACGTCACAAACTCAACTTTATTGAAGCTGCAGTTACGGGATTTTATAACAACACCTACGATTTATCCATATTTAACCGAAACCCCATTCTATTGTTAGGACAAAAGTCATTGCAATTCGAACAGCCATTGAAAATGTTCACGGTATCATAAATAAACCGTACAAGTCCCCTTCAAAATACGTTAACTACGATTTTCACATCGGAAAAAAACTTCTACTCCAAGAATTGTAATACCAAATTCAGAATCAGTCAGAGAAATAAAATAACAAAACTGACAATAGCCTCTAAGTGTCTCTCCGATTCGTCCATATTGTTTTAGGCGGATAAACACGTGCAAATCGTTGTGTACATGCTCAAACTAGTAAAACTGGTTTTTAAACGCGCATTTAAACATGAAGTATCTGTATCTTGTGTTCATGAAAAATGTTCCTCGCTTTGTCCGAGTTCACCACCAGTGTGTATAAATCCAAAATAATCTCATCTATGTAGATCAAAAAAATCTTGTCTATGTAGATAACCAAGATTTTTTTTCTTTCAATTATTTTTTTTTTTTTTTTTTTTTTTTTTTGGGGGGGGGGGTATCTCAGGGGCCGAAATTCGGCCCCTTTCCCAATTGTATTTAGCCTATTTTTTCCCAATCAGGAGAAAAAAAATCCCAATCACAATTTAGAAAAACTATCAAAATTATCAAAACATAATTAAAATTGCTTTTACAAGTCATTTGAGACCAAACCAAAATTCTCTACTCAATCTCCATCAAAATAACAATCCTTTTGGTTTATAAATGAATTTTAGTTTAAAATCTAACACCTTAAATGATGTAAGTGTATAATGTTTGAGAATTTCACAATTTTAGGGTTTACGCCGCTAATTTTCCCTGTTGAAAAGGCATGAGGGCCAATTCTAAAATTGCCAAAAAATCCCTGATAACAGTCACCTTCCCCCAATCTAGAACCCACCCATACCACCAAAATTCTTTCCCCCCCCCTTTCCCCCACAAGAACCAATTAATCATGGAAAATACTTAGAACTGAAGTTAAATCTTGTCCCAGCCTTAATACTTTTAACAAGTTGAAGGAAAGGCTGGTGACAACAAAGCCCTAATTCAAACAACTCCTGTTTTCAATCAGGATGGCTTTCTTCTAATTGTGGTAGAAAAAATAGTCAGTCGGGAAACCAGACTGGCATTCCAGTCTAGAGTCCCAGTCTAGGATCCGGGGAACCAGCCTACCCAGAATTCTTCGTGGCTTCCGGTTACATCATCGCTTCGGGAAAGACGACATTTTACAATCGTGAAGACAAATCCTTATCTATCCAACATATACACGGCCATCTTGTGTGTCAACCGACCAGCAAGGGTGCAGTAAGTGTCATTGTATAGGTAAATTACAATATTGGCGTTGTCGGCGCTTATCTGGACGCAAATTTTGGGATTATCCGGATCACTTCATCGGTCCAACTCGCTGCGGGTTTCAAGGTGGAAATCTTAGACGCGGGCGTGATTAAGGCGAATATTGTTCGGTCTCAATAGTGTCTCTGGGTCAAATCGACATTGTGTGTTTCGTTTGTGTGTTTGCAAAAGCTAAAATTAAAAATTTCGTGATTTGGCAAATTTCTACTTTCACTTTCTAATTCCCGCGGATTTTTTGGCTCACTTCCGCCCTGCGCCATCTTGAGGCGCAGATTTTTCCAAACAACAAAAAATTGAACTTGATGTGAATCAAAATTAATTTCTACATTTGATATTTGAATTTAAGATTTCACCTTGACTCGTTTTCCTTGCTTATTCAAAGTACTGAAAGGCAGGTAAATAGCCAAGAATTTGGAAAATTAATCTAAGAAAAATCTTTGAAAAAATTCTGAAAATTATTCACTTGCAGACTGTTGACAGTGGGCTTTTCATATTTTTGGAGAGTTCAATCACATAAATAATTGATTGAAAATCAAAGTACGAAGAGTACTGTGAGCCTGACAGTGATTTGAATTTCTTGCTTTCAGGTTTTGTCCAATTAAAATAAAAGTGACCGACTAAAGTTTTTCACTATCATCATCATCTACAACAACAACAACAATTATCAACAACAACAACAACAAAATGTTATCAAGTGTATTTGAGTCCTTGGAGTGCTTTTAATTAATCCATTGGTGTTTTCTTAAGCTTTACCCAATCCCTTTAGTGACCCAAACTAAGATTTTACAAATTTTACAAAATCAAAGCACTGAAAGCCCTGTGGTGCAGTTCAAAAATATTTAAACAACTAAATTAATCCAAGTTGACGTCCAAGTGTGTTCAAAAGGTTTCTTGATTTAGCCATCCATATTTGACCTTAATATTTTTTGGTGAATTGAAATTTAGTAAAATCAAGGTACTGAAAATACTGTACATTGGCTTCTTTTTCTAAATTTATAAAAAATTGTCCGTAATTAAAATCTTACTTTTTTGAAGAGATTTATTTTGAGGAGTTATTCACCTTTGCTGTAACTAAATTGTTTAAATAATTTTGATTAAATTAATTAATTTGTACATTTGTTGTTTATTCAATTTAATTGAACTAACACTTGTTAAAAATGGAAAGGGGTCTGCCTCACAATAAACCCAAAGTCAGAATTAATTATTGTGACTTTGATGATCTAACCAAGGTTTGGGGGGTTGGCGAGAAGTCAGCTCAGACAATAATTGATGCACGAGACAGACTTGACAATTTGACAAAGGACATATTTCTGAATCTTCGGATCAGAAACCCAGAAGCGCTGGTGCACAATTTTGATTTCACGCCATTTGTGTGTGATGAAGATGATTCAGTGAAGAAGAGTGTCTCACGGGAGGAACGTGCACCTGTTTACGAGGAGGCTAGGCGTAACACAAAGCATGGCATGGAAAGTCAACGCTTGTGGCCGCCGATAAAATCAACTTATGGAAAGTCCTTGGATACGACAGAGAGAATGGAGGGAAAGAAAAGCCTAGGCAGACGGTCTGGGTATGCAGAAGAGACTCCTCAAAAGAAAATGAGTTACACTAAATATTCCAAAGCGGATCTTGAAGAAGATGATTTTGGCAGAGTTGTGAGAAAAGGGAATCTAGGCAATAGGTCTAGGTAAGAGGATGAAGAATACTCACAACAGGAAGTAAGGTGGAATCTGGGCAAAAGGTCCGGATATGAAGAAGAATCGGAGAGGAGATATCCAGGCACAAGGTCTGGATTGAGGGATGAAGACTTTCATGAAAGAAGACAGTCAAGTAGATTCAGAAGAGAGCAACAATTTGAGGACTCTGATGATGATGAATGGGACATTAGACAACAGCAGGAGCGCCGTCGTGGGGATCGACGAGACGTTAGGGATCGTGACCAAAGACGAACCAGTAGACAACCGCTACCAAAGTCTATCTCCTTTGATGGAAAGGGAGATTGGCAAGCGTTCTCTACGAAATTCATGATGTTTGCTGAGGAACAAAACTGGTCAATGGAAGAAAAGAAAAACAATTTGTGTTGGTGTCTGGAGGGTGTCGCTAGTGAATTTTTCGCGAATCTTGTAAAACGAGAACCAAGAGTCGATTTTTACGAGGTCATGGAAAGATTGGAAAAAAGATTTGACATAAAAGACCTTCCGGAAACCACCCAGATGTTCTTCATGTATGCTTCGCAAGGACAGAAGGAAACAGTTGTAGAATGGGCAGACCGAGTGGTACAGTTGGCCATGCGCGCTTACCCAGATCTCTCGGACGCACACATCTACAAACAAGCGATTCTCCGGTTTTGTCAAGGTTGCACAGATAAAGATGCTGGGCATTATGCCCTGACCAGCAGACCCGAGTCTATGGAAGACGCCGTTGACAAAGTTAGGTGGTACCAGCACTCAAATCGGGTCATGTATGGGAAACAACGAAAAGAAGTGAGGAAAGTCAAAGTAAATGATAGTTACCAGGCGGATGATGAGGAGGAGCCGCAGATAGCCAAAGCAGCTCCGGAAACCAGTGCAAAACCGAAAGTCCAATTTCAAGAAGATAAATCAGGTCGGATAGACAAACTCGAAGCTGGACTACAAGGGGTACAGAAACAAGTCCATGACCTGGTAGAAGGGTTTAAGAAGCTGGAACTTGCAGTGGCTGGAATAGCTTCTTCTACAGGTAGATCAAGGCAAAGGTCTCGGTCTCCTGCAAGGGGATGTTATAAGTGTGGAGAGCCTGGGCATTTCATCAAGGACTGCCCCAAGGAGAAGAACGTGGCTAAAGTGGAGGAAACCGAAGAGGATTTAAACTTGTCGGGGTCGGGGCTGTAGGCCAAGTTCCGACCAATATTCCAAGAACAACGGGCCTAGAAAATGAAACATTGTGGGATCTAATGGGGAAAATGTGCAACTTAAATGACGCAAAAGACTTTCCAGAACAAGATGAGCTCCCGTTTCTCGAATCGGATTATGAAGACCCCGAGGAGGCGACAATGATCTCAAATTCAACAATGACGACTGAGGCGGAGCAACAGGGGGATGCAGAACCTGTCCAAGAGGAAGACTACATACAAATAAATCAGCTAAGGTCATCTTCAATGATCCATGTTCCAGTTTCCGTGGAGGGACAAGATATTAAAGCGGTCGTTGATACCGCAGCCCAAGTGACCATTATATCTGATAAATTGTATGAGAAATTAGATTGGAAGGGGCCAGTTTTGAAGAAAGTCACTCTGCAAACAGCTGGAAGACAGTTAAAGATACAGGGTATGATTGTCGGGCCTTTGCAACTTAAGCTAGGCGACACATTGTACCAAGAAGAAGTGTATGTGGCTCCCATACAAGATGAGATGCTTTTAGGACTGGATTTCTTAAGCAGAAACGACATCATCATTAATTTGAAGAATGGCTATCTTCAGGTGGACGAGAAGAAGATTCCAGTGGAAATGATGGGTAATGACTGTAGTAAAGATACACCCTCAGTCTCGAGAGTAATGGTTGAGCAGAGGACGGTGATACCACCTAACACCGTAAAGTTGGTCAAGTGCAAGATGAAAGGGCAAATGGGAGATTATATGGTAGAGCCATTTCCATCTGAAAAGGCCATCATACCACGGTTATTGTACAAAAAGGGAGATCAGCCAAGGATGTGTGTTTTAAACCTCAGTGAACGAAATGTGGTTCTGAAGAATGAAGAAGTGGTGGGAGAGGCACATGAAGTCTCTGCCGTATCACAGACAGGACGGATAGCACTGAGGACAGTCCAAGTGAAGGAAAAGGGAGGAGATGTAGTTGAAGAAATACCAAGTCATTTAACCGAGATGTTGGCAAAATCAACTGTGAATCTTGACAGTAATCAAAAGAGAAAACTCGAGGACTTGATTCTTGAGTATCAAGGGGTGTTCGCCAAAGACGAGTACGACCTCGGTGATTTTAAGGATATCGAACATCAAATTGACACCAAAGAAGCCAGGCCTGTAAAACAGCGCATGAGAAAAACACCGCTTGGATTTGCTGAAGAAGAAAAGGCTCATCTGGAAAAGATGCTCAAGGCAAAGGTTATTGAACCGTCAAAGTCTGAATGGGCATCAGCACCGGTTCTGATCAGGAAACGAGATGGGTCTGTAAGATGGTGTGTTGATTACCGAGCTGTTAACAAACTTACTGAAAAGGATTCCTTCCCATTACCATTGGTAGAGGACTGCATTGACACCCTGGCAGGAAACGTATACTTCTCCAAGCTGGACGCCAACTCAGCTTACTGGCAAATCCCAATTAAAGAAGAAGATAAAAAGAAGACCGCGTTCATCACTAAATATGGTCTGTTCCAGTTCCGTCGCATGCCGTTTGGATTATGCAACGCCCCCGCAACTTACTGCCGTGTGATGAATCTGGTGCTGCGAGGACTAAATTGGGATATCGTGCTGGCTTTTCTGGATGATATATTAGTCTTGGGACATGATTTCGAGGCACATCTAGAAAATCTAAGGAAAGTGCTCCAGCGATTTGAAGAACATGGTTTGCATCTGAAACCCAAAAAATGTGAGTTGCTTCAACCAGAGGTCGAGTTTCTGGGGAGAACAGTCAATAGTCAGGGTTTGCAGGTTTCAGATAATGATGTGAGGGCTGTACTGGAGTGGCCTAGACCTTCATGCACTCGTGAGGTAGAGCAATTTTTAGGCCTTGTCAACTACCACCGACTTTTCTTGAAAGACCTAGCCAAAATTGCTGTTCCATTGTACAACATCACTGGGAAAAACAAGTTTAAGTGGGACGAAGAGCAAGAAGAAGCCTTTTCCAAGATCAAGGATCTGATGACCACCACTCCTTTGTTAGCACTACCCAACAGCTATGATTCTTTTGTCCTAGACACAGATGCTTCAGATTTCGCTGTTGGTGCCGAGTTATTACAAGTACAAGAAGGCGAGGAGAGGGTCATTGCTTATGGCAGCTTGGCACTGTCGTCGGAACAGAAACGCTACTGTACCACCAGAAAGGAACTACTGGCCGTGATCAGATTTACTAGACAATACAGACACTATCTGTTGGGCAGAAAATTCACAGTCCGGACAGACCATCATAGTTTGTTGTGGCTGCTAAATTTTAAGGAACCCACAGGACAACTGGCTAGGTGGCTAGAAGAATTGGGCCAATTCGACATGGTAATTCAGCACAGACCAGGAAAAAAGCATCTGAATGCTGATGCTCTTTCTCGCATTCCACAGGATATCCAATGCGTAAACTACAAACTTGGATTCAAACTAGAGGACTTGCCGTGTTCTGGATGCAAATACTGTACCAAGGCACATCAGAATTGGGCAGAATTTGCAGAAACAGTGGATTATGCAGTGAAGCTTCCCACAAAGCATCACACATTAAAAGAGGTAAAGTTTGCAGGGACGGTGCATGGCGATACAAGGGACAGTGAGTCTGTGATTGGCCATAGTAAACTGGAGATAAACTTCAAACCGCACCTGAAAGATGTAAACGTTAGGGCTACAACAGTTGAGAGGGATAAGGACATGACGTTGGACATAGGAAGTCATACGAAGAGCGACCCAGATTTTCAACTTGTCATTCCATGGTTAGAGAAAGGAGAGATACCGCCTGAGGGGACAGTGTTTCTATCCAGTCCAGCCGCCAAGTATTACTGGATACACAAGGACGAGATAAGCCTGAAACATGGTGTTTTATGGATAAAAAGACCGGAAAAAGGTGTGCAAGTGCTCGTGCCCAAAGCAATGAAAGAGACAGTGATGCGTGGTAATCATGATCTGCCATCCGCAGGTCACCAGGGGATTGACAGAACTAAATCTCGTATCAAAGATAAATACTTTTGGTTTGGTATGTCCACGGATATCAAGAACTATGTTGCCACATGCTCAGTATGCAACAAGAAGAAGAAACCGACCCGGCATCCAAGAGTTCCCTTAACTCTTTACCAGGCAGGGTCCCCAATGGAACGAGTCCACTTAGACTTTTTAGGGCCACTACCGAAATCAAACAAAGGCAACGAGTATATTCTTGTTATGGTGGATCAGTTTACGAAATGGGTGGAATGTGTTCCTTTACCCTCGCAGACAGCTGAAGTCACTGCACATGCTGCAATATGTGAATTCTTTTCAAGGTTTGGATACCCATACTATCTGCATACAGATCAGGGAAGAAATTTTGAAAGTCAGTTGTTTAAAGCCATATGTGAGTTATTGGGAATACACAAGACGAGGACGACAGCTTACAGACCATCAGCGAACGGTCAGGTAGAAAGATTTAACCGGACGTTGATGGATGCGGTTAGATGTTTCCTGTCAAAGACTGCCAGCTGGGATGAACATCTAGCTCAAATAACAAGCGCTCTTCGGGCATCGGTGAATAGACAGACAGGATTTACACCCAATCAACTTATGCTGGGAAGGGAAGTTAACTTACCGGCTGACTTGATGTTTCCCCTGAATGAATCCAAGAGGTGGGACTCCCAGGACGAGTATGTAGCAGATTTAGCCATCAGTATGGAAAAGGCCCACGAGACAGCCAGACAGAACCTGAAATCCAATCAACTCAGGATGAAGAAGGATTATGACCTGAGAACACTGGTGAAGTCTTACCAAGTGGCTGATGTGGTGTACATACTTGATAAGGCAGCAGGCAAAGGAAAGTGCAAGAAATTGTGTGCTCCTTGGAAAGGACCAGGGATAGTGTTGGAGAAGATGTCATCTTCGATCTTCAGAGTGAAAATGGGTAATTCTGTAGAAACTGTGAACCATGATCGATTAAAGCACTGTCGAGACCGGGAACTGCCCATTTGGATATCCAAGTTAAAGAACAATCCTGAAGCGTTACAGGAAGCCTTGAAAGCAGCGCAAGGTAAGACAGACGCGTTATACTGTTGGTGTAGGAAACCAGATGACGGCAAGTTGATGATCCAGTGCAATAGTTGTTTTGAGTGGTACCATGCAGCGTGTGTTGGAATCAAGAGAAAGACAGCAACAAAAATGGGAGAGTATAAATGTTCTGATTGTGAGGCAGACCCCACCCCTTCGGGGGGACCAGGTCATGGTCGTAATTAATACTTGTTATTTACAGGTATGGCGGAAGGTTCGGCAAGACAAGAGTCGGAGACAGAGAAGGCAATAAGAACGGCTTCAAAAGATGGGATTCTTCTGCCAGCTGAAAAATTAATTGCGGACCTAAACCTAGTTCGGGACCTTACTACTGAGGCTGTCGTCTCTGTACTACAAGGACAATTCCACCTGGCAAAGGAGAGGGGGAACCGGTCATGGTTAAAGAATTTAAGAAAGTTCGGGGATTTTTTGATGAGCGAGGAGGTGATGAATAGGCATTTCCCATGCCCAGGTGCAACCACAAAAAGAAAACACAGGGGAGGACTAAGCCCCGAGTTTCAACTAGGACAAACCGTAAGGGATGTAAGGCTGGAAACTCAACAACTTACAGTGGTTAGGGAGGGATCACCCGAGATCAGACCTCATCAATTAATGGAAGGTGGAGCTGATAGGCTAGCTCAAAACCCGGATGATAGTTCGAGGCATGGTAGTCTTGAAAGAAGAACCAGGGTTAGTTGTGGGGTAGAGAGATATGCAACGGAAAGGAGAAATACAGGCGATAGCAGAGACAGAGATTCGAGGCGGCGAGGTCTTGAGAAAAGAATCAGTGAAAGTAGAGAAAACAGAGATTCAAGAGATCCAAGACATCGAGAGGATAATGTGGTAAGAAAAGACTCGAGGCATCCACGTCTTGAAAGAAGGGGTCGAGTCGATAGAGAAAGAGATTCAAGGCATCGAAGTCTCAAAAGAAGAATCAGTGAAAGTAGAGAAAACAGAGATTCAAGACACCGAGAGGATTATGTAGGAAAAAAAGACTCGAGGCATCAAAGTCTTGAGAGAAGGGATCGAGTTAATATTAGAGAAAGAAGAAATTTGAAACAAGAAGATCTAGAAAGACGGATACAAAGTCTTGAAAGAAAAATGAAGCATGCTCAAAACGAAAGACTTTCATACCAGGGACATGGGCAGAGACGTAGTAGAAAAACCGAAAAAGATCCGAGGCAAGATAGTCTTGGAAGAAGAGGATACAGAGAGGAAGAGTCGAAACATGATAGTATTGAGAGAAGGGAAAAAAGCACATTAAAAGAAGAAAGAGAGCAAGCTAGAGATTTCAGAGTAAGCGTGGAAGATGGACATCGGGTGGTAGATCCAGAACGTAAGCGGAAGGCTGAGGGAGACTCTGGAGGAAAGAGGATTAAAAGAGCCAGATGTCCAGTCCGGGGATGTGGAGCAATTTCAAGACGGGTCAAACGCCATGTACAATACCGCCACATACCAGCTGTATTCCACGATCTGGAATCGGAAGAGTTATTGGCTAGCCATGCTTTCCAGGCTAAACGTCTGGAAGCACTCCAAATTCTAGCTGAGAAAGTACTGGTATATAAGTTACGACAACCCACACCAGAGGCGTTATTGGATTGGACAAAAGACCGAGTCCTCATCGACAGGGAGTCAGAAATAACTCAGTCAACACAGAATGCGATGAAGATGCTGTGCACGCATGCCGGTTGGAATGTTCCAGGGAAGTTTACACTGGTCCCATTAAACTCACCAGCTGCGCTCATGCACTGGAGGCCCATGTCATTCATCATGGAACATCTGGACAATGATGACGTGGAGATGATGATGAATATGTATGGTCCAGAAACAAGATTAAAAGACGACCAGGGGAAAGAAGATATTCCGATGGAAGAAGAATCGGGGGTGAGTCGGGTAAACGAGAGCACGGCAACTTCTGATGTCAGTTCATCTAACAGGGACATTTCAATCATTAGTGACCAGGGTCCAGTAGATACAAGCTCCATGAGGACTTTCGATAAGGAAAAAGGAAAGAGACTAGTCTTGACAATGGAGTCACCTGACAAAAGCACAGGAGAGTTGGATTATGAATGTAGTCCCAGTCCAGAGAAGGCAACCTCGCTCACTGTTGAAGAGGAAGAGGCCTTGTTGAAGTCGGACTCAGAAAACTCACCATCACAGGCCGGGGCAGGTATGTTAAAATCTCGCTCCGAAACAACGTTATCACCAAACAGTGAGAATAACAGTCGGGTGGGAGTGGTAAAGCCCACACGAAGTCCCAAACATGAAGATGACAAGCGCTTGGGGGCATTTGACAGTCATTTCCACCTAGACCGTGCCACTGAGAGACTTAATTTAGGAGTGTTTGAATTGGAAGAACTCTGCAGTAGAAGGATGGAAATCGATCCCCTACATAAAATTGAACTGGTGGGAGGCGTACTCATATACTGCGATCCAGAGAGGTATTCGGACGTCTTTCTGGATGCAGATAGGAAATGGTGTATTGGGGTAGGCATCCATCCGAAGAAAGCTGGCCTGTTTACGGCGAAAGACAGAGAGAGCCTTAGATCGCTAATTAATAATCCACGGGTTGCGGCATTGGGAGAGATAGGGCTGGATTACAGTGTGCCTGTCCCTTCAAGGCAAACCCAACAGATTGTGGTTGAAGATGTATTGTCCTTGAGCAGTCCAAAGAAAGTGTTAGTTATTCACATCCGGGGAAGCAATGAAGACCCGTTTTCCATGGAGCCATCCAGAGATATGCTGGGCATTGTTAGGAAGCATTGTCCCATGGAACAGAAAATTCATCTCCATTGTTTCACCGGGGGAATAGAGCAAGTGCGGGAATGGCGAAGGGTCTTTCCTGACTGTGTCTTTGGATTTGCTGGAAAAGTGAAGCGGTTCAGGGAACCACAACGGGAGGCACTCAGAAGCATCCCGTTGGACCGAATTGTGGTAGAGACAGACTCCCCCTACTTGCCAGTACACGAAGTTCAGACGGCTAACACTCCAGCGTATATTGGGGATGTGGCCGCTGAACTAGCCAGGATTAGACAGGAGCCATTGGAGGAAGTGCTTAGGTCTACCCTTCACAATGGACAACGCTTATATCAGGTCAAGTGACTTTGGAAACCCATTTAAATTACGTGAAATTGTTAAATTGGAGCTTTTAATCATTCAGGACAATTCATTGATAAATTAGTGACTTTTAGAAAAATAGATAATAAGCCAAATACAAGTGATTCCTAACTAAAATATGTGTCTTTGATAATGTTTGTTGTGATGAAAAATAAAAATTGTGCTAAAGAAGACGAAACATTGAGTCTACTCCGGATTGAAAGGTGAAGGTCCACTGTGAGGGGAAATCAAGCAGATATGGGTGCGTTTTATAAAACGGGGGAGAGTGTGGTAGAAAAAATAGTCAGTCGGGAAACCAGACTGGCATTCCAGTCTAGAGTCCCAGTCTAGGATCCGGGGAACCAGCCTACCCAGAATTCTTCGTGGCTTCCGGTTACATCATCGCTTCGGGAAAGACGACATTTTACAATCGTGAAGACAAATCCTTATCTATCCAACATATACACGGCCATCTTGTGTGTCAACCGACCAGCAAGGGTGCAGTAAGTGTCATTGTATAGGTAAATTACAATATAATAAATATTTTATCATTCACACCTTGATCAAGGTTTTTTTAACTGTAATCTTTTAACCTTGCACTAAATATTTCACTAACACAGTTTTTCTAAACATACGCCTCCCAATTATACTTCCAATTGATTGTATGGGACTAGGGGAGTAGACGGCAGATGTAGAGGGTACGAAATGGTTAGGGTACGAAATGACTGCATACCATGGAACAGAAAAAAAAGCATACTTACACACTACAGGTCTAGATGAGAACACATTTAAACAAAATCATCCATCACTGTCATCTAAAATATGCTTAAACCATAAAGAAATCGATGTAAACTTTATGTTTTTCATCGTCATGTTTTCGCCGGAACTAGGTCAAGATAGTTGAATGAAGGTGTCACACATGCTCATTTACAATATTTTCATAGTCTCAATTACTTTGACGTCCCTGACAAAGTTCTTAAACATGATATATTGTCAGAGAAGTTCAACTGCTTAATTTCGGCATCACAACTTTAGCGCGTGATTTCTCGAGTAAACATTGTTGTTGTTGTTGTTTTCTTCAAAATTGAGAAAAATGCAACTTTTCATCAAATTCAAACTGGAATTCCTGAAAAGTTTTCCGACATCCCATGGATTTTATTTCAGATTCTAATTAACAGATTCTTCCTCTAATAAGCATAATATAGCTTCATGCTGGGAGATGCTGCGTAAAGAATAAAGTGGTCGAAAAAGAGGCTATAAATGCTGATTTTTTAACCACTTTTTCCCATTCAGCCTCAATTATTTTGCACAGTTGGTGTGAAAAGTTATCAAAACACCTCAACATTAATAACCTTAACCACTTTTCTAAACATTATTATCAGAAAATTGCATCTATCTTTTATAAAAGCGATGTATTGGATAATTGAAATAGGCCACCCCCAAAACGTGAGAAAGGGCGTCTTTTTCTATGTTTAGGCTCGGTTGCTATGGAAACGGAGGCGAATTTTGAAAAACTAAGGGTACTTTTTTACTATAATATGGGGTTGATCTACAACATGGACACATTTTTATTGAAATCTGTGACTATACATTTCCATATATTTTGGTGCTCTCAGAGAATTACTCTTAATTATATCACTCCTGCAACAGCAAGTTCAGTGGTCGAGTGGTAATGTCGAAGTCTCAGAATTCGGAGAACCGACGTTCAATTCCAGCTATCAGCGTATTTTTTTTATTTTTTTTTTTTATGAAATACTCGATGCAGAAATAAATATCTTAGATCGTTCATTTGTATTTTATCTTACCTAAAACCTTTCCAAACAAAATTTTAGATTGTTCCAAATTAATTATGTAAAAGTGCAAACATAATTATTTGAAATAAATCTAGCTCGATTATCGGCCTGTCCGATCAGACCCGATGTGTCCGAAATAACCTGTCGTTGATGACTCATTTTGTTTTCCTTATGGTACCCGGTTTTATACGCTTAATACATACTTCTCATTACCGATGCCGGGGAAAAGGCTTAAAATTTTCTGATTGTGACATAAGATACAGTTTTTGTCTTCACCTATGGGCAGGTTTAAAAAAATGTGACCAAAGTGTGACATTTAAATGTTAAGAATAACAGCTAATTTTACAGAATATCATCCAGATTTCTTAATTAGGGTGGCTAAAAACTATTCTAAATGGTTAAGCAGTGCCCAAATTATATTTTAAATTCATGTTCACTACTTTTTAACTTAAATTGTGTGCACAATCTTGCAAAATGACAACAAAAAAGCGTTTCACTCCTGACAGCATATATATTGCACAATATGAGAAATTGTAACCCACGAATCACTAAAAAGTAGACTGCAGAATGCCCACAAGGTTGATGGCTTCCTAAAAAAATTTGAGTGGTAGATTTCTTGCTGAATAGACAAAAATGAGAACACATTTTGAAAAATAAAAGTGTTTCACTCCTGACATAAATTTCAGAGGGGTATTGTATAAAACAGGCTCCACATCCTAAACCAATGAAGATAAGATAAAAAAGTAATTTTAAGATGATGATGCACATGTTGTTTTATGAATTACAAGTGCTTATTGTAGTATCCTGTCACTGTCTTTTATTTACCATAGCTTAGAAACTTGGTAAAACTGTTAAGTGTCACACAAAAACGTTTCACTCCTGACATTTTTGACATGTTTTAATGACATATCTTTTTTATTTGTGAAGCGATTTTCTTTAAACTTGGTACCTAGTATAGACACAATAACACATCTTTTTAGCTTTGATTGGGTTGAATATGTTTCTCTGTAAAAGCCGTGGCATGTAAAAAGTGAATGGTCACATTTTTTTTAAACTTGCCCCTATCTAAATAATGGCTGACGATCGCTTAACTGTCCGAAAGTACCCGACGTTCCTCTAATATTTAAAGAAACTTGTTCATTGCAAAATTTTCCGTAAATGTTCGTTTTTTCCACCGCGAAAGAACTATTGGGTCCATAGAAATACCGGAACACCATGGAACGCATAGTAATTACCGGAACACACGGAACGCGTCAGTGATTACCGATACACACTTGAAATATTTGGTTTTCCAATACCGTAGGTAATAGTAACGATTTGTTATTCTTTAATCTGTTTTAAAACTTTGTTATTTATATATCTATGTATTTGTATACATGTGTTAGATAGTTATGTTTTAATAGGCAGATTCATGGTTTAATAAGGTTCTAAATGATATATTGTGAAGATTTATAGAAATAACATCACGATTTGTCGGCAATGATTTAACTTCATTTAATAATCGAAATCCTTCTTACCTGATCCTTGATAATTTGGCCCCCATGATTCTAGTGGCCATCCAGTACAGATGATTTCTGTTCATTTTACTTTTGTTTCATACCATACAGATGATTTCTGTTCATCTTACTTTTGTTTTATACCAAAAATCTGCATATGTTCAAATTTGTTCGAAACTTCTTCAAAAAAAAAAAAAAAAATAAAAGATTAAAATATTACTCTTGTTATTTTTCGTACACTTTCCAGGCCTTCAGCACTTTCAGCACTTTGATTATTGCTGAAGTTAAAGAATATTTAAACTTTCTCATACCAATAATCTGCATGTGTTCAAATTCTTCAAGGCCTTCAGCGCTTTCAGCGCTTTGATTTCCTTACATGATTTTCGTAATTTTACAAAGAAGTCCTCAGCTATTTCTATATTTATCCCATTACTGCACAGTGACGCCTTTTGACTCCCTCACAAGAAAACGGTCTGGAAAACATTGTGGAAAATGAAGAAATTACTTGTGACAAGCAATTTCTTCATTTCCCACAATATTTTCTACACAAAAAGACCAAAAAATGTAAATTTTCATTCAGTTTTAATTGTCGTCTGCAACATCTTTGAATTTGGAGCCCCCCCCCCCCCCCCCCCCCGAATTTTGTCGTCTGAGAATGGGTTAATCCTTCGTCTGAAACTCCATTGTATTTCGACGAACCTACAAATTCGTCGTCTCTGATAGATTCAAACGTTATATTTTTTATTCGCGATTTCTGATTCCGGTGCCGGTTCTGGTTTCAGACTATTCTTCTTATTGATCTCTTTCTGCATGGTCATCGCCGGGGTAGCGAGTATATCCGTATATTCCACCCAGTTAATTAATGTTGGAATCCTGGCAAAGTTTGTCACTTTAGATAGATCAACCGTTCTTTTATTTCGTCTTTTCCTCTGTTGTATCTTTGATTTAGTTTTCAGATCATAATTGTAATATAGCTTTGTCAATACTTTCTGTTCTATGACTGCTTCTTTCTTAGCCTTTATCAACATATTAGTTTTTGACGAAGTCTTTTTCGTTTTGACAAAACTCGTTTTCGCAACTCGTTCTATTTCACGCACAAAACTCCATTTTTCAGGTTTCTTTATTTTAGTTTTGGTTTGTTTTCTAATTGTGCTTGCTGATTTAGACTTTTCTTCCACAATCGATTTGACACTTTTTGTTTCGTTCACAAGTTGACTAAGTTTCAGGCTGTCAGTGAGATTGCTTGGTTGTTCTACTGGTTGAATGTCTTCCTCAAAATTCGAACACATAAAAAAGTTATCATCACCATCATCATTAATGTTAGCGTGTCTTCGTCTGTTATCAGACGATGGTTCCTTTGTTTCTTCCTTTTTCACATTTGGTGCCTTTAAATTAAGTTTCCCATTTGGTCTTTTTAGTTCTTTAACAAGATCAAAACCATACATAGACTCTTTTGAAACTGGTCTTGTTTGGACGCCTTCAGTTAAAGATTTTGTTGAAATATCCAGTTTCACCTTTTTAGCGGTCTGTCTCTTTCCTACTAGTTTCACTTTCTTTTGTCTATAAACATTATGCGTATCTTTAAACTCGACTCTAAAGTGACTTTGTTTAGTTTTACCTGGTGCATTTTTTAGAGGTTTCACAGTAAGACTAATGTTTCTTTTACTTTTCCTTGACGTTGGCTTTGTTGATGGTGTTGCAATTGACCTCGCTGTGCTTCGCGCTGACTTTTTATTGACCTTAGTTATTGTCTTTTCTTCAAGCATTGATTTTTCAGATAGGAGTTTAAGTGAAATATTTTCCTCGTGCACGGTGGAAGCACGTGATATCACGGACATAACTGTGGGTTCTCGTGTCAGATTTTCTGGTAATTCCAGTCTTAATGGCTGCGGTGGGAGATCAACTTTCGGAATATGATCAGAACCTCGTGAATGTAGGGTTATCGGACGTGGAGGTTTTGCATCTAATTTATTCCTCGGAGATTTTATTGGCTTCAGAATTCGTGGTGTGATGAGTGTGGGTTCGTCCTTGTTCAAACGTTTGTATGGTAGAGGTGACTTGGTGTCGATGGGTGGGGTGAAGATGGCTCGTCGATCCACTCGCTTGATGGGGATCCTCTTGTGACGTCGTTTTCCTACAGTAGTTGGTGAAATGTACTTTAGAGGGAAGGTTTTGAAGCTCTTCTAGCGTGCTACAAGAGACAATGGGCGATAACTCTGATATGTGAGCTTCTAGATTGTGGGGACAGACGTAGCTATTTTCAGATAAAGACTTAAATACAGATATTCAATAAAACAGTTTTGACGTTTTTCTTCAAAATCTTCGTTACTACAGCATGTTCATTTAACCCTTTCCAAAACAAGACCTGGTTTTGACGTCCCTAATAGCAATGACTCGGGAAAACATTGAGACAAAAGAAGAAACTGCTGACAACCAGCAGTTTCTCCTTTTGTCTCAATTTTTTTCTGTGCTATATTTTACACAAATCCGCCTGTATTAACGTCAATTTTGACGTCTGCAGTGGATTTTTAATTGGAAAAGTTATTTTTTTGCCGTTTGGGAAAGGGTTAAATCTGCAGTAACTATGTTGTTGAAGAATGTTATACCTGATTTTGACGACCGTTGAAACATTGAAAGACAACTAGCATTTTCTTACTATCACTACAATATCAAGTAGAATGAGAATATCTAAATTTTTCTTTCCGGTTATGCTTTAAGATATTCATCCACATTTACATAGTATGCAACATATTCGAATTTGAACATTTGGTTTGTGATTCAAGAATATTCCAAATGAATTATTTAGGCATAATTTTCCTTGTTTATCTCCGAAAATCTCATACAACTATTTCTTTTAGAAATATTTCAACATTGGAAATTGTTCTATTAATCTGCCACATGTAGACGTTAAATACGGTGTTCATATAAAACTACACGCTGCAGTTTTTATTTGCCAAACAGATGAATTCAGAGGTGCGTTCTGTAGAGCGAGATTTCTTGAGATATCTTGCGATTTCTTAAGATATTTTAGGATAAAGCGTTCTTTCGAGCAAGATTTTTAAAACGCTCAATGGGAGGCGCCATTACCATATACTTCGTGCGGAACCCCTTGGTCAACTCTGCACAAACAATATAAAAGAGATTTGACCGAGTTGTTCCGAACACTCCATAAATCATAAACCGCTGTGTTTTGGAACAGCTCGGTCAAAGTCTCGGTCTTAAAAACGCTTTATCTAGTTTGTTGGTCTTCCAACCGAGAAAAAAACCTTTGTAGGACACTGGCAATGAACACGCGACAAACACAGGGATTAGTTTGAAAACCACATTTTATTGTAAAACAAATGAATTTAACAACGAAAACATTGTTAACAAATGTGAATGCTTTAAACATGTGAGGGTAAAAAATAGTAATAAAAGTGTCGAGAGAATGTATATCTGAGATTAAAACATCTTGACTTACAAGGATGAATTTTTCGAAGATCAAGAGAGAAAGTTAAAGAAATTGATGAAGAAAATCTAAAATTTCAAGTTGACAAATACAATAATTAGAATTAAAGTTCAACTACACTCTGTTTATGAAAACGAAAACACTCTCGAACACTAAACACAGCCGCAGAATTAAACATGATAGAGTTGTAAGAAAGGTTGAACAATGTTAGACACTTACACAGTAGGTTTAAAACAACACCAGTGTCCTACAAATTATATTCCAAGATTGTTCACACATTTTCAACACAATGTTCACCGTCTTTTGGTCTATGTGACCCCATAGCTAAGCCAGTAAATGATATTTGGTCCAAAGGATTGTTCATCAGAATTTCGATATCCCCGCTTACTTTCTTTTTCAAAGAGGGTGCTTCAATTTCACCGATCGTACAATTTCCATCGTTTTTTGCTGTGAATCGTGACATGCCTTGTATTAGATCTAGTTAAAATTGATAAAAACATCACTCCATACTGAAACTTGTATATGTCCTGCACATAGACATATATACATATTTCGGTAACCGGAAGTGTTTAAGGCAAGCCACGGACTGAATACATTAACCGATTGGTTAATCGGTTCTTTGACTTAAAATGGCGATTCGTCCCTGCGTAATTCGAGGATGTGACGCAAAACTATTGCATGTGCTTTTTGGACGAATTTTAGAAATGAAATGTTGTTCTAAGTACATAGATCTACGGAATTCATATGCGTTTACGTCAACTGTGAACTAACACCACAATCGATTTTCTACTAAAACCTCGAAACTGCTGCTTGTGTTAAGCTGCATTTACGAAGTTTTCGGAGAAAATCAGCGATATATAGTTGCAATAGTGTAGCTATTGGTCCTCGAATTACGGTATGGCGGGTAGCGTTGGTTTAGTAAGTTTAGTATCTAGCGGGGAGAGCGCCTCTCTAGGCGTCTGTCCCGTCTCTATGGGCGGGAGTTTGGAGGGCGCGGTTTCCACATCCTGCACCTTCATGGTCATGTCATCATCACGGGGCGTGGTCATCGTATACTCCTCCCCCAGAACCTGTTTCAACTTACCGTGGGATCCGCCATTTTGTGGAGATTTAATCTGCGGATCGACGATGCTCGGTGTTACTGGGTCGTTACTACGAGTTGAGCTTAATGTAGATTTCTCCTTGTGATCGATCACGTTTGGACTGACTTTCTTGAACTTCTTTGTGTACAAGAAGTACCCGCCCACGACCCCGGCAACGATAAGTACAATAAACATAACGACCAGTCCGGCTATCAGACCGGCGTTGGAAACTTCTTCTTTGGACGCATTTGTTGGAACTGAAATATACATAATAAATGTATTCGCGTAATTCAATCCTAGGAAATGCACGTGACTCTCCATAGGCTACGCTACGCAACGTCGATGCATCATAGCGTTTGGGGACCACTTACCTGGGTTTCTGAGGATGACGTTATTCTATTTACATTGTAACGATGATTCTTACGCTTTAAACTCCAATGTGGTTCTTTATTATTAAAAAAGATAGTGTTTAAAGACGCGATTTTGATATTTCGGAAGAAACACCTTACCTCATGAAAGTAGAAATTGAACACATCTAGAAAGGTACAGACACAATCGTCAAGATCGTTCAATTTCTCAAAGTATGCCCAGAAGATGTAGATGGTATTTATGTACATGGTCCTGTCTTTCGAAGGCATATTCACTAAAATGTCATATTTTCTTTAAAAAAAAATAAAGACTTCTAAAGATACAATTCCAAAGAGCTAGATCTATGGTTGCTTAAACGAAATCTGTAGTTTTCATTGAATGGAGACCGGAGGCGGGTTCTGTAGAGCGAGAGAATTTTAAGATTTCTTAAGATGTTTTAGATAAAGCGTTTATAAGACCGAGATTTTCACCGAGTTGTTCCGAATGTTCCATACTTTATACCAATGACGTCATTATGACGTCATTTGTATTAAGTATGGAGCATTCAGAACACCGCGGTTTTTAAATTATGGAGCGTTTGGAACCACTCGGTCAATTTTCTTTATATCGTTTCTACACAGTTGACCAAGGGTTCCGCATGAAGTAGAGTAATGGCGCCTCCCATTGAACGTCTTAAAATCTTGCTCTAAAGAACGCTTTATCCTAAAATATCTTAAGAACTCTCAAGATATCTTAAGAAATTTCGCTCTAAAGAACGCGCCTCAGATAAAAACTAAGACAACAGTATGTATCAACTTACTGCAGGTAACTGAAATATAGAACAACAAACACATATATTAAAATTATATTTGTTTATAACTACACAATTTTATATTTTTGTTTATAACTACATAATTTTATATATGAAAGTAAATACTATAACATCTTGATTTCATTTCACATTAAAGATATGTGACCCGTCTCGCTAAAAGGGACCTTATCGGATGTGTGAAAAATATCGACTCTAGTCAGTCTGCACAGCCAGACTAGGGTTGACACTTTTCACTTTTATGTAATTTTCTAAATCCGGAAAACTTCCCCTATCTTACTATTATGTTCATTTTTCGCATACGGGACCTGGTAGACCTGTTCTGGGTCTGACAAGTTCGTCAAAATTTGTATTTTTGGAGTTCGGATAAGGTCCCTTTTAGCGTGACGGGTCACATATGTATGAAAGTAAATACTATAACATCTTCATTTCATTTCACATTAAAGATATGTAATAAACAAAATGATGCGAATATTGTATGACATGTTTTTGTGAAATTGCTCGAATACATGTTATGGCATCTTAATATTTTTCCAATTACAGAGGAAAAAATGAAGTTTTGTGAAAACGTAACAATGTTTGGCTAACTTTCTGAATTCTACGTACGACATCTCACGCATGTGTATTTTGAACGACATGTGTAAACAGGATTATAAGATCTGTTTTTGTGATATTCATTTCAAACAAGCATTTGTTTAATTGCACAGAAAACAGAATTGATACTCTGATGGTAATTCACACTTACTGTTTGCTCCGAGGACCTGAGTTTTACCTCCAGATGGCGCATAGGTTGTGGTCATGTTTGGCAAACATTCTAGAGGATTCATAGATGTGTACACGGTACCATCGCTTTGTATTTCTGCCATCTAGTGAAGAAAATATAATATTTACCTGTTTAGATCAACAAAATACAATGATGTTTACATAATTGTCTTTCACAAATCCTAATTGATGCTGCTAAAACAGATGGTGCATAAGACATGGTCATGTTTGGCAAGGGTTCTAGAGGGTACATGGGTGTACATACATGTGTCGTTAGCAAACTGGAAACCAGGCAATGACAGAAATGCTTAAATGCTACGGAACATTATACACGTTCACCCTATCATCGCTTTGAATCCCCGCTATATCTATAATAATTATGTTTTAATTGTGTTTAAAGGGGTGGGTGGGGGATTGGGGTGGTGGTAAATTACATGCGATAAGTCGACGATGACATTCTAAGTTTGTCTATTTAGATTGTTACATACGGTATATACCCATTTGCGCTCACATCAATACTTGTCTACCAGAGACGTTTCAGAAATACGACAGTATACTTACCATGCATGTATACTGATAGTTTACACTGTTGTTGACAGAAGAGTCCGTATTATAAACAAGAACGATGGCGATATCTCCGTCCAGAACTGAATACTGACAATAAACTTCCCCAGAAACTGAAAATAAATTATCATGGTTAATGACACTTTACGAAAGCAAACAGTGAAACTTGTTGTTTTGTGAAAAATGTTTTCTTTTTCTGAATGACACATTTGAAGTTCAATGTTAATGTGGGAGATAATTGATTTAACCTCAACGTGTCACTGGCTTTCATAATTTTCGTTCTGTAAATTCAATATTTCCTAACGATTTTAACATATGCCGAAAGTGAAATAGTCAATGACTTTAAAAGAATTTAGGGCACAGATTCCGAAAGTGACTGACATTTCCTCGAAGCAAAAGACTTATTTCTGTAGGCCTACTAGCTCTTAGACACACCATGGATATTGTATCTTTCTAAGTAGATTCAATAACTTAATTCTAAAAATCCATGTTTATGAAGTGAAATTGAGAATAATTGAAAGAGTATTTATCAATGTACCAGAGAATGCCATGATATCGTCACACTGTGTATAATTGAAGGTCATCTTTTTAAGGTCAGCACAAACGTCCCACGAGCTGGCCGTACACGTACCGTGACCTATATAATAGTAGGTACCCAGGATGGCATTGGGACACTGCTCGGCGCCGGAAACACCAGTACCTGCAAGTAAAATATATACATGACCTATATAATAGTAGGTACCTAGAATGGCGTTAGGACACTGCTCGGCACCGGAAACACCAGTACCTGCAAGTAAACATTTGTGACCCGTCACGCTAAAATGGACCTTATCCGAACTTCAAAAATGCAAGTTTTGACAAACTTGTCAGATTCAGCACAGGTCAAACAGATCACGTATGCGACAAATGAACATATAGTAAGATAGGTAAAACATTCCGGATTTAGAAAATTACATAATTTAAGTGAAAAGTGTCGGCCCTAGTCTGGCTGCGCGGACTGCGCAGACTGACTAGGGTCGATATTTTCACACTTCGTATAAGGTCCCTTTTAGCGCGACGGGTCACATTTATTAATGTTAAGATATACCATTAATCATCAACAAAAATATTAAATCTAGAGAATAAGTCGTACAACACAGAGTGCACCAACGCTAACCAGGGACATCTGCATAATTATGTAATGAACCCACTTCGGAGATGCTTTCTTAAGAAGCTTAACTAACCGAATTTGCCAACGAAAATAAGCTATACACGGTTAATATTGTGCACTATATAATTATGAACAGTGATAAACGTGCATATTACTTTGGAATACAATCATTCATCTGTCGCTTTAATTATTATAACGATTCATATAAATAGAACTGTAAAGCTATATATGCAGACAAATGTTGAGGGGATAAGAGGTAAAAGCCCACCGCCCGAGACTCTTTCAATGTCTAAACGTTTTTTATGCAGGGATCACGAAAACTTGACGTTTCCTGGAAAGTATTATAGAAATACAGACTTACCATATGATATAAGTAGCTGCACCTCCTTTGTCGTGGCTGTTTCATTACAAATATCGTTCACTGTTACCACGGCATCGTGAGCTATAAACTGGACACGCTCAAATTTAGCGTCATTTAGATAGGCTGAAAAGAGTACATGAAGTTTTGTGAAGAAAGGAAAAATACACAATCCCATTTATGATAGTTGATATAAAATGACATGCAAAAATACAGAATAGTCTTTGCTGGATAGATATCTTACGATAGTTGGACTACTTGATAAAAACCGAAATATCGAGTTTAAGCACTTTGGGTAAAATATAACTTTGAGCTACTTTTAATATTTCGGTGCCTATAAAGCGCGTAGTTATTTAACCCTATTCTGGAAAAAGCGATGGGTGAAAGTAGACAAATATATGCTACGTACCGGAGTTTGGCGTACGAAATGGGTCAAAAGTCTAGATTTGTGGTGCACCTATAAAAATACAGGTGCACATGTATATTCTGAGGTGGTTTTATAATTTTTTACGTGCACCTGTATTTTTTAGAGGTGCACTTGTATTATTTATAAGATCACCCCAGAAAATACAGGTGCACACATATTTTTTAGAGGTGCACCTCATATCTAGACTTTTGACCCATTCGGTACGGCATACTATGACGTAGTTCGTGACATGTACACACAACGTTGCTTGATAGCAAGTAAATTTGACTGGTCCAATTTGAAAAGAGGTTGAGAGAAAATGAAACTGCCTTACATACAAAAATGTTGATAGAATTAAAATGCATTTGAAAGCAACGAACAAATGATATTTTGTGCGTTTACTGATCTCGATTTGACGTCCCTAACAGAAATAACTTGGGAAATATTGAGAGAAAAGAAGACATCGCTAATAATTAGCAATTTTATCCCTTTTTTGCAACATTTTCTTTTCTGTAAATATATGCATGTCTTTGCTGCTTTTCTCAGCACTAGTTTGTCTTTTGGACAGCCTTCAAATTGAATTGACTTAAAATTCTGACGGTTTTGAAAGAGTTAAACAAGCTGTAGTTTCGAAGTTTTTGAAGAAAAACGAGAACAAATATGCTTCTTGTAACGAGGAGAAGGCGAAGGCGAAGACGAAGAAGAAGAAGAAGAAGAAGAAGAAGAAGAAGAAGAAGAAGAAGAAGAAGAAGAAGAAGAAGAAGAAGAAGAAGAAGAAGAAGAAGAAGAAGAAGAAGAAGAAGACGACGACGACGACGACGACGACGACGACGACGACGAAGAAGAAGAAGAAGAAGAAGAAGAAGAAGAAGAAGAAGAAGAAGAAGAAGAAGAAGAAGAAGAAGAAGAAGAAGAAGAAGAAGAAGAAGAAGAAGAAGAAGAAGAAGAAGAAGAAGAAGAAGAAGAAGAATTGAAACCCTTACTTGTTTTAAGATAGTACGTGTATTTTTCTGTTGTCTGTTTTGTAATGTCTAAACAAGTAACAGCATTAACTACGTTTATCCCTCCGAGTACGGTGAAATTCTGTGATCTGAAAGGAAAACAAGGTACTTTATTATACTGACTCGGAAAAGAAACTGTGTGTAATGTCTAAATAGGTAACATCATTTCGCTGCTTTTCAACAAAAACCTCGTAACTACAGCTTAAAACAAGCTGCAGTTACGACTCTTTTCTTGAAAAGCGACGATTTAACACGTCCATCCAGCCAAGTACGCTGAAATTTTGTGATATGTTCTTTACTATACTGACACGGAAAAGAAACTGTGCGTAAGGACTAAACAGGTAACAGCATTTACTATACTACGTTTATCCCCTCGATTACGGTGAAATTTTAAAGGAAATTGGGACTCTGTTATAATAATAGTTCCTTTCTTATAACTGCATTATTTCATGCATGGGGTTAATCAAATGTTGCTTTAGCTTAATTAAAGGTTCTTAATACAATGCTTTCAAAAAAAAGTTATTGTCATGAGTCATCTGTAGTTTAAACAGAAATTATAAAAGTTATACAATCATAGACGCTAAATACATACAAATGGCTTGATGCAGTTTTTAAAATCCTTTTTGTTTGGATTCTAGTTTTTCTATCACTAGTAAAATTAAATATTACCTTATAACGTAAAGGTCTCCGTCATTCAGATGACATTCGAACGTCATTTCGTCATACCCGTTCCCGGTGAATATTTGCCAGCCCTCGACGTAGGAGTCGTTGAACGTCAAGTTTCCTTTGACCGGACTGTCCCATACTCCTCTCAAATCCGACGGAAACGTGCACAGTGCATCTGGAAAATGGATATAAAAACTTTGGACCAACATTTTTGATATTGATTGGTCAGATTCGGGTGTTTTAAACGTGTGATGGAAATAGAATTTTGTTCTTTTCTATACAGTATAGTAATTATTTTACCCTGCTTGTAGATCTATTTATTGCATAGCTATTATTTTGAAGGTACACGTGTATATGCATTTATGATTGTAGATTTGTCTCCCAATCTATGTTTTTCTTGGTTCTTAACTTTATATAGACTTAAAGGCAAATAAAAAGACTGGTTGATAGATAGGCGAAAATGTCATATAAGTACATTAACCCTTTGACATCCTTGATGGAGAAAGCTTTGGAAAACACAGAGACAAAAGAAGAAAACAGTATTTTCTTCTTTGCCTCAAAATTCCTGAATCTTAATGTACACTAAATAAAACAAGAGCTGTCCATAAGACAGCGCGCTCGACTTTTCTAAGTTGCTTAACCCAGAATTTCTAAGTCAAAAAGGTTAAAATTCCAGTAAATTAAATGTGAGAGTAATGAATCTTTGTCTAGAGGCTAATATTATGGTCACAAAAGCATGTGCAAAGTTTCAGAGCAATATCATAAGTAGAAACAGATGTTTGAAAAAACTTTAACCTAAGTTGCAACGCCGACGCCGACGCCAACGCCAACGCCGACGCCCGGGTGACAGTATAAGCTCTCATTTTCTTCGAAAAGTCGAGCTAAAAATAGAAACTCATTAAAATTTACTTTAGACTCTGGTCCTTGCTTTCGTGAGCGCATTTATACGTGACGCAGTACCGTCATTTACAAAGAAGAGTAAAAATAAAGTTCATTACCTGTTTGGTGAAATGATGTAAGAGATGATAAAAGTATAAATAATAATAACATCCTATTTATATAAAACAACGATCAATCAATTTAACGTCCATATTTTGTTCATTTGTCCATTGTTAATTAAATCATTTTTTATAATTAAAACACACATAAATCATAAAGTATAATTATTGCCAAAAATAAAGTTCGTCTATGTATTCTGTTATTTCGAAGGTTACAGTTGCTAGCCTTAAGACATACATGTAGTCGCGAGAGTTTAAAAGTTTAAGAATTGGTTTTAATTAATTACCGAAGTGTTTCAAAATATTCCGTAAGCGGTCGGATTTAAATCGAGGGCAATCGGTAATTTCCGTTTCAGGATTCTAGTGCATACGACAATGCACGGAAATTGCCGAACCGCCCCGAGATGTCGCACTGAAAGGTTTATTCTAATCCGGATTATTGATGCTTTAATCTTTAATCTTTCTGTGAGTAATATAATATCGTGTTGAACAGCTTATTCAGCTAATGCACTTTTCTCTTTTATATACCTGAAATTATTTTAAATTATTACCACACAGTGACTCTTTTTGACTCCTCTAAAGCAAAGGGTTAGGGAAAACATTGTGGAAAATGAAGAAATTGCTCGTGACAAGCAATTTCTTCATTTCCCACAATGATTTCCAGACAAAAAAAAAAAAACACATAAAAATGTAAAATTCCATGCAATTGATAATGTCGTCTGTAACGCCTTTGAATTTGGACAAGTCTAAAATTTTGCCGTTTGGTGATGGGTTAAATTAACGAAATGAAGACGGATTTGATGCTGTAGTAGACCTAAAGCATTTGAATAAGATACTAAACCCAGGCTAAGCTTCATATCAACTTAGCTGTTGATTGGAATGTAAAGATGCACATTATCAAATAAATTAAAGATCCAGACAACCAATCGGGAAACGAAAGTCTCCTCTCGTTTTCCAAGGAAAAAGGGAGGGGGACAAAATATTAAGACAATTTTTCTTTCTTTTCTATTAGGTTCTTTCACTTATGTTTTAGTCTGTACCCGCATAACACACTTCAAGATGCAAAAAATGGGTTTATGGGAAATCAACATTTAGTGTATACATGAGAATTGTTACTAAAATAGTCACAAATCGACATTATCAAAACGAGGCTCCCTAAATATGCGGAGAAAACAATGACGACGCACGTGCATTCAATATACAGCGATAAAGAGCACGTGCATTCAATATGCAGCGATAAAGCGAAGTTTTAAGTGGAACAAAAACTATGAAATCGAATGTATTCGTTAATAGCCGGTAAGCTGGTTACTTTATTGGATCTACAGTCAATCGTTCCCCGTTTCATTGTTGATTCCGTATGCACGTCATGCTTTGGGTTCGAGAGAATCGTTACTAAAACGCTTTGGGTTTGAGAGTATTGTTACCAAAACGCTTTGGGATTGCGAGTATTGTTAATAAAAGTAACAAATACTAAACGTTTGAGCGGCGTTTTAAGACTCCAATGACGACTTCCGGAGGCTGTTGTGTGCGGGGGGGGGGGGTCTTATATGAAATAACCTAATGTATCTCTATTGTTACTTTCCAGAGAGAAGTTGCGCTTTCAAATATAAGCTATAAAGGACCATCCGTTTTACATTTTCATAAATGTTAACACGGATTAGTTTGGCAGACATGGTCAGAGATTAACTATTTCTCAAATGACCAATCTTTAACCCTTTCCCAAACGACAAAATTTTAGGGCAGCCCTATTCAAAACATCCATAATTCATGTTAAAAAGGAGGGAATATGTGTACAATGAAGCAAATAAAATATTGAGGCAAAAGGAGAAACTGCTGGTCATCAGCAGTTTCTTCTTTTGCCTTAATGTTTTCTCAAATCTTTTTCTTGAAGGGTGTCAAAAAGCGTCAATGTGTGGTAATGGGCATGTGCAAATGTAATAGTGATACAGACAACAAAATCTACGTTAATTGAAATGAGAAATAAGTAAGAGTAGGGGCCTACATTTCTTCGAATCTTTCCCAAAAACTTTCTTTAACCGGCAAAACTTTCTATACTGCATCAATTTGCAAACTGTTGTGGACCAAATAGGCCTATAAGATGCCGCAAATGAAATGTTCCTGTAAAATATTGTGCAGATAATGTTGATCAGCATTTTTCCTTCTGTCGCAATGTTTTTCATAAGCCATCTCCGCTATAGTAATCAAATTCGTCCGTGTGTCGAAAAGGATTAAAGAGTAAAGTAGGTTTTTGATCTCATATAAGTAGATGCAAAATTATAAATGTACTCGTAAGGTATGCAAGGTTTTTAAATTTTTTTTATAGAATTTCGTAATGCCACCTAACGTTCAACAGTAGGTTACTGTGTCTGCTACAATAAGGGGTGAAACAAGAACTTAATTTGTACCTGGGTACCTATTTGATAATCACACATGGGTACCAGGGTACCCGCACAAATAGATAAATGTTTGATTTGTTCCCTTCCTTCACAGTGACGCTTTTTAGTCTGACACAAGATTAAGTAAAGTCAAGAATCAAACGTTGCTTTTTTGCCTTTTATGCACGTGTCTGGTTGAATTGTAGCAGGTGAACGAGAGAAACTGTTCAAAATGAGTAAGTTCTTGTCTGCTATTTTTGTATGCTTATTTTTTCCAAAACAATTCCAAGCATGGGTCGGAATGTCACGTCGCTTCAAGCAGTACTTCAAATTAAACCTTGCCCAAACGGCAAACAATGGACTGGTCCAATTTGAAAGCTATTGCAGATGAAAAAAATGATATTATCAAATCAATGTGGAGTTTGAATAGATAATCGCCCAGAAAATATTGAGGCATAAGGAGAATATGTTGGTTGTCAGCATTTTCTCATCTCGCCCCAATGTTTTCCCAAACCTTTTCATGTTAGAGACGTCAAAACCAGGTATAGTTTTGGAAAGGGTCAGCCGATGTCAGCATATCACCGGAGACAATAAAACCAGACAATGTCAAGTAGTCCTTGTAAAAGACACCACAAAATTCTGTGGGATAAAGGGTTAATTAATTATCATAATTTTTTCTAATTAAGCCTGTAGACAATTCATTATTCAGGACCGTAACGTCATCTGGTGAGATTAATAACGTTTTGTACCATAACGTCATGTGTTCATATAAATATAACGTCATGGTTTAGACAACTGAAACAATCATTGTACTGTGTCGGAGTGGGAGAAATTCATACTAGAGGTAGTGGGATGGACTAAAAACGGTATTAATATATCTCTGTTTCTACATTTGTCTGTCGCTCTGTCTATATGTCCGTGTGTCTGTCTATATGTCCGCCTCTGTATGAAATGTCTCTTTAACCCTTTCCCAAACAGCAACAAATCACATCGTTCCAACTTGAAACAAAGTGACAAAATAAATATTGGGAAAATATTGAGGCAAAAGGAGAAAGTGCTGATTAGCAGCATTTTCTTCTTTTACCTCAATGTTTTCCTAAGTTTTGACACCATTTATATCGGGGACAGCAAAACCAATTCTTGTTCTGGAAAGGGTTCACACTCTCTCTCTCTCTCTCTCTCTCTCTCTCTCTCTCTCTCTCTCTCTCTCTCTCTCTCTCTCTCTCTCTCTCTCTCTCTCTCTCTCTCTCTCTCTCTCTCTCTCTCTCTCTCTCTCTCTCTCTCTCTCTCTCTCTCTCTCTCTCTCTCTCTCTCTCTCTCTCTCTCTCTCTCTCTCTCTCTCTCACCCCTCTCTGTCGTTGTCTGTCTGTCTGTCTCTCGAAATAATGAGGGTCATCTAAATGGTAATCTAAGACCAAACATTTACAAACAAATCTTTGAATGCATTTTTATTCGTTTAAGTCAAAAATGTTATATCATTAATTTTCAAATTGTTTCAAATCTGGAACCAAAAGATTTCCCCAAACCCTGATAAACTGAGCACTAAAGTTTTTTTAAAAGAAACGTTCCCTGATTCATACGTGACAGTTTCGTCTTTCCATTCTCTCTTCTCATTTTTAAAACATATAAAAGTCGCTTCATGGTGTCAAAGCTCAAATGAAAAGGTCAACATAACACAAGTTAGTAGACTTGTAACAAAAACGACGTAAATACAAGTCGAACAAGCTTCAGATACGATATAATTGTTACTGAATAAAGATGCGTAGTTTGACAAGTTTATTTACACGGAGTAAACATTTTAGAATCTTTCCTTGGCAACAAAATCTGAGACTAACGGAAATTGAATACTACATGTATATTGTTCTCAATTAAACAGGGCAACAGAAAAGGAGGTGAATTCTACTTTGTTATTTCAAATCCAAACCCAATGTTGTGGGTACTCATTTGAATCGTGTTAGTGGTTCCAATAAGTACCCACAACATAAGTTTTGATTAACAATAAGTATTGCATTTTGAAAAGCCGTCACCCACTCTTATCTACTGTGAAATCATGATATTAGCACATGTTATCAACAATGAGAAAATGTTAGAAAATTAGTAATTATAAGCATCTTTTCTTATCTTTCGTTGCCTTCCAAAGTTTGTTTTACCATAATCGTCAAACTCGAGAATCGTAAAGGAAAGGGTCAAACAACAGAAACCATTTTCACGGCAAAACGTATGTAGGTAAGAATGACCAAGGGCAATTTATTTTCATCTAAAATAATTAGCATTGTCTCCATAAATCCGTTTGAATATTTGTGACGTTAATTTATCAAAAAACACAAAAAGAGAATTCAAGTCAATTTCGAGGCGTTTTAGATGTAGCTTCAACAAACTACAGGAACGTTTAAGCCATTTCCGCACAAAGACGTTATCTTGACGTCCCACAAGACAAAGGCTTTGGAAAACATTGTGGATAATGAAGAAATTGCTTGTGTCAAGCAATTTCTTCATTATTCACAACGTTTTCTAACACAAAATGCAAGGATTTTTAAAATCTTATGAACTTAAAATTGCCGTCTGCAAAACCTTTCAAATTAGACGAGTCCAAAATTCTGCTGTCTGGTAATGGGTGAAATTGACGTGTATCCTTTTCCAACCAACCAAATTAAAAAAGGGCGTAATTTTACAGAAGTTTCAGATGGTGAGAGTCCGATGCGCTGTTCTGTGCTATGACTGCGACCCTAAAATATAGATGAATACTATCGATAGAAAAGGAAAACACCCTGTTTTACAGCATTTTCTTTTTTCGTTTTCTGCACCCCAACCGGTTTGTGACATCAAAACGATAATATTTTTTGGGAAATCGATCCGTGCCAGTCTACGTATCGGAGAAAACATTCTACAACATCTAGAGAAAATGACAAAATGCTAGTGACATCGTTTTCCCTAAATATTTTCTATTTTATAACCTTATTATTACCATTGATTTTTTCGTGCAAATCGGCTTTTAGTGTTGACAAGACTTTAGTATTTTTAAAAATTGTGATATTTTCTTTTTTCAGTATAGTATATTTTATCAACAGAGCTTAAAGTTTCCTTTGGTGACTCGAAGTTTACCCTTCTCCAACCAAGTCATTGCTCTGGTGTCTGTAATAGAAAATGTTTGTGAACACATTGAGGCAAAAGGCGACCATAATGCTAATTAATATTTACTCCTTTTTGCCTGAATATTTTCTGTACTTTACTGTACATTAAAGTCACCTTTGTTAAAACTTTAATAGTCATCTGAAACAGCTTTCCGCGTCTTTTCAACGAAAACCTCGTAACTGCAGCTTAAAAGAAGCTGCAGTTACGAGTTTTTCGATGAAAAGCGACGTTTTGAATCGGATCATCCTAAACATTTGTCGTTTGTGATAGGCTAAACGAATAATGTCAAGGTAGACCCCACTTGATTAATGGAACTTCATTTAGAAAATTATTTATATCAGAACTGAAATATTAGTCATAGTCATATTTGCAAAAATCTCCCGTTCGTATAGAAAAAGGCTCATAGAAAGTTCTGTGTATTCAATCCTTACATTTGCAGCCTTCTTCTTTTCATTCATTTTTACACCTTTTCTTTTTACAAAAAATATCGATTTAGACTGAGAATCACTTTTGGGTGTCATTTTAATCATTACCAGACGGCACCATTTTAGACTTGTCAAAATTAAAAGGTGTTGCAGACGACAATATCCAGTAGATCTATGGAATTATATATTTTTTGATGTGTTTGTCTAGAAAACATTGTTGGAAATGAAGAAATTTCCACAATGTTCCCCAAGCTTGTATCTTGTGGGGCTTTAAAAAGCGTCTATGTGTAGGAATTGGTTAAAGCTGGCATAGGCAGGTATACTGTCAACTTCTAAATTTTCACTAAGATTCAGTAACGTTTAAATCCTTACCAGAAAGTATACAAACTGTGTTCCATATGCTGCGTTTGCATGGGAACCAAGACATTGCATAACAAGTGATTTTGTGCATTCAAAGGATGATGAGTAAGGACGAGTCTAATTATTTACTTAATTTTATTGAATCCAACTCCTGCGATTGTTCTCGGCTATTTACATTATCAGGAGCTATACAGACAGGAACTCAAAAAGTCAATTTTAACAATTTTATAAATCGTACAATTTAGACTTTTTAAATGTAGATGAAAAAGAATGATGGTAAAGATGTGCATGCCTGTAGATTCTAATAGCCTACAATTCAAGGAGAATACAAGTAGGCCTATGCTAATCACCAACTCCTTCTTCATTTGCTTTTCAATTTCTTTGCTAATATGTGTCTAAAAGTGTCATTGTCATGGAAAAAGTTAATAATTATGACTCGCCAAGTTTGACAAATAATGTTAATTTCACATTTCAGATGACAGTCACGTGTCTGGTATATTTCCTCGTGTGGGTTTCCCCCGTTTGTTTACACCACGTGACCACGAGCCTGCGTACTGACGTCACGTTACCATGTGACCTCCTAGAGCACGTGAATAAATCCAAACAAATTTCGAACGTAGAATGGATTCTACCCAGCGGACAAATAGCGGAGGAAAATGATAAAATATCCGTATTTTGGGACAATGCATCGGCTCAACTCACCGTTAAACGGCTCAATGACACCGATCTGGGTGTATACTACTGTATAAAAGTGTTCAAAGACTCGAGTGTGGAGGCCGAGCAGTTCACTCTGGATAAAAACAATCCATATTTCGAAGCCATTCGTGATGAAATGACAAAGAATGCCATAATAGGGGGAATTTCGGGCGGAGCTTTTCTTTTGTTGTGCACTTTAATCTACATATTGTGGTATTATAGATGTTCAGAACGCATGAAACGTAAAAGATTGATTCTCCAAGACTTGGAAAAGGGAAAAGACAGATTTAATACACAATTATATGACAATGTAGGGTTCGATCATTATACAAAACGAACTTCAACTTGAAACTATTTAACATGACACAACATTGGAATTGTTAAAAGAGAAAGAAGAAAACTTGTATTCTATAAAAGGAAAAAAACATGAACTGAAAGAGAAAAATACGTCTACTCTGCTCTCTTAATGATTTTCCAAGTTGCTTAGGAAAGGACCAATGATCATGATGAATCAGTATCCGTAACATACCGGTAATGAAAAATGTTGCACTACCTTATGCCTAGATAATCTATATTAGTAATATTAATTTTGACTGCCGTGCTTGACGGGCGACATGCAGCAAGTGACATCAGACAAGTGTACTTGTCATCATTATGACCACAGATGAAGGAAATAATACATATTACCCGCCACACCAAAAAGGACAATCCGGGAAGTGTGAAACGCTTTATCACCCTCTGAGTAGGCTCTATGCATATAAAAAAAGGTTGTCCTGTCTTATTATATGGTCATATTAAAATGCGATTATAAATTAACTTTGCTGCGTATGTTGTGTTCTTCGTAAATACAGCTTTTATAAAGTTATATAGTTATTCCTTTCAAAGAAAAGAAGTGTGATAATCAAGATCAATTCAAAATCGACAAAACTGACACACGTCGAAATCAAATAAGCTCCAAAAAGTAACTTAAAAGGAGAACTGTGATTAATAAAGCCAAGAAATTATTTAGACGAAAATGAAAAAGTACTGGTTATTAGCATTTTCTACTTTTCAATGTTTTCCAAAGCCTTTTCTCTTTAACTCAGCAAAAAACAGGAATTGTTCATAGAAAACGGACCATGGGATCTGGAATAGGGACCCTTAAATTCGAGCATTTGACACCGACATGGATGCGGATCAGCCTGTACATTCACACAGTCTGATCAAGATCCATGTTGACGTCTAATCGCCTCTGGTTCGTCTGTGACATCTCTTAACCCTTTCTCAAACAAGATCTTGTTTTGACGTCCCTGAAAGAAATGGATTGGGAAAATATTGAGGCAAAAGAAGAAAATGCTGATAATCAGTATTTTCTACTTTTGCCTCTACATTTTCTATGTTATATCGTACACAAATTTAATCCTTATCAAGATCTTTTTTTGTCTTCTTCGAATTTGAATGTGATCACCCTTAAATTTTGCCATTTGGGAAAGGGTTAACAGGCAGCATGAATCCTGATCAGACTGCATGCAGCTACGTTCAAGATGACCTGGAAACAAAATATAGTCTCATATTGTCGACTGCTTTCGGAAATGTCGTAACTACGGCTTGAATAATCTATAAAGACGGGTCGTATTTCTCGAATACAGGCTCCGATGATTTAATCGTTAAAAGCCTGTTCATATACACCATTTCGCGTCCATATCACGGCCAGAGAGCGTCAAAAAATGGACAGTAAAACAGAATATTTTTGGAAGCTGTGTGTACGTGATGTGGACATAAAATTGTATATGATCAGGCTTTTAGATAAGTCTATACGTCGTTTTTTTCAACGAAAACCTCGTTATTGCATATAGTTACGAGGTTTTCGTTGAAAAGTAGCGATATTAATATGGAGTTTGAATTTTGATAATGTCAGATTGTGACCACAGAAGTAGGAAATAGCTACATACGTACACTGAACAGATCTTCTATACCGCCACGGCATATAAATTTGTATAGCTCCAATACTATTTTAGATAGGGGCTTGAAATTTTCAAATAAGAAAGATTAACCATTACCACAGAAGATGTCAAAATTTCATTGAGGCGCTTTGACAATAACCCGACTTAATTGCAAGTTGAAAAGGGTCACTGTCACGTCTACATTTTCACGTCAGAAAGGTAAAATGTAAGCAATTGGATGTGACATCACTCTTCCTCAATAACTCTGCATGACAACGAGCCCGCATTCAATTGTAGCTACCTAGGAAGTTCTAAGGTGTCATTCTAGACGTTTCTGTAAGCATGGGTAAGTCTGCCACACTTCCGGTTGCCTGGTATGTCTGCCAAATCTTTTTGTAATGTCTTGTGATTACTTTGGAGGATTTTCCGATTTGAATTCATCTGTGCATTAAATCTGGGTGATATTTGTTGACTATTAATAATCATGTCGGCCAGTCTTCACTTTTGAATGCTTTGATTCTGTTCTACGGAATACAATACGTGCTTTTAAAAAGAACAAAAAATCCAGTTTGTAAACATAATTTTGTATCCTCTCCAGTAGCTTACATACGTCAAGGATGCATTAATGATACGAATAACTGATTCATAAGTCATGTCTTTCGTCACGAAAGGTACATCTGGAATAATAATAATTTGTATTGTAGACTGTACGGGCCATGATCTGTGGTGCACTTTGAAATGGCTTTTGGGGGCCATATAACTCGATATAAAGACGCAATAGAAAAACAACCGATACATTTAACAACAATGTCGACATATCTTCACTTTTGAGTGTTTTATTGCGTTCTACGGAATATAATACGTGCTAAAAGACAACTAAAATGGAGTTTGTAAACATAACTTTAAATCCTCTCTTTTAGCACACACGCATCAAACATCCATTACTGACAATGCTTAATGTGTGCAAAAGATAAGTCATCTGTCAGAAAATGTAGGCTACATGCGAACTTTTAATGTTTTGTATGGTGGACTCTAAGGGCCATGCTCTGTGGTGCACTTTGAGACGGTATGAGGTCCAAAAAATCGCAAAATAGAAGGCAATCGAAAAACAGATAATGCATTTAGCAGTATCATGATCAAACTTTTGAAACATGCATACATCACTTAAGAGGGCACATGCCTTATTCATATTGACGTCGATTTCGATCAGCCCCAAAGTCCGACCCATATCAATTAAGGACACCCGGCCCATTGAGTTGACCTTTCTTTGCAAAATCGGCATGGCGGATCAATATGAACTAATGCTTGAGTAATGTCGTGCAATTTAACTCATCACATCGTGCACCACGTGCAAAAACCGGTTTTATATAAAAGACTCTACACACAAAAAGTTGTTGTTTTAATTTTGACTTTATGGCGTTAAATCGATAGCTAGTAATCACAAAATATAAAGTGCAAAATATTGTTTGAAACGAGCATTTCGTTTTTCTTTTATACCAAGAAATCTGTTCTGAAAAGTGGCGGTTTAGAAGATCTGTTCAGTGTATATGAGCAATATATGATTATATATATTACCAAATAGCGTTTACGTAACGTCACAGTTCTGACGTGTCTACGTTACTAAGTTCCCTGTCAAATATACTCGTAAAAAGTGTCCTTAAATATTTATTATACATTGTGTGTTTGAATGTATCCTTCATTGTGTTTATTAAACTAATGTCTGGATCATTTCTTGATTGTGTCAATGTAACCCTTTCCAAAACGACAATTAATTTTGCATTTTGCCCCAGTTGAAATGTGCAACAGATGGCAAAATGTGTTCGAACGTACAACATACAAAATACTGTACGCAGCAGTGTGCGATACATTGATAAAATATGAGAACAAACTCATCATCAGCATTTCCTTCTTCTTTCTCAATGTTTTCCAAAGAATTCTCTCACTAGTACACCAAGCCAGAAATTGGTGGAAAGTAGTTTAAAATTTTGTCGAAATATTGCTATTTATAGTTGAATATTGATTTGTCATCAAAAGCAGAGCAGTATGAAAGAAACGATACGAAATACCGTTAACGTAGCAACGTCATTCTGACGTGTCATCGCTATTAAGCTTCCCTGTCAAATACGGTCATAAAAATTGTCCCTAAATATTTATTATTTAGTGTAATGAGAATATTTTTCGAATAGATCAATCTAACACGGTACTAGTTCATCAGGTTGCCAAAGGTCGTGACGTAACTGCTGTGGAACAATATTAGTCGTGGTCAGACTGCAAGTAGGCACAGGCTGATCTTGACCCATGTCTGTATCAATATCCATAAAGATCCACTCTTTTAGATCCCAGCTCAAATATGAACAAACGTTAGTTCTGATTCATTAAATACTAATCAAACATTGAATAATGAGACACCTTGTCTATCAGAATCCGATTCCGCATTATGGAACAATGGCTTCAATGTTGTCTTTTTAGGTCACATTCATCCATGAGGTATTGTTAAACAAAAGAAAAACAATGATGGATACGAATAGTTTCTCTTGCGCTTTAGTACTCGTAAAATATCAATTTCAAATTGAAACAAAACTAGAAGTTTTCGTCCCTGATCACTAATTTAGCCAAATGCAACTGAAAGTGCATTGAATTCGGAGTGACACAAAATATTGTAATTTGGATCAAAGTTTATTGGAGTAGGCTATTGATCACACACTGTGTATGGCGGGAGCCTATCACTGTCAGATTCGGCATATGGAACAATAGCATCATTCTCTAACTCAAAAGTTTTGTTGTCATATTCCTTGATCTCACTTTCCTTGTGGTTGATCTCGACTTTCAAGTTCTGACCATCGTCAAAACCTTCGTTTGAATCGTCAAGTTGTTTGTCAGATTCGGAAAGGGACTGTGAGCTAGCTTGAACTTTATCTTCGAATTCTTTAACGGCTTCATGAATAGCTTGTAAAACTTGATTCTCTTCCTGTTCTCGTCGAATCTCGCGGGTTCGATACCGGAAGAGGTACAACAAACATCCGAGACCGAGAACAGCCAATGCGCATGCGCCACAGATTCCACCAATCATAGCATTCCTTAGATAAATTTCCTGGAATGTTTCCCCGTCCAACTCAAGGTCGATAATTATAGAATGTACTAGATAAATAGAGTTGTCCCAAAGTATGACGCAATAGTAACGGTCAAGGTCGTCATCATCAACGTTGATAATCGTGAGGTTGTAGTTTGGCGGGTTTCCAACGACGTATTTGTGACTTCGGCTGACGTCGTTCGGCTGCAACACGGACTCGTCTGGAAGGATCCAGTATATTTTGAAAGGAGTGTAAGGTAGACCGAGAACTTTGTGATTGCAGAATAACGTGGTGTTCTTGTAGTACTCGGCCTTGTATTCTAACTGCACACAGACAGCCGAGCTGATGATTGTAAAAATCAACAGGCAGTATGCAACAGGCGATGTCATGACTGAAAAAATAAACAAAAAAGTAAACCAGACCATACAAAAGTGCCATTTTATCAGTTGCTTCAAATAAAATTAAATGTGATGTCGTGATTACCTTATTATTGTCTTTACGAAGAAAAGTAAGTCGAATAAAAATGACTGGTATGATTGGTTTTTTGACTTGAATAGCTGAATCCCAAATTGAACAAGTGGGTCGCTATAGTAACACAGAAGGTTTAAAAAAAGTTTGAACAAAACTCATAATAAGCAAGGTGGGGAATGAAATGACACAACATTGTCGATATTTTCAATAACCATAGTTGTTTTTGACCGATTTGGAAATAAAATTTGGGAAAACACAAGGAATTATGATAATTTTACCAGACCTTTTTTCGTCATTTTCAAAGTAAAACAACAATAAAAGAACTTACCTTTTTTTCCAAGTCGGGTTCAATATTCCAATCACCGTTCGCTTTTAATATTTTTAATGACTTGAGAGACAATATACAAAATAATGAAGCTATGTGCGAGATTTGAGAGCACTTTGATACAGTTTATTTTGATATATTATGTAAATATTGACAAGTTAAACAATATAACGGGCGATGCTCTTAAAGCTTTTCTAAACAATAACGCTTTTTGGCGCACCACGTGGTTAAAGACGGGGAAAATATTGAAGAAAAGGAAGAAAATGCTGATTAACAGCATTTTCTCCCCCTTCTTCAATATTTTCCATTGTTTCAAAGAGAATTTCTATTCTGAGATCTGTATGAATACGATCGTTTACAATACCTTTGAATATGGACAGACCAGACTTTTTCCTTTGGAAGGGTTTTATAACTCTTTTACAAACAGTGCCTGTCTTCGACGGACATTTGAAGATAAATATCCCGGTAAATGGAAAAGATTAAGGAAAAAAATGCTGAAAATCTGCATTAAAACTTTCCGTAAAAAACATTAGGTTGTTTCTATTTACCAAATTTCTAATTTCACCAATTCTTATCCAATTTTTATGATTGAAACTGCTCTGAATTCGGACAAGCCTACTTTTATTTGCCGAAAGGATTAGCCCTTTAAAACAAAGATACCTTTTTGACGCATCCTATAGATAATGTAAGGGAAAGCATTGAGACAAACGAAGAATATTCTGATATCATGCCTTAATATTTTCTTTGCAAAAAAAAAAAATGTACACGAATCGTCTGCTTATTAACACTATATATTTTTGCCATGTTCAGCAGACTTCCATGCGGAAAATCATATTTAATCTCTAGACCACAACTGTTAAACCGACCCTGATTGAACTAAGCCTATATGCAGATGACATTTCAAGTGAATAGCGAGCGATTTTATCCATTTCACCATGACGTAATATCGGACAAACAGTAATATTACGTAGGTCTTGTTATAAAATCTCGTAACTCCGGCTTGATTCAAGCCGTAGTTACGAGATTTTATAACAACACCGACGGGTTATCAAGGCATAACGTTCCGTAAACTCAGTAGATATTTTAACACAAAATTCATTGCTATTGATCATTACATGTAAATACCAAACACTTCGTACAATTTTGGCTATAACTTCGTCGTCGTTCGTGACAACGGGAATTGACGATGATATCCGGATTTTAAAAATGAAATCCGGACAACCTCGCCAGTATTAGATGTCACGCCGAAGTGGTACGAAGTGTTTCATATCTAATGATTGTAGATTAACTTAAAAAAAGTATATATGTATCCATTGAATTTACGTTTGTTTGTTTTTTTTCTCTTCTGGGCATATTAACTTAAAATTGAGATTTTGCACTGTTGACGGGATAACATGTACGGCATGACTAGCTCCGATTCATTTAGATTTTTGTCATAACATTTTACAATTTCTGCGTCCGCAAAGTTTGTCCTATATACCCGGAAAACCGAAGATTTTCCTCGACCATATTATTTGTGGCAAAATCATATGTACTTTTTTCAAAATTTGAAAACAACAACAACAACAACACATGGACATTATTTTCAATTTAGAATTAACCTATCCGAGATTTACAGGTAACATGCACGGTCGTTCTACTTAGATTACTTGTTTACAGCAAGTACATGGAGGTCAAAATCATATGAATTGCTTTTAGATACCAAATAGGGAACGATTCTATCCAGTTAATCGTTGAGTAATTTCGGACAAACAATGATATTTCCGTATGTGTAATTATAGAATTTCGTAACCACGACATGACTCAAACCGTACTTATGAAATTTTATGCTAACACTGACGGGTTATCAATACATAATGGTAAACCATGTTTATTTTTAACACAAAATTCGTTGCTTTTAGGTCCATCTTTTCTGCAAATCAACTCTTATTGACCATATCGTAATTTCAAGTATATAAATACCATAAACTAGTTCAATTGGTGAGATATAAGGGCCAATTAATGTAAAATGTAAACAATACAAGCACATTATCAAATATTGTAGAAACAGATTCATTACTCATCAAGCTATTGAGAAAACAATATACGTAAAACTTCAAACATTATTTGTTTACACCTGATATACATAGAAAATTACCAGAATTACGCTTGTCATGTACATCGTCATCTAAATACCAGCATTCCGTTTCTAAAAACGACTATCAAAACGTTGCTCGTATTCAATTTTAAAAAGGTTAGGACATCAATTTGGCTAAAAAAACATAAGACAACGAAGACCAAAGACAATGAATGCTATTTCTATTAATATAATTGTTTCAAATTAGAGCGAAACATGCTTCGCCAAAGAACATGCAACCCCATATATTTATGCATGTTTCTAGTTTGGAAAAGGGATGTGGATAAGGCATTAAAATGAAAATCAACAAATGAGAGTTTTCTGTCTTTCGGTGAGTAAAATATCGTACCTACAGAAAATTTTAGCAATCAGTTAAATCGATTTCGCATCTTGTCAAATTCAAAGATGACCTGTATTTACAAAATGTATCATTTCAACACGATCGTAGACTGGGAGAAAACAATCTAAATCTGGACCTCGATCCATCATTTTGGAAAAAGTGACAGATGTTCACACTGCTGAAATTTGACAACTTGTGGGTTATTTTTAGAGCATAAAAAGGTATGTAGCATTAATGACCTTGTGCAGCTAGATATGATAAATTATCATGTTCATGTGCATATAAATAGTTTGTAATTTATTATTCTCTCATTTTCTTGTTTTTGTTTCTTCGTAGAACAACGAGTAGTCGCATTTGCCACAACTCCTTTAAACGCAAAAAAATATTGTTGTGCCATTTTGCATACTCTTTCGAAACTCAATGACAAACTGCATAAGCATAATCATTTTATATTTCTTTGATTAAATTTTTTAACGTAAAACTTCAACACGTAATTTATCTTTGAAATGTGCTTTTCCAAATGTAAATTGCATTAAATTAATTTTACAATTAAAAAAGTCGAAATTCGGATAGTAGCGAAAAGCCAACAATATTTTTTTTGTACCTCAATAGATTATGTCTCTACCTATTCCGCATCCCCCATGAATGTAAAAAAAAAGAATTGTCGAAATAAAAAGTTATGGGGAAAATCATAAAAAGCACCTTTTATTTCTTATTTTTACATTGAGTTCTTGTGGTAGGCTATGTGAAAATATCTTCATTACTTAGAAGTTGCCTATCATATATACCTGAACATATTTAATATGTCCTAGACAGGATTTATTCTTTCTTACATGCATCATTTATTTACAGACAACATGGACGCTATCACGTATTAAGGTAGAAGACCCATAATAAGCACCAAAGAGCCAGCGGCGAAATTTGAAAAATGCCAGTAATTCTTAAACTGTGTTACATTTCCATTCCAAATATAAACATAAGCATTTTGTACGGTTTAGAACTTTGAATCCATGCATACTTATGAAAATATTTGACAAAAATGTTCAAAATTACCTCCCTTTCATATGAATATAGAGTAAAATGATATTTGTAAATCATTTTCTTCTCGGAGCATAATCTTGAAATGCGGCACGGTGAATCACATTATGTGATGTTTATTTACAAGTGTGTGTAATTTGATGCATTTCGTATGGTTAGAAAGTAGTGTTTTTCATTATGGGTCTTCTACCTAATAAAGTAGTTAATCACAACGTTGTTTCATAGCACAACGGCTGTTATAGGCTAACGTAATGGTGACGGCGATTGTTCAAACAGTTCTCTACCTTGCAACTATGATATGAATTATGCCTATTGGTCAACAAACACTATCGTTAGTGCATGTATTATAAGTAAACACAATTTGCGCCAATTTATTAATATAATTATATTTATTTACAGTGAAAATGGACGTCATCCCAGCATTTCTCTGCATTACGTTGTTTCATGGAGCTGCTGCTATAGGCGAGCGTTATGAGGTGGGTGACCATACAAACGTTTCACTACCATGCAACTACACCATACATAACGTGGGGTACCCCGGTATACCCATACCCTTCAAACGTTACTGGATCCTGCCCAACTCCACCGTCATTCCGGACACGTACATAAACACAGACGCCCGAATCTACCTAGACAGACCGACACTTTATGACTTTAATTTGGTCATTCTTGATGTTGATGATGACGATTACGGGCTTTATCATTGTATCATGATCTGGAATAATATAGATTATGGACTAACAAGTATTCCGATTGGTTTGAATGAGGAAGGGCCTCGTTACAGAAAAGAACTTGAAGATTTTGAAAGAAGCGTTATCATTGGTGGGATCGTAGCTGGGGGCGTGGTTTTGATAATTTTCGTAATCGGAATTATTTGTTTTTATCGACTACGGAAGCAGAAGAGTGACAGGTCCTTCGATGATGACATAACATACCACGCATCTGATGATTTTACGACGAAGTACGGATATGGCGGAGAACAACGAAAACGCACGAATGAGCCAGTTGTGTCACGAAAATCACCGGAAAGTCCCCGAAGCAACGATTCGGACACCGGGGTTTATGCGAAGGTGGATAATAGTAAAATGATAAACACGAAAACTAGCACTAATCCATCAGATGTGGTAACAGACCAATCAATACGACTTTAACCATTTCTAAAACAGTACCGGATTTCGGCGTTTCTGAAAGACATGGATAAATGACTTTGAAGGAAAAGTAAAAAATGTTTATATTCAGCAAGTTCACTTTTGCTCTCAATATGTTTTTGTCCCTTTTAGACAAACTCTTTTTATCATTAACATCTATTTTGTTGTTTGCAACAGTTTCAAATTTGGAACAGTGTAAAATATTGCTGTTTTGGAAAAGATTTTAAGCTATTTTTCAGATATCAAAATTTATCGATATTCGAAATTGGAAGAAAATGTAGACTAAATGATTTTTTTGTAATTAAGGGGGAATGCTCCAGTTTTTCGGAACACTCGGTCATTACTGTAGTAAATTAAATGATTCGTACCAATATGTTTCGCTATCATATTTTCAATAATATAACACAGCATTACAATTTACCATTTTCGACGATTAAGGTGTATCAATTATGCGAAACTGATTTCTTCAAGATGGAAATCGATTATTTAGAGCAAGACAGTCGTAAGTGTGTATGCAGTTACCACTGTTTTGCGTCATTTTATTCATGTGAAGCTGATAAAAATTGCTGTAATTCACTAATAAGTACGCTGACCTATACATTTTCTTTTTGAATTATTACCAGGACATGTTGCTTAATACAATACTGATGTTTTATCAAATTCTATTATGTAGAACTTGAAATATCTCCAAAAATATGCAAATTTTGACATAAAACACCCCAGCTTCGTTGATCTAACCGAACACGTGAGCATGCTGTTTTATACATTAACGCGTTTATAATAGCACATATTTTGGGATTTCTGTTCGTATTAAATGTAAGACGTTACTTTAAATCCGTTTTCGGGACTAAACGATGAGTATACAGCATTTTAATAGCATTTTAGTGACCCTGGACAGGTGTAAGAAATTGTGCATCTTTTCGATGTAGGGGTATGTGATACGAATGCCTATAGAATTCAAACAAGATCGCTGACCATCCATTTTTATTTAATTTTTCAATTGGTAGTAACATCTAATTTCAACATACAAAATATAAATAAATTCTATTTTTGGGAAAATTTTTAGGACTTTAACATATAACGCCCTAAGGTAGAATACCCATTATATGGCTATTTTGAGATTAATAAAACATCGGATTTTTTTTTCGAGCGGCGTCGTTACGTGTCTGAACCTATTCGTGCGCGGTCGTAAATATTCGGCGGTGGTTTCGACGTCGCCCGAATAAATCCGACGTCGCGCGAATCTCATTAGGGGTGGACTACACATGTACCTAATCAAGACATTTTTGACAGGATATTGATAATAATTATATTGATAATCAAAATGTGTAAAGGGAAAGCATGAAAATGTGATACGAGATACTGACAATACAGTGAATGTGAAATAGTAAGAGTGATTTTATTTGATAATAATTGTTAACCCTTTCCCAAACCACAATATTTCAGACTTGTATAAATTGAAGGAAGTTGCAGACGAAAAAATAATTATCACTCATGCAGAAATGTGAAGGTTATAGGATAGAAAACCTTGATGGAAAGGAAGAAAATGCTGATCATCTTTTCCTGAAAGGGGTTTCTATACCCATAATGTAGTTGTTGGTAAAAAAAATAGCCACTGTTTGAGAAGGGCTTAGTACTTAATTTGAAAAGATTTTTTTATGAGATAATCAGAGGAATAGCCCAGAGAAAATGTTTCGAAATGACAAAATATGATAATCAAGGGAGATAAGAATGTATTGATTGTCAGTCATGATATAGTATAGATTTATTTCCCTTGTCAATTTCTGTCTGAATCAATTTCTTTATTTTTCACAATATTTTCTATCAAAAAGACAAAATATACTGAAGGAAACTTCTAACGCAAGATGCTTTTTTGCGTGCAAAATCTTTCTGTTTGAATTTTTGACAACAATATTTATTGCAATTGTTATCCCTACACATGCACTATAATTGTTTACTGAAATCTTGAGTGTCCTGACATGCATCATTGCGCATGTGCGGCTGTGCACAAATACCCAATTATGTGTTGCACGTGCAATTCGAACATCGATTTCAACCTTTATGTATGCAGCGATTTTGTTAAACGATAGTTCAGTTAAGTTACAATCATTTCTTCAAAGTTCCTCTTCACAATATGCCAAGATTGAGCACTGAAGTCAGAGTGCGCGCCAATGGAATGCGCCAGGCGGAAATGACATTCATAACTGTAGCCATTTTGTTGTATTGTGCGATATCTACCGTCGGCAGACTTTGGCAAACGTTTAACACGTCAGGTAGACACACCATAATGAAATTCTGATTAGCTGATCAAAGCATTAAACAAAATACTGCACTATTAGTCCATACACCCCCACCCACCACGAAATGCCTTAGACCCATTTTCTGCTCTTTCAGATCACATGGCTGATTTGCAAAGGTGGAGTAACTACCGGGACACAAGAAAACAGACTAAAAACTCAATGTGATGCTGATACCTGGGGATCTCAAAATTGAACCCTTGTGTGTATTGGTGCTTTGGGCTGTGTGATACGGTGCATTTCAGTACTTTCATTATTGTCAGTGGCATTATAAAGAATTAGTCTTTGCATATGCCATTTTCGGTTACGAGTTATACAAACATAGATGAAATATACAACATTGAAGCTGGTTTTGCGTTGGAAGTTTCTTTCAGTATATGTAGAATTTCACTCACTTTAATTTGTTTACTACAACAGCTCTGAATTTATACTGGTCTAAATTCTTGCCGTTTGGGAAATGTTAAAAACGTAATTTTGCATTGCAATTTATAGTTTTGACGAACATCGTAATACAGTTGTGGAATTATTAGGCTACATGTAGCCTACATATTCGAGCACCGTCTTCGTAGTTCCTTGATAGTTTCCAAATCCCTCTTTCTACAGAGTAATTTTCACATTTTTGTTTTGTTGGAGAGAGCAGATTAAAAATATTATAATTTAAGGTATTCCATCCATCGCTAGGTACCATAGGCCTGCACTTCGTGAAACTTCGGGTGTCATCCGTGGGAAAGGAAATTGACGATTCTATCCGGATTTTAAATTCTAGACACCCTAGTCAATGTCCGGGCGTCATCCATGGCAACACAAATTGACGAGGCATACCTCGTCAATTTCTGTTGCCACGAATGCCGCCTGAAGTTGCACAAAGTGTTTGGTATCTAATGAATGATGGATGGATTACATTAAGGTTCCCCCGACACTTCCACACGCCCGACAGATTTAATAAATTAAATGTCCCTTGTTGAACATTTTAACAAGCAAAATCGCACGATTTATAAAGACGCACGAAGGGTTGTAAGAGCGCTTCAAAATATTGTCCGGTCAATTCTTTGCTGCGTGCAGTCTGCGTCGTGGTTGCGTCAACCAAAATCGTACGTTGCACGTGCGTGCATCGCACGACTTAACGTACGCTTTAGACGCAGATCGCACGCAACAGCACGCACGACCGGTTGTAAGAGAGGCTTTACTTCTACCTATATTAAACTAGTTTCACTGGTGGTGAACCCGGCCAAAGCGTGGGACGTTTTTTCGCGATCATAGTATTCCGTTGGTGTTGTTATAAAATATCGTAACTACGTAGAAGAACTTTCCAATCAGATCTTTAAACTCACATTTAAACGCAAAATATCTGTAAATTGTTGTGGCGAAAAACGTCCCTCGCTTTGGCCGAGTTCACCACCAGTGAGTATGTGATGTGAAATACGACAACGATTAATTAAATAAATTTTGTCTTTTATTTTTGTGACATTTTTTTTAAAATTAGTTTCGTGGATTAGGCTACGATTGGGTTGGTCTTAGTCTTGTCAAAATTCCTGCTACTCCCTGACAGTTGTCTCAGCCCCTGAAGACTCAATGGGTCTTGACCAGACTGTGCGAGTGCATGTACATACATTGTATGTATGCATGATGATGAGAGACAGACTGGTTGGGGTTGATGTCAAATACAGCACTGCGTAGCTTTGCATCAAAAGCCTCGTAACTGCTGCTTTAAATAAGCTGCAGTTAAAGCAGCAGTTACGAGGTTTTCAAAGAAAATCATCCATTGTCTGTGTCTCTTAATATTTATCTAGTCTTAAAGGGACATTTCATCCCAATTTCAATCTTTTAAAGCATGTCTTGGTGCCAAGATTGGTTATTCTAATGAGTATAAATACTATTAGTTTTTTAAGTTGTTGCCAATAAGCGAGAAACACGCATTTAAAGTTGGGACATAATCGATAAATTGCATATAAATCCGAACTGTTGTCCACAACTATTTGTTCAATTTTAACACATAAATATAAATTTCTCGTAAACGGCGCAATATTTTGGCTTGAAAATTTCAAAATTTTCGTAAGAAAATATGCTCTTTCAGATAAAAATAAAAGTAAAATTTATGACAAAAAATTCTGAAATGTCACTTTAAGCTGTGGTTTGAGAAATAATACAAACGATTTGCCCAGCGGTCAACTAATAATCTTTTTCTCTTATTGTTCATGTGTTGAACACATTGACATGAAAAATAGTTCGACTCCGGTCAAACTCACATTAACCGATCTTTATAAAGTCGTTAAGATCAGCCCTAGTCGAAAACTATTTTTTTTCTTCATTTTACTACTCTTATCCATTGGTTAGAGACTATGTCCATGTGTATTCCACATAATTAATAGATACTGTTTCTAGACCTTTGCGCATATTATTGTATACATTCTCGGGAATCGAACCCATAGGTCTCGTTATACGCTATATCGTTGCTTAAAAAACCAACTCGTAACTGCAGCTTTTAAAAAACTGCAGTTACGAAGATTTCGTTGAAAAACGACGATATGTAATATCGATACTGAGATACAGGGGTGTTCGGATGTTGTGTTTTATGTACATGTATTAGCGTAAGAAACATACATTGTAATTATCGTCGGGTTCTTTGAAAAATGTCTTAACTGCAACGTAAATGCATGACTACATTTTGTTTAAGTCCCCGTCAGTATGAAGTAACTGCATAGCGCTACTTAACTTTACCAGAAAGGGTTAAAACTTGTTTTGGGTTTGGTACCAATAATACAATTTTAGAAATACCATTTTAAACAGCATTTCAGTCATATTGCGGCCGTAACTGCATTTTAAACAGTATATCAGTCATATTGCGGCGGCTTGAGAACCTAACCATAGATTCTTAGTAGGCCTACCATTCACTCAGAGCTGCCAGTACTTTAGCAACATCCTTTCATGGCCTCCTGGATCTAATGCCACTTTAGTTTACAGTTATCCACCAAATTCAGGAAGGGCAAACATTGTAAAATTGGTAAAAATCAAACCATATTTACGACCAAACGTGGTCGCAACAGTAGCATCATCAAGGTGGCGATACAAGTTAACTATTTTCAAATTCTGATGTACCACCAAAGATAATAATTATTATGCAATAGACTCAGACTAATAGACTAATTAATCATGAACAGAACAGCCGACTTTGGCGTTTATGAAAAAAAATTGTATAGAAGGACACCACAAAAGTAAATATCTGCGTTCATGAAGAAAGAGAAACATGACAATTAGTCCATGGGCCCATAACCGAAACCCTCCCCCCCCAGTGGGATTTTTGAAGACCTATATTTTCTTGAAGCTTATGATGTATAGTAATGAATTCAGGTTGTTGTTCAATTTAAAAGTGCTGGATAAGCGAATGGCGGGCTCGTTACCATGGCAACCGTCCATTTTTCTACAATCCAGCGCTTGGATCAATTAATTGCAATAAAATTACTTATTTTTGTCATAAATCTTTCAAAATAGTTTTAAATTATTACCAAGATATTTCTCTCACAATATAGATATTTTTTTAGAAAATTTGCTAATTTGCATATTCATGATTAATGAGAAAGTAAGAAAATGTGTTTAATTTGCTAAAAACAAGACTTTACTAGTGAATTTAAACCTCCCTACCAGGTAGGATTTTTGAAGATCTATATTTTCTTGAAGCTTATGATGTATTTCAATACATTCACTTTGTTATTTGATTTAAAAATGCTGGATAAGCAAGTAGTTGGCTTGTTACCATGGTAACCACCCATTTTCATTCGTTCCGGCGCTTGGATCAATTTATTGCAATAAGATTACTTATTTTGATCACAAAACATTGATGCTAGTTTTAACATGTTGTCATTACATTTCTCTCACAACCAAAAGATTTTTCAGAAATTTTGCTTATTTGCATATTCACGAATATTAATGAGATTGTGGAAATTATGTGTTTAATTTACAAAAAGACGACTTTACTAGTTTACTAGTGAATAGAAACCCTTCCCACCATGTGGGATTTTTTAAGACTTATATTTTCTTGAAGCGCAGGAAACATATCAATGAATTCAGGTTCTTGTTTGATTTAAAAGTGCTGGATAAGAAAATGGTAGGCCTGTTACCATGGCAACTGCTCATTTTCCTACGTTTCAGTACTTGGATCAATTAATTGCAATAAAATATTTTAAAAAACTTATTTAAGATATATACTTATTTTGGTAATAAAACATGAGACTAGTTTTAAAATTTTAAATAGAAATTTTTCTTGAAATCATTTTTATTTAGCTAATTTGCATATTCATGAATATTAATGAGAAAGTAGAAATATGTGTTTAATTAGCTAAAACAATGCTTTTCTATGGAATAAATATGCTGAGGCGATACGTTTTTATAATGCTTAATGTTTCAAATGAATAAGAACATTAATAGATCAATAATAAGTTCATAAACCATTCATCAGCTACACAGAACAAGCAAATATGGGCTTATTCGCATTCACAATTATTTGCATACTTTTCTCTAAATGGCAAATAAATTCTCTTATATTCTCTAATAATGTTAATGACTTTCATTTTTGCATCTTTCCCTAAATTGTTTACTTGTTGTGTTTGAAAACTAAAATTTCATGATTTATCCATTAAAAGGGAGAATCTTAACAATATATGCTCTGAAAAATTACCGTATAAATGGCAATAAAATTCCATTTAGCGCAAATGACATCCTGACAACTTTAACCTGCTTTCTTTGATTTTTTTCTGTGTGAAATACAGTTTTCTTTCACCAAAAAAACTTTATTTTGTAAAAGTTAAGTACTAAAAAGCGTTTTAATAATGAATTCCCATTGGAGTACATGTATGGTCACTTTTGATTTATACCATTTTTTGCCTTGTAATGCATGCTTTTTTACATTTTGCTCCAAGTTTAAACTTAACAATACTATTAGAGACATGCTGTGCAGTAGAGAAATCTTCCCAACCACTTCTATTGATTGAAATGCTATGTTACAGGAACACAGTTTACCAAATATATTCTAATAAGCGATAGTTAAAACTGGTCAATTTCATATTTGGGCAAGTTTAAAAAAAATGTGACCATTCACTTTTTACATGCCACGGCTCTTACAGAGAAACATATTCAACCCAATCAAAGCTTAAAAGATGTGATATTGTCTCTATATACTGGGTGCCAAGTTTAAAGAAAATCGCTTCACAAATAAAAAAGATATGTCATTAAAACATGTCAAAAATGTCAGGAGTGAAACGTTTTTGTGTGACACTTAAGACTTGTACCAAATTTCTAAGCTATGGTAAATAAAAGACAGTGACAGGATACTACAATAAGCACTTGTAATTCATAAAACAACATGTGCATCATCATCTTAAAATTACCTTTTCATCTTATTTTCACTGGTTTAGGGTGTGGAGCCTGTTTTATACAATACCCCTCTGAATTTTATGTCAGGAGTGAAACACTTTTTTATTTCAAAATGTGTTCTCATTTTTGTCTATTCAGCCAGAAATCTACCAATCAAATTTTTTTAGAAAGCCATCAACCTTGTGGACATTCTGCACTCTACTATTTAGTGATTCGTGTGTTACAATTTCTCATATTGTGCAATATATATGTTGTCAGGTGTGAAACGCTTTTTTGGTGTCATTTTGCAAGATTGTGCACGCAATTTTAGCTAAAAGGTAGTGAACATGAATTTAAAATATACTTTGGACACTGCTTAACCATTTAGAATAGTTTTTAGCCACCCTAATTAAGAAATTTGGATGATATTCTGTAAAATTAGCTGTTATTCTTAACATTTAAATGTCACACTTTGGTCACATTTTTTTAAACCTGCCCATTTGCACTGTCATGTGCATTAATTGAAGATTTAAAATTGCCTATAATAGCAACTGAATTATTCATTTCTTTATCAAATTGCATTCGAGTAACATCGTTTTACACCTTTATAATTCAGAATACTTATATCACTGGTGGTGAACTCGGACAAAGCGAGGAACATTTTTCATGAACACAAGGTACAGATACTTCATTGCACATCCCGTTTTTTGTAAACAATACACGTGGCATTTTGTTTTACTTCTCTTTCCGTCTTTTTTTAAAGGATGCACTCAAATGGAAGTTACTAAGGTATGTAGATATGATTTATAATACGCAAGAAAATATCAGTTTTATCGATCATTATTTTCAAATGGTATAAACAGATTGCAAGTGCACAAAGCGCATATTGAGATCATGTGGGTTGATCTTAATCACCCGAACGAAATGGTACGATATCACTGTTTATGTTTATCTATTTGCATTGCAAGTAATCAAAAAGACAGATAAATGTACAAATAAAGGCTGTAAATGGCAGTTTTCGGTGTCATGTCATTGAAAATCATTGTGCGGTTTCTTCGTGACAACGTTACAGCATGTTTGCGATGTTATCTTTTCCAGCTACGGTGTTTTATGAGCACATGTTTGATAAATTAATCGATTGCACTGGACTTAACGGCACATTTAAACATTTATTCGGTAATATCGCACTGATTTGAGCATCTAACCATGGATTTCCGGCATCATCATCATCATCATCATCATCATCATCATCAGTTTGATCGTTACCTTGGAGTTTCACCGGTAAGATTTTCGTTATGCCTTCTTAAATTTGGTACAGGTGGAGAATAAGCTATCAAATGAGAACAAGATGGATCTTGATCAGACAGTGCATACGCAAAGTCTGATCTGGATCCATGTTGGTCGCAAAAGCCTAAATGAACGTTTCCTGATATATACTGAAATGTTTGTCATTACCATTTTCACCATTTATTCTAAGGAGGATCCACTGTTTCAAGGGGTCCAACGTACACAAGTTTTTGTGGTCAAAAAGATCGGCAGTGGACAAAGATGGCGGCTAAATGATTGAATTTGTGTCGATTTTGGGGACAAAAACTGAAAGTAAGTACGTTTCTTGGCTTTGATATACCATGTCACCTAGCCGAGGATGTGGAGACAGTATTCACGCTCCTAGGGAAATAGGCCTTAACTTCTGACATGTTCTCAAACTCCATTGATGCTCGAAGTAATGCGAAGCTTGAGGCGGCAACAAAATCCGAAACTGATTTTGACCTGTATAAAATCGCCATTTGCATTAAAAATGCGATGAAATGAGACCAACCCTCGCTGTCTACACCATTTGAATAATAAGCCCAACAATCTGATCGCACTTTTAACGCATGCAACACCTCGCATTCATGTAAAAACCCTATGTAAGCTGTCTAAGGTGGACTGTGGCCAACTGTACGAAAATAATGTCGCCACCATGTCAAATCTAACGATCCCTTGTCAAATTTCGAATTGTGTTTCCCAAAGGTTTTGTTTTGAAATCCTTTCACATACCTGAAACAGGATACCCAAACCCCCACAAATGGTTTTATTTTACCCTCAAAATGAATCTTGTACCCTTCGTTTTTGTAGACAGCCTACTTTGTCTCTTAAAGAGGGGATGCAAGCATCCTGTAAAATAAGCATTTGTACCCCCAGATTTAAGAATCAACGGGAACGCTGCTGAAAAGTATTAAAGAACGTTGTTTTTAGAACCACGAATTCTCTTTGAGAATGAAGTGATGTTAAAAATATTTATAAATCATTTATAGTCTAGATCTATGTTTAGTAGGAGTCAGTCAGGCTTCAGTAAGAATGTGACTGGATCTACTGCCACTGCGTGACTTAATAATTCCCTTTGATAAGATGTAAAAATATCGAGGAAAAGGAATAAGACGGTATCCAAAATTTTCTTCCTTTTCGTCAATATTTTCTAATTGTTCAACACTTGGTTGTATGTATCATTCATTGTTTGGGAAATGGTTATATTAATCATTGTCATCATTATAATGCCGTTGTTTGAATAAATCTTGTTTATATTTTTCAGGTGATGTTAATCTTCCATGACAGACACTTGACCGTAGCAGAAAGATCAGTATCCCAGTCCTGATGAATTCCGAGAAACTGGCATAACTGTCTGAATTCACTGAGACGGCATACCAGAAATATTACCTGAAGTCACAAATGAACATTTTTATGCATGTTTTTCAAGAACTCTGTAAACACACTGTAAAGACGGATGCTATTGATTTATGAAGTTTGACACAAGATGATGAAAACCACAGTCAAGCTTCAAGATATTTTCATGGATGATGGTTCCCAGTCTTGCAATGCTAATGACCAGACCTACAGCTTTTAAAGAAGTTTATGTTAAATTAAACTTTTCCCAAACCGCAAAATTTTAGGTTTGTCCAAGTTGTTTCAGAGACCAAAAACAGATGTTAATTAAGGAAGGACTTGCCTATGATATAGCTCAGAAAACATTGAGACAAAAGGAGAAAATGCTGGTTATCAGAATTTTCTTCTTTTACCTCAATGTTTCTCAAGCCTTTTCTATTAAGGACTTCAAAATCAGGTCTTGTTTGGGAAAGGATTGATTAACATTTTGTCTTCTGATACTATTTGGTGTTGCGCGTTACAGAATAAAATCCTGTCAAGCTTGTACAATGTGGTACTGTATAACCCTTCCCAAGACAACAAAATTTGATGTTGGTCCCAATTCAAAGATGTTGCAGACAGTAATTTAAAGTGAAAAAGATTTTATGTTTTTTGGTCTTTCTTGCTTGAAAATATTGTGGAAAATGAAAAGATTGCTTGCTTGTCATATGTATGCAATTTCTTGATTTTCCACAATGTTATATAAAAAAAACCCTCTATCTTGTTGGGCATCAATTTCAAAATGCCACTATATGGTAAACTGATGGAGTAATCTTTGTCCGCTAGACTGGTCAAAATAGAAAATGGTTGCCGACAACAATGTGAATCTGACTTACAATGTGAAATCGTTAGCTCAGCACGAAACAGTTGTAACTGCCTATAAACATATAGGCTGTTAGAACTGTTTCACGCTGAGCCATCGATAATGTTGAATGTTCATTTCATATGGTAGAAAAATAAAAAGGGATAAGGGGGTGAATGCTTGTCAGCATTTTTATTACGCTTCCCTCAATGTTTTCAAAAGCATCATCTCATAGATCTATACATCACGACCAAGGATTGTTTGAGAAAAAGGCACCAGACCCCTGGCTCGACCAGTATCCTTTCTGCCATTCGCAAAGGCGACTCTAGTGGGGGATTGGTGCGTTGGGTCGCTCGCCCCCAACCGCACCCCTTACCCCTGCCCCCAGGAAAAATCCTGGATCAGACCTTGATTTAACAGAAGTCTTTCTATCGTCAATGGATTTGAATAATTAAAATGAGAGAGCAGTTGATGGCTTTGATTGGAAGTTCTGTTAGTACATATTGAGAAAACATGTAGATGACCAAAATCTGTGAAAACTTCTTCATTCGCTATGGTAAAATCATTGATGGAAAAGGAAATATCAAGGTGTATCAATGAATCTTTTCTCTTCAAAATTTTAAACAGATGTTCCAGACACTCACGGGATAAATTATTTTTAACTTGAATTTTACTACAGAATTTCCATAGACAAAGACATCTGTCAAAAGCAGATTAAAATGTCATCTGACAATTTCAGACTACCAGGCTACTAGCAAATAATGAACCAATGACCAATTGGATCATTCAGGACCAAGCCTTTGAAAGCATCAACTGGAAAAGGATGCTGGTAACTATATTAACAATTTCATCCTTTTCCACAAGTGTATTGCATGGCAGGACAACTGGGCTTATAGGTGATAGGACATTGAATGAACAAATAATTCATTTTTTTCCATTTATTTTCAACTCATTTTTTATGTCCCTGATAGATTAACCTTGTGAAATCATTGATGCAAAAGAAGGAATAATATAATTTCTCCTTTTGCCTCAATATCTTCTAAGCTCTCTAAACAAATGCTATCTTCATTAAGAAACAGCTGATTTCAAATTGGGCCAGTCCAACATTTAGTTGTTTGGGAAAGGATTAAAATGAGGTGAAAATATAAACCAAAAAAGCAAACTCAAGATTCTTCAACCACTGCTATTTTCTTTAATTACACAAAACAAATTCCAATTTCATATCGCTTGGGAATTGCCAAAACCAAAGTACAATAATAATTTACTTGGAAATCTAAGGCTAGATATCTAAAACTTTGCAAAAAAAAACCCCTTAAGACTCTCATTTTAACAAAAAAGTCTATTTGAAACTCTCTAATAAGGTAAGCTTTTGAGAACATGGAGGAATTAGATGCTTGTCCAGTGACAATTTATTGATCCTGCTTTAAACTCTGGCAAAAAAGTCCAAAGTTTTTTAAACTGAATTAACCCACAACAAAGTCTATTAATGCATGACAATTAATCTAAAACATGTAAATCTTTAACATGATAAGAACCGTTGTAACAGTTTTTCTTGGCCCCCACCCTGGGTATCTTGGCCTCCACCTAAAATTTTGTTCCAGAGTCCCCAAAAATTCAAACAATGTCTACAAATGTTACACTTTCTGTTAAATGTAAAGAAAAAACAAAGGTTCATGTGTTTTGGTCAAATTTTTTGGCTTTTTTGCTTGAAATAGCTGCTCAGGAGCCAAAATAAACTGATACACCGGTAAAGCTAATGATAAATGACCTGACAGAGCATACCTAACTAATAGCTAAATATGCTTTGCCTGGTCATTAATCAAGAGCTAAACTTCATTTAAAAATAGTTATCTCTTTTCAATGAATTTTGGATAAAAAGTCTTCAAATTCATTCAGTTTGTTAGTAAACATGAAAAGTTTTGTCTCTCCCTCTAGCGTGTAGCCTCAGGTACTCATCCAAGTGGAGATTAATCTGTAACACATCATTCTCTTTGATTCAACTGTTTCCGGAATGGTCTTTTTCCCTGAAATATAGAAACAATACCTCACAAAGTTGGATAGTTTTGGTAGATTACTGCTTTGATGGAGTTTACAGCTGCATTCAACAATATTTCAGCTTCACTTTTGTAGCTGGTGCACCTAACAATGTGCCCCATCAATGCTTTGTGTCAAATTTATTACATAGACATAGACAATTTTATTAGACGTAAGCTCCTTCGAGCTTCTTGTCATACAAAATTTACAATGTTTTACAATTTCAAAGAATAACAATAAACATGGCATATTATAAACGTGAAATGTTTTTGGTTAGTAGAGATGTGTAGGTGTAAATATGGAAGAGAGGTAGGACTAGAATGACAGATGAAGTTTAAGTTATTGAATATGCTTAAAAATGCATTCAGATTTTATAGTTAAGTACAGTCATTCCTCTTTAGACCTATTAATCAAACTCAATATTTCAAATGTTTGTATCCTGTCCAAAAACAATTACAATAACCAATTAAATCCACCAGCTATTCATCTCTAGCTTTAGTTTATGAAAGGTTGTTTACAACTTTAAACTCATAAGTCATTTTTCTAGATTTTCTACATCATGAATGTACATACCATGTAATCCATTACCACAAATTGAATTCCCAGAACATCAATGCTTTGGAAATCATTAATCATTTTGGAGAAAAAGAAAAGTATAAAAAATTATATTCACTTGAAACTGTCGTCTGCAACATCTTGAATTTAGACAAATCTAGATAATAACAGCCTCTGTCTTAACTCAGCTGTATGAAGTGTAAAGCGTTACAGAAGCGCACCTCTGGTATGCAGGGCACATTAAATGTTGTGCTTTGTTCTGGCTTATCATGATGGGTACTGCTATCCCCCACACCTCCTTCTCTTTTCCTTGACCCTTTTCGATTCTTTTCACATGAATTTTGAAATATTTTATCTCAAGCCCTAACCAAAAGCATACAAAATAGGATAAAACTGTTTTTGCGCCTGGTAAACCAGAGACTACCCCAGACGACCATATCTAGTGAATGTAATTTTACATTTCGGGTTCCTCTGGATAGAAAAAACTTTGGAAAATGAACACATGTATTGCTCATTCATTTTCAATTTCCACAGTATTTTCTAGCGCATGGTTATTTTAATAATGTTTGGGTCCCAAAATGCGTCAAATAGACTTGATAATACGCCTAGGACTTCATTATAACAGAATTCATTGTTACGCGAACTTACGCCTCTCAATTTGCAACGCAATTCGAATTTTTTTCAGGAGATAGTTGGATTAATAATTGACATGGTGGCGACATTATTTTCGTACAGTTGACCACAGTCCACCTTAGACAGCTTACATAGGTTTTTTTCGTGAATGCGAGGTGTTGCATACATTAAAAGTGCAATCAGATTGTTGGGCTTATTGTTTAAATGGTGTAGACAGCGAGGGTAAGTCTCATTTCATCGCGTTTTTTATGCAAAAGGCGATTTTATACGGGTCACAATCAGTTCCGGATTTTGTTGCTGCTGAAAGCTTCGCATTACTTCGAGCATCAATGGAGTTTGAGAACATGTCAGAAGTTACGGCCTATTTCCATAGGAGCGTGAATACTGTCTCCACATCCTCGGCTAGGTGACATGGTATATCAAATCTAAGAAACATACTTACTTTCAGTTTTTGTCCGCAAAATCAACCAAAATTCAATCATTTAGCCGCCATCTTTGTCCACTGCCGATCTTTTTGACCACAAAAACTTGTGTACGTTGGACCCCTTGTGTTTCACACATCCCATGCCCATACGAACAGTGGGAGTCTGGAGCCATTCACCCCCTTCAAAGTTGGCAAAAATGCCGAATTTTCATCATTTCACATTTAAAACTTATGGCAAATCTAATTTAGTCCCCCCCCCCCCCCCCCCCCCCCCAATATTAGACACTGGCCCAGACAGGGCCCATATGGAATTGCTTTCTACGGACATGCATTCTAAAGTATACTAACGGGAAAAGTTTCCTTTCTAATTCACATCTTTACTGCATACGGTACATGAATAAAATGTTGCAAATGCACATTATTTTAATCTTTTACTTTCAATAATTGTCAATTTATTACTATACTTGTTATTACCGTAACAATTCCTGAAAGTGGATAAGGATAAGATTCGCGTTTACAAGACATTTTCGAGTGTGAACACCGTTTGTATTAATACATGCTATGCAATTGTCCTTAGAAAACAATAGATACTGTCTAACCCACTGAAGGTAATGTTGTCAATAACATCTTAGCAAGACTATGGGTATCGCAAGACGTCTGAAACGGATGGTCTATTCCGTTAATCAGCCTCTACTGCTGATAGAACTCAACTCAGGAAGCAATCTATCTGTAACGTTTGCCTTTTTCTGTCGATTTCACAGGTAGTCGTTCCGATAATGGTTGTCTTGTCGGAATGACGTCACGTGTAGACGTTGGTTGTGTTGGAATCGTCTCAAAATTGTAGCATGGCAAATAAATCGAAAACAGTCTAATTAATGGGGTAATTCGACTGTTTTCGATTTACTTGCCATGCTTCAATATCTTGTATTTATTTCGGTACATTTATGAATAATCCTACTCTCCATTGCCGACCTCTATTGATTAAACCATCAAATATGACCTCTGCAGTTTTCGGTACGCCAACAGCCTATTTGGTCGTCATAATCTAATTATAGCACACCATTTGAATTATCGAATCAAAATCATTCAGTTTTATCTTGCATGATCATTACGTATACATTACGTCGCTTCTATTTTTGGCTGAAGCCGGTAATTTGAAGCGTCAGCCAATGAAAGTTTGTATCAGCTTTTTGAATTGTTTTGTTGTGTATCGCCAACGATTGGATACTGAAATCCCGCCAAGGCTCCGAGATTAGACGTGAAATGACCCCGCGAGAACAGAGCTCATTCTATCGAAATGGAATGTAGAGAATGTGCTCTGTTCATAAGAGAGTGGAATAATCCTAAAATTGGCGACCATTTGCATTAGACAAGTGGCTACTTTCTTATGACGGGGAGTATATTTGTGCTAGATCTACTATAATTAAATCCATTTGTTTCAATATTTTAGATTTCTTAAAGATAAAATGTTAAAAAAGACGTCTCACTACATTTCTCCTGAAACAAAAGTTTACGTTCATGATCTGTTTTCATGACTTTATAACATCGCCGCCAAACGATACGACGTCGTTCCCGCGTTTTGTGTAATTGACGTTGAAGTGCGTATAGCTTATTGTCATACAACTTCTACTTTTTCAATTTTCAGTTTAACCTCTTAACAATACAATGTCCAATAGGATATACAAACTACAGTCGAAACTGTCGTATGCAGCCAGCCAAGGGACACACCAAAATTGGCTGCATACGACAGTTGGCTGCTTAACACAGAAAAGAATATTCTGAAGACTGGATGTGAATGTCTACTTGTATGACTGGCACTATTAATATGAAGAAAAGGCAGGTGTTGTAAAGTATAAAGGGTACACTTTTATATGACATTTAACTGTTTATCACACCTTTTCATGGTTTATGCACATGATTAGGCAAATTGCCAAATGTATTATCAATATTTCACACATTGCCTGCCACCAATTAGTTGTGCATGGCTGCTTAAGGGGATAAAGGTAAAGAGCAATTAGGACAATTAACGCTGGCCACTGGCCACATTAGACAGTAAAGTGTTATTCACAGTTACTTTAAAGAGTAAAATTGTTTGGGAGGACCTGGACTGGCTGCATACGACAGTCTGGCTGCTATACACAGGTGGCCGCTAACACAGTTTTGACTGTAAAAGCAAAATTAAAATTAGCATGTTTTTGTGTATATTATTATACACATGGGGCATGTTTCCATGGTGGTTTCTTTAATTTAGGACGGTGGAACTTTCCTAATTCTATATACTTAATTCTTATACCTATGTTTTAAGTTCTGCTTTGAAAGGCCACACTAATACTTAATGTACAATGACTTTGTAAATATGACAGTCCAAAAAAGTTTCAGAGAGTTTTCAAGAGAATTTTCGTCGCTATGCATTTTGACTTTTGCATTTTCCCAATATTATTGTTGACAGATTACGTCAAAATCATTGTTTGGAAAAGGGTTAAAATGTTTCACTCATGGGAAAGGATAATGATACTTTTCCTTTTAAGGCACCTATCAATAGGAAGAACACATGAATAAGAAATATCGGTAATAATGGCAATCAATTGTGTGCTAAAATAGACTTGGTTACTGTTCTGTTTTTACAAACCGTTGGTATTGGTATAAAATGTCGTAACTACAGCTTCAAACAAGCTCTAGTTGCGACGTTTTACATTTACATTTACGGAATGCCATCGTTTGTCCGAAATTAATCACTGCTTTCTCGATAAAATTGATCCCTATTCAAAGACGAAGCAATGAAATACATTATGTATTTCCGAAACAGTTTCCGCCAATTAGAAAGGTTTATAAAAACATTGAATCAAAAGAAGAATAGATCTATACTGAAAATAATTTGGCTCTTTTTTTCTTAATATTTTTCTTTCATATTTTCTTATTTAGTACACACATTTTAACTTCTCAACATCTGGAATTAATGTATTTTGACATCTAGAGCAGTCAGCTAGACAAATTGGCGGACGGGTAGAAAAACGGACGGACGGGCAAACGAAGCACTATCTATATGGTGGTCATTACTGAAAGCCTTCTAATTGGGGGCTGCAATACCAGATAGGCCTATTGTTTTGGAAATGATTATTGTATACCATTAATTCGTCTTTGAAAAAGAATAAATTTTATCTACTATATATAGACCTAGTGACTTTTTTTTCGGACAAACACTAGTGCTTCGCCGGTGTAAATCTAAAACGTCACAAACTCAACTTTGTTGAAGCTGTAGTTACGGGATTTTATAACAACACCTATGATTTATCCCTATTTAACCGAAAACCCATTCTATTGTTAGGACAAAAGTCATTGCAATTCGAACAACCATTGAAAATGTTCACGGTATCATAAATAAACCGTACAAGTCCCCTTCAAAAAACGTTAACTACGATTTTCACATCGGAAAAAAACTTCTACTCCAAGAATTGTAATACCAACTTCAGAATCAGTCAGAGAAATAAAATAACAAAACTAACAATAGCCTCTAGGTGTCTCACCGATTCGTCCATATTGTTTTGGGCGGATAAACACGTGCAAATCGTTTTGTACATGCTCAAACTAGTAAAACTGGTATTTTAAACGCGCATTTAAACATGAAGTATCTGTACCTTGTGTTCATGAAAAATGTTCCTCGCTTTGTCCGAGTTCACCACCAGTGTATATGTGATAATATAAACAGTTATAAATTGTACATATGTACCTTATTGGTTGGATACCAGTACTTCGAAGACATTTGATTTGTGAGGAATCCTCGTATGCGTGTAACAAAATGTTGTTTCGAAAGATTTAGTTTAAATAGCAAACACAATTTCTGTTGATTATGATGAGAGGGAAACACATCATATTCCAACTTCTAGTGTTGTAATATGTCGCTTGCCGAAGATTTGAAATCCTTCGTTTTGTTATCAGTTTTTAGATATGCTCGTGCATTTCTTAATTCATTTCAAACATCTCCACCACAAATTAGTTTTTGGAATTCTGACTTTTGTGGAAGACAACAAGCTAACCTCAGGATGAGGTAAAATCCATAAAACACAAGGGCTAGCTATGAATAACACATATAAGCAATTTCCAATCAACCAAGGAATCCGCGATTTATATATGTCATTATATGTGCACAAACTTGTCTAAATATACGGTTAATAGAAAGCCTTTTCACAAAAGAAGGGAGAGCCTGCTATGGATCGACACTTGTATTGAAAAGGGAATGAAAGTAAAACATGCATGATGAGTTTACTGGTCTTTCTGTACCATCTTATTCTCAAGTATAACATTGTGGTTGGGGGCGGTTATAAAGCGACAGAGAAACTTAAGAAGATGATGCTCGGTCTGAAGGCAAAATTGCAACCACTGTCGATGGTATGTGTCATAAATTCACAGATCTGATGTACTTGCTGAGCGAATTAAAGTAAGAAATTGTCAATGCATTATCTTTTTCAAGATATTGCTTGATCGCAAAATGATGCACAGACTTACAGACTGTTGGGTCTAAAATTCCAAAGAGTACGTGTTGCATTCTCATGAACGAAAAAAAAAAGTCCAGGGGCCTGTTTCATCAAAACATTTAAGTCGTATTTTTGACTTACCGACGACTTACGACAAGTTTAGGGTAAGAAAAGTGTATCGCCATTCTATCAAAAGCTGGGTTATGCGATTGTTGTTTTAAGCGAGTTTTAAGACATTGGTAAGTCAAAAATACGACTTAAATGTTTTGATGAAACAGGCCCCAGAGTCCTAGGTACACTTGTATGGAATCCCAATGGCCAAGAAAATTATTCAATGTTTTACAGACAAGGTTCAGTATTCAATGTTTTGGGACAATTGGGGGTTGCAATAAAATATTTTGTTGGACATATTACCCAAGAAAGGTACAATTGACGAAGCATACTATGCCAAGTTGCTAGACAATCTGAAGCAGATCATACGTGAGAAACGTAGCGGCAAACGCTCAAAATGTGACCGCTGCTTGCAACTGAAAATTACATTAGTACACAATTGCCAAAGTACAATGGACGCTGTCGAGAAAAATGGGTATCAATTTAGATCACACCCTTCCTATCCACATGACCTTGCTGCTATCGACTTCTTTCCTAAAAAGGACACGAATGGTTGTAATTTTAAGTCTCACGAAAGAAGTTATTGATGCAGTTTAGGTGTGGTTCTTTGGAAAGTTCTCGGACTTCTTTACTTCTGGACTGATGTCACTTGACCACCTTTAACGTTGATTAATTTGAGTTTAACTTCTTTTTCAACTGCTATGGTCATATCGTTTGGTCAAAGCGCAAAGGCCTGGGTGGAAAGTATTTCAAGAGAAAAGATGTCGACCTAAACATAAAAAATTAGGTCAGTTATTCATTGATCCATGCTCGTATTTGAGCATTTAGGCAGATTACATAAAATACATATTATTGTATTGTATTATATGTCACGTAAATTAACAGTGAAGAAGCCATTTTTAGCGTGGCAAAAGTGTTGATATTGGTGTTTTGTATTCAACATATCCACCCCACAAAAAGAGCTTAAACGCTTTATGACCAAAATAGCCTCCATGTCTTTATACCCTCTATAACACCTATTATCCAAAGCGTCCCTTGTCCATGTAAGACTTAAAACCTTCATGCTAAAGATACCAATGATGTACTCCAATGTGGACTCATTATCAAAGAATCGGGTACATGGTTTCTGTCAAAGAGGGAAAATGCTTATCTCTCCTAGAAAATAATCAATTTGGATTTTCTTCAGTACTTAATTTATGGGATTGGGGATTTATTACCATTTATACGGTAATAAGGACCGTTTTGGAAATATGTATTTTCAAGGTTATGTCATTCATTTACTTGTTGAATCATGAAGTTTTAATAAGAAGTTGAAATACATACGAAAATACAATATTAAGTGCAGAAGATTTGCAGAAATGAAAAACATTTACATCATTTCATTTTTGCATACATGAGATTTTGGCGGCCATTTTGAAAATTAAAAAAAATGACAAAAAAGCCTATTATAAGCATGGCAACACTTTTAGATTTGATATACTCAATTTTCCTAAGAAATGATCTCATGTACATACAGAACATGATTACAAATTATAGGGGAGTGATATTTCGATATTTAGTCAAGTGGTCATTTTGCGGCGGCCATCTTGCAAAATCATTTGAAATGTCGCATATATCCTAAAATGTCGATAGTCAACACTTTGACTTTTATAACAAAGCATCTAATAAACACTTTGAAACAAATTTTAGCAATTATTCGCTGTGGAAATGATTTCCAAATGCAAAGTAAATATAAACAAAGGCAATATCTATACTATTTTTCTCTTGTTTTACATATTCAAGGGGCATAATTCACGGCCGTTAAACTCTCATCTGAAGTGCATTTGCACTTCGCTCTAAATCAGTTGCGCCACTTCCGCTACTACAGTTGCGACCGTATTTTTGGAAATTTGAAGGTATGTAGTTGAACTTTCTTATCATTTTCAAACTATTAAGACAATATTTCAAAAAAAGCTCAATGCTATGTCATGTACAACTAAATTACGAATTCCCCGGTATAAACACTTTGTCTGTAGGGTTCAAATTCGCAGAGATTTCTTTGACAAAAGTCTAAAAATTCTCGCTCCAAAAATGGCGTCATTCACTGTCAATCCTATTTTTCATCATTCTACTCCTCTACACGAGTTTTCATGACACATAGGTACCATAGTCGCAACGAATGTGACCATATGTGTGATATGTGTGATTTTAGACGCATGATTTACCTCAGAAAAGAAGTTATGTCCATTTTTATAGCTGCACTTCATTTGCGACACATGCACTGCAGTTGCATTATGTAATTATAAGGAATTCGGAGAATCATCCATCTATTCAAAGATTTCGACTAATTCTTAAAAGTTCCAGTCTAAAGTTAGAATTTCCAGTATATATTTTTGCACATGCGCAGTAAAAATTGAAGGCAAAGTAAATTATGACAAAAACAACCATATTTAATCCCTCAAATAATGTTATTTATCGTCTTGTTCAGGCAAAAAGGTAGCGTATTATGGTGTATTGTACTTTTAACGAACGATGTATAAGCCTGTCGGAATGCTAAACTTTAGCCTAAAGCTAATAAGTTGCCGGGAAACAGTAAAAGGTTGAATACGAAAGTGAAAGTAGACTAAACGGGTGCCACTTTGAACAGCTCTAGTCCTATATTTATAAGCCCTGACTTACGTTTTTTTAACATTTTGATTTTATCGCGTATGTCATACACCAGTCTAGGGAACAAATGGACTTCTCCAGAAATAATCCCCAGGGGTGTGGAAATATGGAATTTTTCCACTTGTCCTCGGACAAGTTGAACTCAAATTTCTACTTGTCCGAAGGCAAAGTTTACTTGTCCTGAAAAAACAACAACATCTAGACAGGAAAATAATATTTAAACTTTATTTTAACTCTATTTTCAGTTAACATATAAAACTGAATGAACACAATTCAACCACATGTTTACCTTTTGAAATTAAAATGTGATTTGATTGAAATGGATTTTTTCAGATGGATCATGAGCAAAAATAAGATTAAAATTTTGTTTTTATCACATTTTGATCCCCTTGACATGCACTTGCACACGGACAAGCTCACTTGAAAAAAGCCCTTGCCCGTCCACCACAAAACCCAGGTCGGGCAAGTCGGGCATGTGAATTCCGCACCCCTGCTCCCCAATACATCATAGAGGTTACCTGGATCACAAACGAG